>JARHVA010001101.1:1187500-1292500 GCA_037957365.1 Torreya grandis
AAATTACACCTCCCATAGTTTATAAATCTTCATTAGGTCATATAACCCATTTTATACACAAAACCCTATAAACTTTCACTTTTAGGAGGTTTTCATATATCCTTCATATAATCAAGTACCAAGGCCATGAGATCCTCTCAGTTGGTAATATGTTCCAGGTGTTGGTCAAGTAGTTCCTGAGGTTTTGGATGTATTTTTCACTAAACCTTTGTATTCAAGTCCCTATTAGGGTTTAGGTATGGTTTAAGAGTGCTTTTGTGTCTTAATGATGGTTCATAGAGACTAGGGATTTAATCTCTAAACCAATTATAAAATATACATGCCAACAAACCTCTCAATCTCCCATAAATTGATTGGCTCACCATGCATAGAATCTATACTATGGTGAGCATTTGAAGATTTTCCTTTGGTGAAAAACATGTTTTCTAAGAAAATGTGAGGGTGTTTATAGATCAAAAGTTCCAACTGTAAGACTCTCTTGGGGTTCAAATTGACCCAAAGGATTCTAAATATCATAATGACCCCCTCTAAGAAGGTACGAGTCATCCTTGCTTAACAAATTGCTCTCTACTCTACCTTTTAGAGACAAAATCCTAGTGGAATTGATAGGCTAGTCTATCTACAAACTTGGATCTTTAAATTTGGACTAAACCCTAGGATTTTGAGGTACTCTTACACTAATACTAACCTAAATACTACCTTATAAACCTTGGGAAGCAGTGATACTAACTTGATAAAAAAATATTGGCTTCCTTTGGAAGCACGTAGCCATTAGTTACAACACTTGTGATTTCTTTCATTATAGAACCAATCATGGAGGTAATTTTGATTACTACTAGAAGAAATTTTTAGGGTCTTTATGAGTCATCCTTCCATATTATCCTTATGATGTACACAAACATTTCCCATCTCCTTGTTTTTATGCTCAAACTAGTCTTCTTAGATCTTTTCCATACAATCCAACCCTTTTACATGCTAACTAGTATGTCACTATGATGATTAGAATACTTGAGGAGACCTTAAATCTCATTTTAGGGTCAAAACACATCACCTACATCTGTTTAGTGGTAAGAATCCACCATCAGGTCACTTCTAGGATTTATGAAAGGTTTTAGATGTCCACCATATTAATGATGGTTCATAGTTTATGAATCTCTAAACCAAAAAATATTACCATGAAATTATATTGCATTGACCTCCTCATTTCCTATGAATAGCCTGCGGTCGCATGCAAAGGGTGTGTGGAGAGAAGAACATTGGAAGGTGGTACTCAAGTTAATTATAGACCAATTATAATTGGTTATTTTATTAAGGATCATTCATAAAGGTAATACCCCAAATGTTTACCAACATTTCATGAATTTATATTTCATAGGGAGACTTAAAATTCCATAATATATCTAGTCCTAAGCATCTTTATGATGAACTATGTGAACACATAAAGTTGAGATTTGAGTTGACTGTGTTGAGGTTGAATGGTTCCAATAGGGTTTTGAAGTAATTTTGGAACTTTTATCACTTATTTTCTTTTGAAACCTTATTATCATGGTCTAATACATCTTTCTACACCTTCATGACCATCAACTTTGTTGGAAAAGCTTGGAAAATCCTTAGGATGGTAGTAGGGTTCAAGACTAGGCCTAGAAGTCTATCTACATTGATATGTTATCAAGGGAATTTGAATTAAAATAAGAATTTTCTTCCCTTGGATGATGTATGAGGACCCTAAACATCATTTTGAACTAATCCAAAACCATTTTTTGATCCCAAACTATATGTAGGCCCTTAAAGGCATGGATTCACATTTTTACCCTAGAACTTACTATCATAGATAGGACTTGGTCTGAGACAAAACAATGGGTATACCCACTATTTATATGGAAAAAATGTAGACATTGATACCTTTAAAAAGTCATGATGACCATTTTTACTAAATTTAGAGGTTTGGCCATGCCTACAAAGGCCTCAAATAATCATTTTACTTAGACTAACAATGGACTTCCTACTGACTGAGTGATTATGCATGAATATTTTGAGTATGGTCCTCTCCATTATTTCCTAAGATTATTGTGATAATTAGTTTTCAAAAATGTGTATTAGGTCTATTAATATGATTATATGATGATTTTACAACATTTTTTCCTTTTCATACCATCCCCTTTCTCAAGTTTAGGGCTTGTGCTTATGAAGGCCTATGTATGCTTAAATTGATGTTTGATGTTCTTTAACCTTATTGGATGTGATGACCCTAAAATTTATACTCTCCTTAAATATTAACCCTACTCATCCTTTTATTAGTGCTTCCTTTTTACCATAAGCAATATATGGTTCTTAATATTCATCAACTCTACTACAGGTATACACTCATATATGCTCACTGCATACAAGGTCTGAGTATCATGATTATATGAGAGAAGAGTGGTCTTCAACTGATTAAACTTAGTGACACATTCACATATTCATTCGTCTCTTTGGAATTCATAACCTCTTATTCTCATACCACTCTTCATCCCTTTAAATGGTTTACATAGTGTTCTTAGAGACTCTTTTATACTAGGCCTCAATGATTAGATATAGGTGGTTATTTTGCTCCTCAGTTAGGTGTATGGCCATATAGGTCCAAAATTTTAGTAATTTATTGTTATTGAGGGTTCCAAGGGATTTTTGGATTTGATCATATGATCCATACTTGAAATGAATCATGAATGAATGGAAGAGGGTGAATCTGGGGTGATATGGGGTGTGGAACATGAATAATAGGGTTAAAACATAGTGAAAATGGTAGTGGGAAACCACATGAAGTGGTAAAGTAGGAAAATGACATGGAATTAAACATAAAAACCTATCTAAGTCAAACAACAGACACCTTTGATAACCTAACACATATACTATGTAAACACACCACTTTGGAGGTATAAAAATGACACATATAGTCAAAAAATAGAACCTAAGAATCTTCGAGGAACCTTAATCTTTGAAAAAAACCTTAATCTATGATTAAAATAATTTTATGTTTATAGATGTAAGAAGGGTGGTTTTTTAGGTTTTTAATGATTCCATAGAGGTCAAGAGACTTATTTATAATGGCATGATGATGATCTATTATCACTTCAATAATCCATTTTACATAGTTGACTATGATTGAAGGCTGTAAGGGCAACCTTTAACCACATTCAGTGTTAATACACATTGAGCCTTACATGGAAATGAAATCATTCTTGAAGACACCTTGAGATGAATAAGAGACTAATGGGCCTCAACTTGAGAAAATAATTATGGATAAACCTAAAACATTCCATCAATCCTATAAGGGCACTCTACACCTTCTGATGAGGGCACTCAACATCTCTTCAATACACAGACCTACCTATAGATTGCACACTATGACAATATTGAAGGTTTTATAGTTCCATGAGCTCACACATGTGAATAAAGAACTAAAAATTCCATGAGAGATTCCTTTAAGACTTAATTAAATGATATCACTCACTAATTTGACTAAATAAGCCAATAATCCAAGAAAACCATTCTATTCAACTTGGCCTATGCATATTAGGACGGCATACAAATTCCTTAAATTCTTAAGGAATATTCATACAACTCATGAGACCAATCCAAAAACAAATTCCCATAGGTGGAAGATGACTCAAATTATTTTTCATGGATAAGAGCTTGATCCTTCATTATCTCTCCTCTATACGATCTGAGCATAAACCTGAGGGGATCTTCAAGTCTACTAATGAGATCGATAATAATGTGGGTTAGTTTTGAGCTGCCTTTGCACTAAAAAACTCTACTTTCTCTCATACTTGCCATTACTAAACTTCTTGTGAAAATCTCTAACTCCACCTAAGCCACTCCGTACTATATGAATTTGTGCCATCTAAGAAATCTTTTCAACTTGTAATTTCTCTACATTTTATTTTATTTCAAACCAAAAGACATCATTTTTAGGTGTTATGGAAGGAAATTAGGGGTCATGTGACATTTTTAATCTTATGGTATGAATTAGGGGAGTTGAAAAGTCACAAATTAACATGTGTGGGGCCCATTAGGGATGATTTAGCCATTGAAAATGGTGGTAATGGGCTTAATGAGGCATAAAAAACTTAGGTTATGGTCTAATGAGGTTAAAGAGGTCTATTGAAGGTATGGAAAGTGATTTAGTGGCCCATCAAGGTAAAATTAGGCTTCATTATGATCAAAAATATTGACTTTAGTACACATACATGAATTTAAATGGGCATATCAAATGAATATCATGTTAATATATTATGAAGAGACATTTATGACCTATTAGAGACCTTAAATTTACCCTAACATTATTCTCATGATGTTCTCAAAACTTTAAAGATAAACATGCCTCATGTTGTTTTAGATTAAGGTAAAAACAGGTTTTGAAGGGACCCCAAAACCCTGAAACATAGGACGAAGGATATAACAATAACATCCACAGGTGAAACCTATCACCTGCAAGCTAAGTAGTATCAAAAATAGGCTTTACAGGGACCTAAAACCATAATAAAAAATCATCAAAAGATAGACCCTAGGCTTTACAGAGACCTGGAAACTCCAGTGTGAAAAGAAAACAAAGAACCAGATAACAGAACTAGATATAACATCCAACTAAAGGGACCAGGACTATAAGAACTCAAAGATATTTTTCTTCTAATTCCAAAATCATCTTCACTGCTTCCTTTCCAATCAAAGTAGTGTCCTGTATAGATATAGCCACTGACGTAGCAACCTCTTGCATTGCTTTCTTCCTTGAGCTCTATCTGGTTCTCTTGGTAGGCCCCTCTAAGGATTTAATTTCCTCATTTGCTTGTTTTCCAATGTTCACAATGGCTGCACATATGCTAGAAGTTACCTCCTCCATATTCATTTTGCTTTCCTTAATGATCCCCCTTAGATTGTTCTCATAGTCTTTAAGTTTGATAGGTATATCCCTCATCTACATTTCCATATTATTATTTTTATTCTGATCTGCTTCCTGATTACATTCCAATATTTCCATTTTCTTCTTAAGGCCCATTATCTCCTTATATATCCATGAATCAAATTCAAGGATAACATTTTCTTTGCATTTAGCCAAATTCATAAAGGGATGCCTCCTGTCATTCTGTCCTACATCACTTAAATCTTTTGCATTCTCTTTTGGATTGCCTACATCCTTTTTTGTATAATCCTCCCTTTCCATTCTTTTCTATTCCTTAGTTTCAACAGGGATTTCATTGTGGATAAAATCATTATTTACTTGTTCTCTAGTTTTCATTACATGATAGGCTTCCTGAACTAGATGTTCCTTCTCTATTTTCGAAGCAGGATCCTCAAATAAAACATCCATGTCTTTTTCAGTTTCCTGTAGCACTTGCTGATTTTCCTCAAGATCATAGTTCTTCTTTTCAATTTTTTCCTCTATAGTGTCCCCTTCTTTCTCATTCTTACTTTTATCTTCTCCTTCTTCCTTAGAGCTGTAATCCCCACTCTCTATTCCTTCCTCTTCTTCCATACTCTCCTCCTCAGAACTTTCAGTGCTTTCCCACTTTGTTTCCTCATCATCAATCTATTTTTTGAAGCTAGATGATTTGGGTTTAACTTTTTCTTTCCCTTTTACTATTTCATTCTTCTTACTCTATGAGTCCTTATTTTTGTCTGAATAAGGATTCAGGACAATGGCCTTGTTTTTGTAGAAACCTTCTATTATTAGGATTAATCCCTCATGCAATATAGGATGAGACTCCTATTGTTGAGTAGGAAAGAGATATAAATGAATTCTCACTAGACTGCCTTCCTAATTCACTTTCACCATGGAATTTTTCACATGCTGGAAATCCATTAAATTGACCAAAGACCCTTATACATGATCAATCATCATGAAAACACTTTATTCAAGTTGAAAAGGAGGTATGAAGTCTCACAAAGTAAGGTTTAAACACTGTAAATATGCATAACATAATTTGAGATGTCACAACTCCCCTAGACCACCTTAGGACCCCGTTACGCCTAACCTTAAACTTTTGACCCCTAACTAATCCTAAACCACCTAACCTAAGTCAATTTTATATACTAGTTATTGATTCTTAAAACTACGCTTGATTCTAATCAACAACAATGGGAAGTTTCAAGCTGTGGGATATTGCGGCTTGAAACAACCTCCAAATTTTAGAGAAGCTAGTCTCTTCTTTTGTATCAAGTGTGGGGGAAAAAGGATAGAAAATTAAATAGAAACACATATGTAGGAAATGAAACCTAACTATGGTGATGTGCCTGAGTCTAATCTAATCCTAATCTTGAGCATAATGAGACTATATGTAGGATTCATTTACATTTAAGAGTAGATAAGTGCATGATCAATGTAAAAGATTGAAATAATAGAAATAGAGGCTCACAACAGAGACTTATTTCACTGAGATACAGAAAATGTCAACAAAGGCATAGGGTTTAATCTTCTTATAAGAATCTTCCAATCACATAAGAGGCACAGAAACACGTACAGTTATGTAGAACTTTTGACTCCAAAAAACAAGACAAAAGTAAATGATATTCCTAATCACAACTCTACAGTATAGACTAGTTTTGAAAATGACACAAATAATATCAACAAAGGCATAGAGTTCAATCTTCTTAATTCATTCAGCCACATAAATGGCACAAAAACATGCATAGTTACATAAACCTTACAACTCAAGGAAATGAGACAAAAGCAAATGATATTTCTTAGTCACAAACTCTAGAAAGTATAAAATTTTGAAAGTCTCCCCACTTTAATGGATCCTCATCCTCTTCTTTTATAGCCTCAGATGTCTCCTTCCATCATCCCCTTTCCTGCACAATTCTACTCCACTCTTTCACGCTTAACTCACAGGGGACAAATAGATGGCACTTTTAATGCCTTGGATGTATCCTAGTCTTATTAGGAAGGGCCATGCTGGAGTGGGGTGGTTGCTCTGATTGCGGCATGTCGATTCATGTCTAGTACCTCCTCCCACACCTGAATTTCCTCATTCCATCACCTATTTAGCCGTGCAACTATCCATTCTCCTCTGCTTATAGGGGACAAACAGATGGCCCTTTTAATGTTTGCAAGCCCCAAAAATCTACCCAGTGCACTACTCCATCTACTAGAAATAACTCCCACTGAGTTTCCCTCCATCTCGCTTTGTGGAAACAGATACACAGAACACTCTATTTTATTGAAATGGAAGAGGACACTTAGTCAATTTCCTAAAATTCTCCTTGTCACTTAAAAGGCATCAGAGAATGACACTTGGCTCTTTCTGCCCGATTTATCAAAGACACACAGCTCTCTCCGCTTCTCTTTAGCTATGTTGTAGAATTATTTAGGGTACATATTAAGCTCCTACAAATGGTGACACTTGGCAGCTTCCACAGACCTTTGAAATAACACTTGGGATCCACCACAATTTTTATTCAGTAATGAAGCTTGAAGATGATGTCTCAGAAGTTGACATGTGGTGGCCTCTGCTATTTTTGGGAAGATGCATGGCATCTTTCACTTCTCCTACTAGGGGTATGTGGCATCTTCCACTTCTTTTGGGAATGGAGTAGAAAGGGGCTAGGAAAGTGACACTTGGTAGCCTCTGCTATTTTTTGGCACTTAAAAAAAATTGAAACAACACCCTAGTATCTTCCAAAAGGGTGCCTGACCCCTTTGGTTTTTTGGGACACTCCCTTGAACCACCCATTGAACTGAAATTGGTTTAAGGGTTCAACGATTCAACACTGTGTGCCATTTACACATTAACCAAGGTATTAAACCAAAAATATTGAACCAAGGCATTAAACCAAAAAATGTTAAACCAAGGCATTGAACCCAGGCATTGAACTAACTATCTCTTAGATGTCGACACGTGGTGACTTCCACTTTCTTCTAAAAAAGTAGTCCAGGGCCTTCTGCGACTGCCACCTAGCGCTTTCTACTTGATCTTGCTACTTAGCTCATTGAAACCTTTTTGCCAAAAAATAGATGAAACATAGGTGCTGATATGAGACATGGATGCCAACACGTGGTGCATTCTGCTTAGCTTCTATTGGATACATGGTACAATCTGTGACCCACATAAAAGTTATGAAAAGTGTCTCGAATGATGCCAGTTGGCTGGCTCAGTGTTTTGGAAAATGACACTTGGTGGCTTCTACTCGAATTCAACACTTAGGCAAAAATTAAATGAAGGAAACAAAAAAAGGGGGAAAGAGAACCCATGCTTGGACTATGCCACTTGGTATCCCCCACTGCACTTCGACACTTAGACAGAAAAAAACCGTGCTCTACTCCAAAACTCTGCTGCCATGACCAAGGTATGCAGAAACCAAAACTACAGTGTGTAATTAAAAATTTGAATGCAACATAGAGTAAAAATTTACTCTACACTAGTTAAACCCACCTAGCTAACCCAACCTTAAGCTTTCTACCTTGGCTCTATTAATCATCAATGATCACCTTGACTGTTGACAATCACCCTGACTATTGATGATCACCCTGACTATTGATGATTGCCCTGACCATCGATGATCACCTTGATCAGGTCATCTTTCACTACCTAGAAAACTTAACTAACCCTTGAAATCTGGCATGATTTTTTATAATAAGATCATCTAATCAGTGTGAAAACCAATGCATGCATGATTTATATTTATAAAACAATTTATACCCTTTATTAACATATTGGTGTAAATCATCAAGAGGTAAAATAAAGAGAGAGAATAGAGATCAAGATCAATAAACTCCTTATATAGGTATCCCTTCATCACAAATCATCTTCATCAAGCTCTAAAATTTCTCCAGGCCATCAACCATCAACTATAAAACCTTGAGCTAAGTATATAGTTCTATGTTTCAAGTTTCAATTATTTAGTTTAGAAATTTCACCCATCCACCAATAACCTCATTTCATTCATTTGAATGACTAACCCTTGAACCATCAACCTTTTAACCTTACCCTCTACCTTGAAACCAATAGCTGACCCAAACCTACTTTACAAAACCATTTTACAACCTCAACCAAGCAACTTTCTTAACCCAAAAAAGAACTGATAGTAACCATTGATGATCGCCTTGACCATCAAGGATCACCCTAACCATCAACAATCTCCTTGACCATTGATGATCACTATGTATAACTAGACACCTAATATTAGAAAGCAAAAATAACTTCTCAACCTCAACCAAAATCATATTTTTTTGACTTCTATCAAAATACAGACTATAAATAATAACCTAACCATACTTGAACCATATTTTGACAATTTGGCATTCACCTTAATGTTATCTTGTTAATCTAATCATTTATTTTAAATAGAATTTATTTCACCTATATTAATTACTTTCATTTATTTTATGCAACTTTTTTTGATCAGCATTAAATTATCTTAAAATGTGGATTTACAACCTCTAAGGAAGTTTTGTACTTATTGGATCTAGTTTGTTAGGTAATCCACCTTTGTACCTAGCTAACCAACCAGTTTATAGTCTCTCTCTTATGCAGTTCATCCTTCCAAGCCAAAGAGGAGCTCTCATAATCATCTAGATCATAAAGTGTAAACTGAATCCAAGTTATACCAACCTTACCCTTATTTTTAGTTTTACTCTCTTTTTAAATAGAAAATAAATTGAAATTTCATTGAAACATTTTGGCATGCCCAGTGGGACCCTTGTGTCTTTACTTGGGTTTATTTTGTTTACATCTATATGATTTTCTCTCTATTCTATGATTATAAATGACATCAAAGTTTCTTTTGTGATTAAAATTAAGTGCATACATCTATTGCTTGCAAGTTTAGCTCACATAGTTTAACTTAAAGCAAATTAATCCCCTTATAGCATCAATTTTTGTTTTACACACTAAACCAAACCAATTTCATCAATTAAATAGGAATAAAACTTAAGACAAGGCCCAACTAAGATTTCATCACCTAACAATCACCTTACCCTTTCCTAACAATCCTGCTTAGAGGTCATTACCAAGGGGAGAACCAACTCAGCTCTTTGGTTGAGTATAAACTCTAAAAATCAGTATATATTGGCTAAGCACTTGATACCCTTATCATTATGGTGTGTGAAGTGAGGGGGTAGACAATAATAATAAGCCAAGTATTGATTCCCAATATGGATCCCTTTGATATCTTAAACACAACTTGAAACTAACCATAGACTTCTTTCCTAGTACCCATTTTACAAGCCTAGTTAAGTCACACAAATCAAAATTAAGGCATAAGCCACAAGAGAGATAAAAATAACCTTAGGGTTTAACATTCTTTAGTGTGTGTTTGATCTTAATTATTTTTTTCTTTTCTTCTCTTTGTTTGAGTTGTGAGGAATATAACTCCCCTTGGAAACCTTCTACGCTTTTGCCTTCATCCACCTCATCTTCACTACCTTGTTAAATAAAGATCCCTCTTATAGTTTTTATAGTAGATACTAAATTTTTTAGACTGCTAGAAGAAAACCCTATTGTCTTATAATTTTACCTTGAATCAAGAACCACTTATACTCCCAACCTTATCTAAAACCAACACAAACTTACGTACAACAAACCTAACCATGCTTATAACCAACACAACCTCATGTATAATCAACCTAACCTCACCTAAAATCAACCCAACCTCACTTATAACCAACCCAACCTTGCCTAAAATCAATTTAACCTCAACTATAACCAATTTATAACCCTTCAACAACCTCTTGATCATCACCTCAAGTAACCAATAAACTTTTAATCCTTATTATACCCTTTTCATAACCCACCTCAACTATCTAAACCTCACCAATCTTTGGGTTACTTATCCCAACCATCATATTAATTACCTTAATGGCATAAATTTTTTGAATACCTACCTTAATCATAATATCAATCACCTACACTCCCTTTGTGTCAACGTTATTTATCTCATAACCAAGACTCGGTATATCCCCATAGTCATACCACCCTAAACTATCAACCCAATAACTACCAAACCAGCTACTATTAGCCTAATTTATAAATCTCATTAGATCAAACCAATAATCATCAAACCAATAACTATCAAAAAAACTTTTCTAACTAATCAATCTTATCACCCTTACCAACATTATCAATCCAACCTACCTTTTCAACCTTATCAACTTTATCAACCCCATCAAATCAAACCAATAACTATCAACCTACCCTATTCAAACCAACCAAATTTTTTTAATCACCCAACCATATCAAACCTACCCACCATAAAAACCATGTCAAATATATCAAATACTTTAACCTTATCCAACCTCTCAAATAAACCTACATTATCTACCTTATCAAACTAACCAAAATTCTCTAACCCACCAAACTTATGAAGCATACCCATCCCATCAAATCAATCAAACTTATCAATTCAATCCAACCTATTTGACAAACCAACTTTACCAAACCACCTAATTAGCTCATAACCTCAAGATCCATTGGTATGACCTCTTCCTAGGTAGTATTCCCTACTAGGGGAATCGTATGCCTCAATCCTTGACAACCTTTTAAGGTCTTTTGTCATTAGACTACCTCAAATCAAACCCATCAATCCTTATCTTCTAAAACCCATTTGGTTCATAGATAATGAGTTCTATATGTATCATCATAAAAATAGACATGTGGTAGATAGATGTGGGTTTTTTAAGATGATCATCCAAAACCTTATCAATCAAAAGGATATTCTTCATGTTCCCCTGAACCTAGACTTGAATGCATTTAAGAAATCAATCATTGAACCTCATTCTGCATCCATTATTGTTCAAAACCATAATCAAAGCCCTCAACACAATGAGGTCCCTTTATTAAATTTGGTCCTTAGTGTATCAATAACTAGGGAAATCATAATCAAAACCCCAACCAATCCACTTTTTAAGCAAGTGCACCCTTTTAAACTTCCTTTTAAAATCATCACTAGGGAAGAATCAAATTTAAATCACCCACTTGTTGACCAAGAAGAGCCTTCTCAAATTTCCTTTAAAACCATGATTAAGGAAACCATCCCACCTCTTCCACTTCCCCTTTTAAAGGAGCCAACCCAAGCTCAAAACACCTTGCCTATAAATAAATGCAACCCAACCTCAACTAAACTCAAATGTTGGAAATATTACATTGATGTCAAAGGTCTATCAGTATTGGTGACAAAGGCCCCATATAATTTAATGTCTAAAGGTGTTTTTAATGTTCATATCTTGGCTAAAGTGTGTTAATATTAATTAAATATTAATAGATATATTCTTGGTTGTATAAATATAAAAGAGGGCCCATGAGGAAGTCAAAGAGTCAGCAAGTAAAGACAAAAGAGGGAAAGGTCACATTCTCCCATGAAGGGTCACCTTGAGGAATTCAAAGAGTCTCTAGATAAAGACAAAAGAGGAATAGGATGATTTTACACATGAAGGGTCACCATGTGAATTTTCAAATTAAATAATTAAATGGGTAATGCAAGGTTGGCACCATTTCCATGTGAATTCAAAGGTCTCAAAGGGTGAATGCCAAAGGTCATTTGGAAAGCTATAAAAGGAAGCTTGGGAACCCATTTTTAATATGGAATTTCATGGTTTGTAATTGTTTTATATAGCTTAGAAGAGGAGAGGAGATACAATAAAGAGATATAGTAGTGTGTTATCATTTGTTGAAAAATCAACATTGAGAGATAGTTTTGTTTTCTACACAAGAGGGGTTGGTGCTCTTATGGGTGGGTGCTCACAAATCATTATTGTGTTGGTGTTTAGCAAAGGGGTTGGTGATCTTGTAATTTGGTTCTTGAAAACTTTTTAAAATTGATTTGGTGTTCATTTACATACTTGAGATAGTTCTCTATGGTTTTTTCCACATTGGGTTTCCATGTAAAAATCTGGTGTGTCTCTCTCTTGTGTGGTGCATGTTATTGTTTCAGTTTTATAGCATATCTTGAATGTATGATTAAGTGGTTAAATAAAAGGAATTTGATTAAATAAAAGATTGAAAATATATATGATATACTAATTTTCCCCCTTTTAGTATATCAAATTATTAATAATTGGTATAAGAGCAAGTTCCTTCAGAAAGAGTTTAACAACTTAAAGGTAGATCAGGGAAAGCACAAAAGCTAGAGCACATGAAGGATTTTATACAAATAAGGCTAATATTAAAGAATATAGTGATAGCTATTGTGATGAATAATATATTTTATGCATGCCCATATATGAAGATGCCTCTACAAGTAAAAGTATAGATGATTAAGAAGAAGAACATGATAAAAGTGAGGATGAAGTTGAGGTGAATCTGGAAGGAGAACTCATTTGTGCCTTAGAAGAATTAAAATTTATTGAGAAGAATAATCAAATATTAAATCTCTAGATTAATAAAAATGAAAAGGATTCAATGGAAATAATTGAAGATCTGCAAGCACATATTAAAGAAGCCAAAAAGACTGAAGAAGATCTATCATCACAATTGTACAAAGTAAGTTAAAAATGTGAAACGTATGTTATTGAAATTACCTATTAAAAGAAGATATCAAGAAAATAAAAAGTAACCAATGATAAATTAGTCAATGATTCAAAACTTGAGAATAACACTAATATGTTGAATAAGATATTAGAAATTCAAAGATCAATGTCATATAAGATAGGTCTCAAATTTGAAAAAGAAAAAGGGGAGGCTACTACTTTCACATAACCTCAAGACAAGGTTGACACATAAAAAGAAAAGAGTTATGTTGAATCCCTTACAAAAGAGGAAATGAAAAAGGAAGAAATTAATAATGTAGATACTAGATCAAATAAAGAAGGCTGGAAGGAACAATACTACAAAAGACCACCAGGTCAAAGATACACAAACCAAAATAGGTTTAATTTTCATGGTTATTATTTTTATTGTAAAAATTATGGTCATAAGAAAATAGACTATAGGAAAATAGCTAACAATTTTATAAACAAGGAGAAGAGAACTCATGTAGATTCAAGCAGAGGCTACAACTCTTTTTTTTCCTCTATTAGGCTTTAATGAAGAAGCCATAGTTTCTTACAAGTGTAATAATTTCAAACACATAGCTTGGAATTGTATAAGTGTGTTCAATTAAATCAAGAAGGACCAAGGTTTCAAAGCTACAATCATCAAGAAGAGAGCTTAGATAGATTCATGGTAAGAGAAATAACCTAAAGAGTCTACGTTAGTCTAGATAGATTTGCATGTAAGCAATGAATAAAAACCATGGTTGATCGATAGTAGATGTTAAAGGCACATGATAGGAGATAAGATGAAGTTCATAACTCTAAAGAAGATCAATGGTAGCACACTAAAATTCATAGATAATACCACTATCAAGATAGCTAAAAATGGTACATTAAGTTTGGATAATGGTAGAACCAAGACTGAGAATGTGTTGTATGTATAAGTTCTTAAGCATAATTTGTTGAGTGTAAGTCAATTGTGTGATCAAGGACACACATTAAATTTTTATTCATAAGGTTATGAGATTAGAATAAAATATTTAGATGTGTTGATTGCAAATTCTCAAAAGACATGAAATAATTTATATATATTATCAGATATCAAAGGTTAAAAATGTTTCTTGAGTCAAGTTGAGGAAAGTTGGATGTGGCATAGGAGAATGGGACATATAAATTTTTAAAATTTGTCAACATCAACAAGAAGCAATAATTTAGAGATCTTCCAAGGATTAAAAATCCCCCCAACATAATTTATGATCCATGTCAACATGGAAAGCATTCCAGAAGATGGTTCAAGATAAAGGAATACTTGACTACTCAGATGTTAGATCTTGTTCACACTAATATATATGGACCTACCATAACTCAAAGTACTCAAGGGGAGAAATAATTCATGTTTCTTATTGATGATTTTACACGTATGATTTGGGTGATGTTTTTGAAGAAAAAATCAAAAGATTTCAACCACTTCAAAGCATTCAAGGCTTTAGTTGAGAATGAAACTATTTTAAAGATTAAGTTCCTGAGATCAAATTGAGGAAGATAATTCATGTTAGATAATTTCATTAAGTATTTTAAAGACCATGGGATAAAGATACATTATTTAGTAGCCAGAACCCCATAAAAAAATGGAGTAGTTGAGAAAAAAAATAGAATAATTTAGGAGATGGTGAGGACAATGCTAAATGAATTTAAGATACTAGATAAATATTAGAGAGAGTTAGTACGCATAACAGTGCCTATCCATAATAGAATGTTGTTGAGATTAAATAGTGACAAGACTCCCTATGAGTTATGGAAAGGTAGACTAGTTACTATTGATTATTTCAAAGTTTTTGGAATTAGATGATTCATAAAGAGAACCAATGAAAAATTGGGTAAGTTTTAATCTAGAGAAGATGAGGGTATATTTATTAGATACTTCAATAAAATTAAATATTAAAAATGTTATAACAAAAGAACAATGAAGATAGTTGAAAGTACAAGTTTCAGGGTAGATGAAAATGTAGCACAAAGAGCCAATGGTCTGGTAGACATTCCTAAAATCATTCAAGAAGAAGATTTTAAATAATCAGATGAAGATGAGGAGTTAAAAGATACCAAAATCCCATCCAAATATGTCTAGATAAATCATAATTAAAGTGACATCATCATGAACATAAATGAAGAAGTTCATACTAGAAGGATGATAATAAGTGAATATGAACAAGTTAATTTATCTTTGTTATCCAAAGTTTAGCCTAGAACATTTTTAGAAGCTAGACATGATGAACATTGGGTTAAAGCAATCAATGAAGAATTAAATTAGATAGAAAAGAATGATACTTGGGAATTGGTGCCTAGAATGAAAGATCAAAATATGATAGGAACAAAAAGGGTTTATAAAAATAAGTTAAATGAAGATGATGAAGTTATCAAGAATAAAGCAAGGTTAGTATGTAAAGGATATGCTCAGGTTGAGGGTATAGATTTGAAAGAAACTTTTTCACTAGTGGTGAGGCTAGAGGATATTAGGATGTTTATTGCATATGTAGTGTTTAAGAATTTCAAAGTATTTTAGATTAATTTTAAGTCTACTTTCCTAAATGGGAAGCTAGAAGAGGAAGTCTACATTGAGCAGCATGAGGGATTTCTTATTTCAAATGACAACAAATATGTGTGCAGATTAAATAAATCACTTTATGAATTGAAATAAGCTCCTACATCTTGGTATACAAGTCTTGATAGGTACTTGTAGGATCAAGTCTTCAAGAGAGGATTTGATGACATTAATCTCTACATTAAAATAAAAGGTGAGCACTAGTTTATTGTTGTGGTATATTTTGATGACATAATATTTGGAGGTAAAAGTGAAAAGATGACAATTTTTTTTTATAATATGCAAAAGGAATTTTAGATGTCTATGCTTGGATAATTTTAATTAGTATTAAGATTACAAATATCTTAGTCAAATAAAGATATTTTCATATGTCAAAGCAATATGCCAAGGAGATGTTGAAATTTTTTTGTTTTGAGAATTGTACACTAGTTGGAACACCAATGGGTATAGGTAATAAGGTGAGTAAGGATGAAGATTCATCTAATATAGATTAGTCCTTGTATAGATATATGGTTGGTAGTCTTTTATATCTGATAGCATTGAGGCCATACATCATGCATGTAGTATGCGTGGTCATGAGATATTATGTATCCTTGAAGGAGATTCATGTTCAATTGGTGAAGAGAATATTAATATATGTCAATGGGACATTAGATTATGGATTATGGCATCCCATAGACAAAGATTTCACTTTGGCTGCTTATACAAATTTAGATTGGGAAAGTTGTTTAGATGATAGGAAGAGTATAATTAGATGATATTTCTTCCTTGATGATAGCTTAACATCTTAGAGAAGAAAAAAGTAAAACTTAGTATCACTTTCTATAGTTGAAGCAAAATATATTGTAGCAGTGTTGTGATGTACTCAAGTTCTTTGGATGAAGCAAACTTTAGAAGACATCAAGGTAAAATATGATGAACCTATCTCTATTTATTGTGACAACACAAGTGATATTAATATTTCTAAGAATCCAATGATGCATTAAAGTAAAAAGCATATTCCTATCAGATATCACTTCTTGAGAGAGTAGGTTTTAGATTAGTAGGTTAAGTTAGAATATATCAATACTACAGAATAGATTAAGATATCTTCATAAAGGCACTACCAAAGGACACATTTGAGTATCTAAAAGATAAGTTAGGAGTAATATATTTTACTTCCTACCATTGAGGATCAACATTAGTTAAGAGGAAGCTAAGCGTTAGCTCCAAGATAGACCCTTTTGCATTGATGTCAAATGGGGAGAAGTATAGGAATAGGTATAGGAAAAAATTTAGATAACATGATATTATATTAAGGGGGAGTTAATTTATGTTTTTAGTTGGTTTAGTTTCTAGTTTGTGCAAGTCT
Organism: Torreya grandis; assembly: GCA_037957365.1. Taxonomy (NCBI): domain Eukaryota; kingdom Viridiplantae; phylum Streptophyta; class Pinopsida; order Cupressales; family Taxaceae; genus Torreya; species Torreya grandis. Next base: position 1,204,892 of record JARHVA010001101.1, read on the forward strand.
TAGTTTAAGGTTGGCATGTGCAGTACAAGTTTTAGAATGTTGCAATTTTAGTTTGAGGTTACCATCAATGACAAAGGGGAATATTGTTGGAAATATTGTCATTGATGGTAAAGGTCTAGTAGTATTGGTGATAAAGGCCCCATAGATTTTAATGTCTAAAGGTTTTTTATCATATCTTGGCTAAAGTGTCTTAATATTAATTAAATATTAATGGATATATTCTTTGCTGCATAAAGACAAAAGAGGGCCCATGAGGAAGTCAAAGAGTCACCAAGTAAAGATAAAAGAGGGAAAGGGTACATTTTCCCATGAAGGGTCACCTTGAATAAGTTAAAGAGTCACAAGATAAAGACAAAAGAGGGAAAGGATGTTTTTCCCCATGAAGGGTCACCATGTGACTTTTCAAATGAAAGAATTCAAAGGGCCATGCAAGTTTGGTTCCATTTTCCATGTGAATTGAAAGGTATTGAAGGGTGAATGCCCAAGGTCATTTGGAAAGATATAAAAGGAGGCTTGGGAAGAAATTTTTAATATAGAAGTGCATGGTTTGTAATTATTTTATATAGCTTAGAAGAGAATAGGAGAGAAAAGAAAGAGATATAGTAGTGTGTTATCATTTGTTGAAAAAGTAATATTGAGAGATAGTTGTGTTTTCTACACAAGAGGGGTTGGTGCTCCTATGGGTGGATGTTCACAAATCATTATTGTGTTGGTGCTCAGAAAATGGGTTGGTGTTCCTATAGGTTTATGCTTACAAACTTTGTAAACTTGAGTTGGTGTTCATTTAAATACTTGAGATAGTTTTTTGTGGTTTTTTCCATATTGGGTTTCACATAAAATCTTCTCTCTCTCTCTCTCTCTCTCTCTCTCTCTCTCTCTCTCTCTCTCTCTCTCTCTCTCTCTCTCTCTCTCTCTCTCTCTCTCTCTCTCTATCTATCTCATGGTGTATGTTATTTTTTCAATTTTATTTCATATCTTAAATTTATGAATAAGTGGTTAAAGAAAAGGATTTTGATTAATTAAAAGATTTAAAAGACATGTGATATACTAATTCACCCCCCTCTCAGTATATCATGTGATTTACATCAAAACCATTTAATTCTTCTATAATCTACTAGTTTTCATATACGTAATGACATTGTCTTTGGTTTGATTCCCTTTTGAATAGGGTCAAATCTTTGTCACCTTACCTTACCACACAAACCAAAAAAATAAGCAAACCCAACCAATAAGTTGAATCAACCACACATCCTACCTACCTCAAAAAATAAAACTAACCTCTAAACCAAATGAACCAACTATGATCAACCCAAATTGTAATTCAACCATAATCAATTTATCTATTAACACAAACCAACATCAACCCTCCATTCAAGATTTCTTGGATCTCATCAACCCTTTTATCCAAGCTAACCATACCTCACCTAAGCTCCCTCATTAAGACAATTTGACACTTTTGTCCACCCTAACTCTATTTCAAGATGATGTTCCCAACATCATTTCTAGACCATGAACCTACCCAAATCTAACCCAATAATGTTTCCCTTGCCATAACACCATAATGAAGATCCTATCTTAACCACCACCTGTAACTTGAAATCCAGACTAACAACTAACAACCCTTGGGAGGTAAATGAAGTCATCTTCATCCTTCCTAAACCCTCTTTACTAACCCACATCTCTACTTGGGAATATTTTATACCTCAACATTCATGAAAAGAGTGTTTGGGGAGAATTCTCCCTCCAAATCTTTGACCAATTAATAACCCACACATTAACCAATAGCCAAACCAATCCTTAAACCTTTGCCTACCAAATTTGACCAATGACCAAACCAACCCTTGGAGCTTATGACTCAACCTATAACTAGAAAACCAACCCAAACCAACACCTAAACCTACCTAACCAACCCAAAAACCAACCACCATTGCACTCCAAGAAAAGTATTGTAACCATCACCTAACCAACCTTGCCTTAAAACCATTTACCAATCCAACATCTTTTCCATGTGTTTTCAAGTGTCAACACTTAATTGGGGCATATATTTAGCCTTGATTAGCCAAAATTGTTCATGCATAAGTATGGATATAGGACATATCTAATCCTAAACCTCCCAATGATTTACACTATTGTATGTTCTTTTGTTAAAAACAAGTTCATAAGTCATCTTATGTCTAACTTAAGGCTCATCCCCTATCATACCACATTTATTTATTTATTTTTAAGGGCAACCAACTTTAAATAGGATCATGTGATTATCCACTGCAAACCTTTAGCCTAATATTGAACATGGGTACCCTAGCTCTACCCATGGCATGATTCTCATGGTACTTTCCACACCTTTATAGGATATATTCCCATGGTCATTGTCACTCAAACATATTTTACCCATCATCAAACTTCTTGTGCTATGGTTTCACCCACATAAAGGAAATCATTATGCCTATATAGACTTGTCCATGTCTAAACTACTATAAATCATTTAGGATACCAAATATTACTTGGGTCACATCTCTAGCATTGTAGATCATTGCCTTGAAGTATGAATACCCATACCTATCAAAAATTGCTTAAAAATATAAACTACTCCCTTGAAGGATAGATATTAACATGTGAAAATATAAAACTTAAACCACTCCCTTAAAAGGATGGCTAAGCTAACTTTGTCAAGCCAACAATCATCTAGAAGCTTCCCACATTGTTCAGCTTCCTAACACCATAAAATAAAGCAATCAAAATACCCTATTAAGAAAAAGCAAAGCAATTTCAAGAAAGTCACAATTAGATTTCACAATAGCATTAGTAAAATTCCTACATCAATTATTCTACACCCAACATAAAACATGGAATTTTATATCATGGTTCTTAGGTTAACTATAAAAGGGGCAAGCCATCCTCACAAGAAGGCCAGACTTTCACCCATCTCCCTTTTTACCCTCTAGAAAATCAAGGGATTTTGAGCTTACTTGACACTTTGTGATCAAGATGCCTTTTCAACCATAAAACTAACAACTAAGCAAAGCATGAAGGGTTTATGTTCATAATCCCACCCATCTTGCCATTATGGACTTTTCCAATTGGAATGTTTAGGCTACTCCTTATACTTTCATGACAACCTTGTCAAGACATATGTCTTACTTTCTTAGGTCATTAGCACCCCCAACTACCTACTTTGCACCCTTTCACCAAGAAATGGGGCACTTTTTACCAAACCAAGTGGTAGCTCAAATTGGGCAACCAATTTAAACACTACCAACCATTATAAATTACATTTCTCCATAAACTAACCATTAGAGATCACATTTCTACAGCAAAATCAGGCTGATATTCTAAGAGTGATTCCTCCTTTGATCTCGAAGGAGCAGAATAATATGTTATGTTCTATACCTAAAGAGGAGGAAATCTTCAAAGCTGTTAGATCTCTTGGAGGAGAAAAAGCACCTGGACCAAATGGTTTCCCCATGTTCTTTTTTCAAAAGCTCTGGAAACTTATAGGAAAGGATGTCAGTAATGCGGTGAAGGAGTTTTTTGGAGCAAAACAGATGTTGAAGGAAATTAATGCCACTTTTTTGTGCCTTATTTCGAAGAAAGTTGGTGCAAATTGCCCTGATCAGTTCAGGCCGATAAGTTTGTGCAACTCTCTCTATAAGATAATTTCCAAAGTTCTTACGTCCAGACTAATTCAAGTGATCCCTTCGACAATAGCTGATCAGCAAAATGGATTCATTCCTGGCAGACAAATCCTCAACTCAGTTATAACAGTGCATGAGAATATTCATTCACTGCTCAAATCCAACACTGAGGGGTTCTTAATGAAAGTGGACATAGCAAAAGCATATGATAGGGTGGATTGGCTATTCCTTTCTAAAAGCCTTATTGCCTTTGGATTTGAACAGAGAGTGGTTGATATTATCAAACAGTTGATATCTACTACTTCTATAGCCATGTTGGTAAATGGGAGTTCGTCTCATTTTTTCAATCCGTCTAGGGGATTAAGACAAGGGGATCCTATATCCCCTATCTTGTTTATTATCATGGCTAATAGTATGGGGCAATACATTGGGGACTTAGTTCATAGAGGCTTATATAAAGGGCTGAGACCCTCTTCGCATCCTTTAACTTGCTCCCATGGTCAATTTGTGGACGATACTATTTTCATGGGATAGTCTGAAGCAAGAATTCTAAAGGAAGTAATTAATCTGTATTCCTCTGCCTCAGGACAGCTAATAAACTGGAACAAAAGTGCAGTTTTCTTTACCAATACCCCTGATTATAGACAGAACAAAATTGCAGGAATCCTTGATTGCTCCATAGGTTCTTTTCCTTCCATATACCTTGGTCTCCCTTTTGGGTTGAAAGCCCCTGAAGCTTTTTGGGAAGGACTTATTAACAAATTTAGTAAGAAGTTGGCGGGATGGAAAGGCAGTCTTCTTAGCCAAGGAGGAAAGCTTACACTACTCAAAGCTAGTCTTCAAAGCATACCTACGTATGCTTTGAGTCTTTTCAAAATCCCCACTAAATTTGCGGAAGCAATTGAAAAAATTCAAAGAAACTTTCTTTGGTCAGGTTCTGAGGAGAAGAGGAGAATGCCTCTTATTGCATGGGATAACATTTGTAAACCTGTCAAGGATGGTGGTCTTGGTATAAGGAAAATTAGCAGTATGAACATTGCCCTTTTAGCTAAACAGGGATGGAGGGTCTATCAGGAAAATAACGAATGGAGTAAAATATGGAAGCATAAGTACTTATTTAAGGCACAGTCACTTCCTAACTTCTTTACTACTCTGGATATTTCTCATCCTTCTGCCATTTGGGGGGCAGTCCAGGGAACAAAACATGTTCTTGAAGAAGGAAGTTCTTGGAAAGTAGGCAATGGTAAAAAGGTGAAATTCTGGGAAGATATTTGGTTAAGAGGAAAACCTTTACAGGAAGAAATCCAAGATAAATATGTTATAGAAATATGTAAGCAAAGAGTGGGAATAATGGTTAATCAATACTGGTAGAACAACACTTGGGTAAACCTCACTGACTATGATCAAGATCTCAAGGATATCCAATTATCCCTAAATGCTATATCTCTATATCCTAATCAAGAAGATAAAATTGTTTGGCACAATGAGCCAAGCGGACAGTTTAAAGTCTCTTCCATTTTCATCTCTAAGGGAAATGGTAGAAAACCATTATGGACTAGAGCCTGGATTAAGGGGCTCATCCCTAAAATCAAGTTCTTTTTCTGGACCCTTCTCCAAAACAAAATTTTGACTCTGGATAATTTACAAAAATGCGGAATCAATATTGTTAACAGGTGTATTCTGTGTAAGAAAGACCTTGAAGATAGAGATCATCTGTTCATGAATTGTTCCTTCATTCAGCTTGTTTGGAAGGAAGTTCTCAATCTGTGGGGCATTACATGGATTCACCACAAAAACGTAGAACTTTCTCTCAAAAGCTGGTATTGCCATTCAAAGAATCTTGAAGTTCTCTTCTTATGGAAAATTACTCTTCCCCATATTTGGTGGGGAATATGGAAGGAAAGAAATAACTGTATATTCAAAAACAAAGAGCTCCCTGGATGGGTGGTAGGATAGAACATCATTAGAGCTCTAAAGGAAAATTTTTCGTCTCAAAAGAATCCAAGCTCTACTCTCAATGTGGATAATCCCCTGAGGATGGATATTCTTCTTGGTAAACTTGATAACCCCAAATTAGGTGTTACTTGGAATGTTCCCCCTCAAGGTTGGATTAAAGGTAACTTTGATGGTGCTACCAAAGGGAACCCGGGGAATGCTAGTTGTGGTGGTGTATTGAGAAACCATATGGGTATGGTTATTGATGCTATCGCAATCCCCATTGGTATATCTAATTGCCACATTGCCGAAGCTACAGCTGCCCTCCTGACCCTTAAATTAGTTGTGGATTCGGGATATCCTAAATTGTGGCTTGAAGGGGATTCTTTGAATGTTATAAATATTCTTAATAATAAGAATACTGTGTCTTGGACCATAGAGGATAAGGTAAAGGAGATGAAAACACTTTTGAATAAATTTGAAGATATTAAAATCACCCACACCTTTTGTGAAGCCAATGGTGTCACAGATTGGCTTGCTAATTGTGCTATCCGGGAAGGTCAAATAGTGAGGTGGTATGAAACCTTAGAAAGGGACATGGATTTAAGGGCGCTCATTCTTCACGATGCCACACATGTGAAAGAAGGTAAGATTGGAGTGTAATAAAAACATAATGAGTAGGAGGAGTGGCAGCACAGGGAAAGGAATTCAATTATTAAAGAGTAAGGCCCTCAAGAGGGAGAAGCAAATCCTGAAAAGGCACAAAAAAAGTTGATTTCCCAATCAACTTGACATCAGGAGGTTTCAGGGCAAAGTCCACAGCAATTGGGATTCAAAGGAAACAAGTATGGCACGAGAAAGGAAGGGAGAACCCTGTAAATAAGAACCCAAGAGCTGTGAAGAATGGAGAGAGAAACATGAAGTCTGGAGAATCCTGTAGAAAGGAAAAGTTGCGAGCTACATGGAAAGACTCCACGGTTCAAAACCGCATATCACGATGGCCTTTTTCAAAAATTGGTCTGATGAAAGGGTCACCTTGCATGGTATCACAGTAAACTTAACAGAGGATTTCATTGCTGAAGTTACATGGTTTCCAACGGATGGACTCAAATTTTCTAAGCAGACTAGCATTTCAAATGAGGCCTTTTGTAAGTTCCCCAAAATGGATGAGGAGGAGCAGAAGCTGGTCAAAAATGGGGATTTCTATGAGCTGAACCAGATTAAAGGGATATGGAGGGATGTCTTAAGCTGTATAAGGGAGTACTTCATCCTGGACGGAAGAAGCAAATGAGTGCACAAGTTCCATTTTGTCTTCCTCAACCACTTCAGGCATAAGGTTAGCTTGTCTTTTCCCTTCTATCTTCGCTATTCCTTGATCCAAAGTTTATATGCTCATAGGAAAAAGGATATGTGCCCTATCCTCCACGAAGGCCTTATTCTGCTTATTGAAGGCTACTGCAAGAATAGGGCACTGGTTAAGTACCCCAAATAGGGGAAAAATAAGTTGTTAGGAAATAAAAAGAATGAAAATGTTATCAGGAGAGGCAAAATTAAGTCCCCTAGTCCTAATAAGCAGATTGTAGAAGAAGAAAGGGGACAGGAGAGAATTGAAGAACCTGAGGAGGAAAAACTGGAGGAAGAAGAAGGAACTGAGAGCTAGGATACCAACTCTAGTAATGATGAAGAAGGTTTTGAGGAAATAGAAAAAGATATCATCAATACTGAGGAGGATTCTGCTATCAGAACTATAGATATGGATGAAAACCAGAAAGTGTCGGAGGAGGAATTTGTCCAGGAAGATCCTGTTGAGGACCCAACTTCTAAGAATGAAAAGGAAATTCCTGTTCAGGATGACATTCAAAATATGGATATGGAAATTCAAATTGGAATCAAAGAGTGGGAACAAAAGAGTCAAGAATATATCTTTGAAGAAGCCAGGAATAGTCCCAATAATAAGTCTGAGGATTGGAGAGGGAAGAATCAGAATGATGAAATACACATTCCTATGACCTGGGTTAATTGTAAAGCAGAGGCTTCTTCCAACTTTGATTCCTGGATGTGTAGGGAGATCATTGATCTCAAGAGAAAAGCAAAAACTTTGGAAGATTCTCTGAAAGCTGCTTGGAATAAAATAAACATGGAAAATCAGTTAAGCGAGATCCCTGTCAAGCTTAAAGCCTATGAAAACAATCTCTGGGAGCTAATAAAGGACAACAAAATGAAAATGGAGGAAATAATGTCCAACATTTGTGCTGCTGCTATCAATATAGGTAAACGAGCCAATGAGGAGACCAAAGCACTAGAGGGTCCCAGCAAAAGGATGAGGCAAAGCTCTAGAAAGAAAGATACACAAAAAGGAGCTTTGCTGGAGGCTACCACCCAGGAAACTGCTTTGAAAGGAAAAGAAGCCATGAACTTGATACTGGAACTGGATGAATAATCTGGTCCTTCTTGTTGGTTTAGAAACTGGTACTGATCTTTGTTATCTTTTGTCTGATGTGCTACCAGATCTCTATTTTTGGGTTTTGACCGGATGCTTCTCTGATGGTTTCAGGTCCATTTAAAACCTATTTTTGCTACTTCCTTGTAGTGTTTGTTAGGCTTTGCCTGTGGTCTTAGATGTTCTTTCTTTCACTCTTTGTATCAGGGTTTCAGGGCCCCTTCAAAACCTGTTTTTACCTCAATCTAAAACTAGAACCATTACCTAAAATAACCATTAGAGATCACCTTTCTCCACCAACCTATCATCCACCCATGGAGACTACCTTCTCCACCCACCATGACCATTGCATCATCTCACCATTAGTCCACTTCAGCCCAACTAGTGCACATTTTATGATGACTTTTTGCCTACTCCTTTTGACTACAATGACAATAATTACCATGTAAACCCCTTTTTTATCTTGCAATACCCTACACACACCTAACTTCCTACCTTAGATACCTATGACACTTGACCAATTTGTGTTTTCATCAAGAGAACTTCCTACTTTGGATACCTAGCCACCATGTTTAATTTCAGTCATGTGGTCCACTTTTCACTTGTCCTTCTAGCACTAACCTTTATTTTAACCATCTATGGTAACCTAGTCAATGTATGATCTTGGCTATCACACCTTTTTATCACACTTTGTGTGTTTGTTAATGCTTTAGTGACCAGATTATCACCCAACTTCATCATCACCTTCATTAATTTTATCTAACCTATACCTAATTCTATTTTACCTCATCAACTATTGGTTTGAAGGCGAACACCTCCTCCTATACTCAAGGTAACTAGACCTTTGACCAACACTCAATTTTTGTTTTGCATCTTGTTAATTCAAAATTGCATAAAAAAAAGGGGTGAAATGTAGACACAAAAAATATACATGCCAAAACTATGAATGTTACAACTCTCTTAGACCACCTTAGGACCCCCTTATCCCAACCTTGACCTCTTGACCCGTAGCCAATCCTAGCCCACCTGACCCAAGCTAGTTTGACCTACTAGCTGAACCCATTTGGATAACCCAAACTTAACCTTTATACCTTAGCCCAATCGACTATCGATGATCACCCTAACTATCAATGATCACCCTGATCATCGATGATTACCCTAATTATCAATGATCACCCTGATCATCGATGATCACCTTGACCATCAATGGTAAGGTTTTATAATTACCTCATCTATTTTGTGTATGAAAAAATACATGCATGATTTATATTTAGACATTAAGTTAGACCCCTTTTTAAAGTATTATTACACCTCTCCTTCCTTCCTATAAAAATAAAAATTGAGAGAGAGAGGGGGTAAGCAGATCATCAAGAGGCAAGAGAAGGAAAGAGAATAGAGATCAAGATCAATCATCAACTACTTGTGTAGGTATCTCTTCATCAAAAACCATCTTTAGCAAGCTCCATAACTTATTCAATCCATCAAACATCAACTATCAAACCATGAGATAAGTATATTATTCTTTGTTTCATGTTTCAATTATTTAGTTTAGAAATTACACCAATCCACCCATACCCTCTTTTCAATCATCTAGATGACTAACCCTTGAACCATTCATCTCTAAACCTTACCCTCTACCTTGAAACAAATATATAACCTTAACCCACCTTATAAAACCATTTTTTAACCTCAACCAAGCAACCTTATTGACCTAAACTAGAACTAATAGTAACCATCAATGATCACCCTGACCATCAATGATCACCCTGACCATTAATGATCACTCTGACCATCAATGATCACCTTGACCATTGATGGTCACTATGTAGAACTAGACACCCAAAATTAGAAATCAAAAATAACCTCTCAACCTAAACCAAAACCCTAGTTATTTTACTTCTATCATAATATAATCCAAAAATAGCAACATGACCATACTTGAACCATATTTTGACAGTTTGGCATTCACCTTAATGTTATCTTGTTAATCTAAGCATTTATTTTGAATAGTGTTTATTTATCATGTATTAAGCACTTTCATTTATTTTATGTAACCTTATTTTATCAGCATTAACATGTCTTAAAAGGTGTATTGACAGCCTCTAAGGAAGTCATGTACTTATTAGATCTAGCTTGCTTGGCAATCCACCTTCCTACCTAGCTAACCAACCATTTTCTAGTCTCTTTCTTATGAAGGTCATCCTCCCAAGCCAAATAGGATCTATCATAACCATATAGATCATAGAGTACAAACCAAATCTAGGTTATACCAACCTTACCCTTCTTTTTAGTTTTACTCTCTTTCTAAATAGAAAATAAATCAAAATTTTATTGAAATAGAAAGTTATAACATGAAAAGATAATGAACTGATTGAATGACCCAAACTCACAAGGATGGTATGAAATCATGAGAATAAATATGTATAAATATCCAAGGACATTAGGCTACCCCATCTAAAGGTCTAAGACTAGAAAGTGGTCAAAATTTGTCATGATTCAACTAGCTTGACCAACTTGCTAGTCAAAAGAACTCAGAATCTCTTGAATTTGTGCTTGATAACTTAGCAAATGAATGTTTGACTGCACATGAAATTTTTCCTATAACTTTTAGACTTTGAGACTCAAACAGACACAACATAGAAACAAATAGTAGAAAATAAAAGACAACACACAATAGCAAACAACAAGATAAAGCAATAAACACTAAGCATGTGTAGAAGCACTTAGAGGGAGAATATAACTACTAACAACTTATGTACAATAGGAACATGATGAAGAATAGTAGTATAAATTGAGGAACATCCCATTGATAATGATGGAAAGTTACTCACCATTCAAATTAGATAGTTGAAAATCATTACTTTATTTATAGCTAGTGATGATATAAGGCCCACTCTAAAGGCTATCAAACTTGGAGTGTTTTCCTATCTTGGCATGGTCTTCATCCCATTTGAACACTATATCTCCTTATTGGAATGTCTTGGATGAAGCTAATTTATTAAATGAATTATTGACTTGAATATAATTAAACCACATATAATTCATGGCACTATCCCTTAACTCCTCTAACTTTCTCATCTAATTCATTCTCACTTGTATTACATCATTTCCAAGAGCTCAAGTTGGTGAGTAAGCTCTAAGGCTTGCAGTTTAAGGAAAATAGGTAGGATTGCCTCTATACCATAGAAAATAAGGTATGAAGAATGAATATTATAACTCTTAAGTGTGACTCTATCTGACCATAAGGTATTTATCAACCTTGTATGACATTATCTTTGACTATCCTCCATGGTACTCTTGATGATGCTTATCAAGTTTTTATTTGTGGAATCTATTAGCCCATTGGCCTGTGGGTAATAATTGGATGAATGTTTGAGGTAGATGTCATGGATAAGGGCCACTCAAATAATTTATCACTATTGAAGGCCAATTCATTATCATATATCATTATTGAAGGTATACAAGACCTAGTTATAATATTGTCATAGAAATCCAAGACTAAGTTCTCATTGGGCTTTTCAAGTGTAGTTTCCTCCACCCACCTTATAAATTAGTTAGTATCTATTATTACCCAATTATTCCATATATTTTAAGGGATATGGATAATTATTATGAATTATAATTCTGATTTCATGAAGGGATGCTCAAATTGGATTGGTTGTGAGGGAAGGGAAACTAACTTTTATTTGCCAGTGAACATGGCACATTTAGAAACTTTATTGACTAAAGCATGTGAATATATAAATAATGTGGGAGAAAAATAACTTGATCCAATGGCCTTAGAGGTTATTTTATTGAAATCAAATCTCCCACCTGTAGACCCATCATGAAACTACTTAAGTAACTTTTCAACTTGGCTTGATTCAAACCATCTTAAAATCATACCGCTTATATCCTTCTTGAACATCACTCCATCTATCAAGACATAAGGTATGGTATATAGCCTAAAATTAATTATTTTGGTCATATATAATCCCATAGGACATTGAAAATTTTTTATTAACTTTATAACATCATTGGTCTAACTGAGAGGAGTTCTGTTTTCATCTACTTACTGACTATCATGGAATGCTAACATAATGGCTTTCTCTTCTCTAACTTCTATTGAAAGATGTTCATATAGATCTACACCCTTGGTCAAATTGGTAACTCTCACCTTAATTTAATATTATATACACTTTTTTACCCACCCATCTCTCTTCTCACTCAAATCTCTATAATTATGAAGTCTTTGTTTTTTGGGTGCACTACCATCACTATGATATTATTGTTAGAAACTATGTGTCTAAAATTATTCAACCCTCTCATAACATCAAGTACATGTTTCTCCAAAAACATTTACCTTTTTTAATACCCTTACAAGGATTGACTGATTAAGTCAATAGGTTTTTCTATCCCTTCATCATTTTATTGCATGAACATAGTAGAAATGGCATTAGCTGTGGAGAATGAATACATGAAAAAATATTTTCTAAAGTCAAGATTGAAGAGTGTGGGGGATTTATAGATGGCATATTTTATGGTCTCAAATATTCTCTCTCTTTACTTTCTTCATTTTAAATCCTTTTTTTTATTAATCATATGAGTAAGAGACTTTACTAACTCTACAAAACCTACAATAAACCTCTTTATGAAGTTAATCTTCCCCAAGAAGCTCTACAAAAAAAAATTGTGTTTGGGAAGGGGTAAGGATAATATTGATTCAATCCTTTTAGGGTATATGGAGAGGCCATACTTTGACACCACATGTCCTAGAGAACTACCCTCATCAAATGTAAAGATACATTTCATGGGTTTTAGGGAAACTCCAAATTGCTTACACCTATCAAAGACTAACCTCAAGTGTTCCATGTGATCTGTAGGGTCCTTTGAAAACACAATGATGTCATCAAGATATATGATCACCACCTCACAAATTATCCCTTGAAAGGCAACATCTATTGCTTTTTGTAAGGTTTCCCATACATTAGATAGTCCAAAAGGAATTGTCATGTATGCATAGGTGGCCCACTTTATTTTGAAGGTATTCTTATGTGTATCTTCCTCACTAACCAATATCTAATTGTATCTAAGTATCCATAAAGTAAATAAAACATATGTGATCTTACAACCTTCTAAAGTATTTGATCCATGGAGTGTAGTGGATAATGTTCTCTTAAAGATAAATTATTAAGGTCTCTAAAATCAACACATAGGTGTATTTCTCCATTATTCTTCCTCAAAAGAATAATATTCTCCACCCATTAGGAATTATTAATAGTGAATATTATCTTACATTTAATCAATTTAATAAATTCCTTTATTATTATTTCTTTCACCTTAAGGTTGATTGGTCTTTGCTTTTACCTTACTAGTTTTAAACTGTCCTACAAGTATATGGTGTGTTGGGATAACTTAGGATCAAAACTTTTATATCATGGTATTCCCATGCAAATAAATATTCATACTATTAGACCAAGGCTAGGAAGGTATCTCTCTCTTCCTTAGTGTTCACTTTTTACAAGTAACTTGTCCTTGAAAATGACTACCTTTTCATAATGTTCTTTCTAGGTGGAAATACTCACCTTGTCCTTCCTAAACTGATCATATTCATTTAATATTATCTCCAATGTCACCAATCCATTTGGAAATTTTTTAGTTCTTATTTGGACAATTTTATCATCAAATTGATGTTGTAGTTTGCCTTAATTCTTATGGTAGAATTTTGACTCATGCATGAGAAAAACAATAATCTGATCATCACCATCAAATACCTAACAAGTGACCTCATTATCAGGTATAGATGGCCTACATACAAACTTTATTTGTGACTATCCTTTTGTGCCTTTTACTCCATCAACAATGTCATATTATGTACCAATGGTTGTAAGTCTATCTATATGATAATTAGACTCCCTTGGTATAAAATGAATGTAAAATGCTATGAATTCTTCCAAGAGATCCCAAACTCGATGCTTGTAGTCCTTCAAAAGATTATTTTTGAATACACTAACACCTCTCACTTGCTTCACCAATATCTCAATGTCCCCTTTCAATTGTAAAATTTTGATTACTCTTCTCCTTACCCATTCTAGCCCATGTATGAGGGCTTCATATTTTATAGTGTTTAAAGTAAAAATTAATTGAAACCCTATTATATAATAATACCTAAGATTGCAATGGGAAAAATTCATCACTCCATTTCCACTCCCATTCTTTTACCCTTATCCATCAAAGAATAAGGTCCATATTCCTGCATGCTCTTGAGTTGGGCTTATAAGATTAGGTACAATAAATCCTTATTCATGCATGTAATATACACCTAAGCCTACTTCATAAATGTTATTATAGGGGTAAAAACCATGGTTATCAATTTCCCATTCATTAAGGATCAAATCTGAGATGCCTTCAACATGATCTTTGGACTCTTGATCATTGATGTTCTCATCTTCATATAAGATAGTGCAGTTTACATTAGATAGGTTGGGAATATATGGTTATAAGTGGAACCTATAAATAAGTTTAGACCTAATAGTGACCCTTGTCCCATACCTAGTCTTAAATACAATGTATAACTAGTCAGAATAAAGGTACCCCCCAATATTTGTAGTAAAATCCCTAGATAGGCATAGGGCAAATTATGGAGGGAGACCAATTACCATGACATATTATGAGATAGTATAGTTAGAGAAGGAAGACAATATAATATTGAGATCTTTTAGGACACCTATAATATTTTTGGGAGACCCATATAGTTACAAAACTCATTTTCCAATATATTCATATTTGATCTATAACTCATCAACTATGGCTTTAGGCATGACTGAGGTAAAATCACCACTATCTATCCTATAATTATGGACAAGGTAGTATTATATTATGAATTATAATTATAATTTATGTGTATTAACTACCTTAATATATTTTATTTCATTATATTTGTTGTCATTAACATAAACTACACTCACCTTGTCAGCTTGCTTTTTCATGAGTGAAATCTTGAAGAGATCTTATTGAAGAAGATTCTTTTGTCTTGAAATGAGTAGAGAATAACACATAGGGATAATAAAATTATAATTATAAATGTAATCTATAATGATAAAGAGAGAATTGTCACTGCATCTTAGGAATAGGAGCATCAGTTGTAGATTGTGTGACTTGTGGAATGACGGGACTCTTCTACTACAACCCATGTTTTGTGATGTCTTCTATGTTGGATATGTTTTTTTGAATATAAATTTATTGGTAGGATATTGAGATAATTTATGATGTTTTGGAGTGGCCTTAGACTACCCCAAGTTGTCATCAATCATTCTCCTCTTAGCCCTTGTGTGGGCTATAATGGAATCATCTATCTTGAGCACATCCTACATCACATTTACTACTACTTACTCAAAAGAGTGCTCACCTTATTTAAATTTATAAAAAGGTTCTATCAATAGGTGATTTACTTACATTCCCTCCTTTTTAAATTGGTACTTCAATTGAGTTCATGACAAACATGTCTTCATGAGGCACTTGAGAACCTTATTATGGAGGAGGCATGACATCATGTGATTAAAAGGCAGGACCCTATTACATATATGATGTCTGACATCCTTCTCCACTTGTATCTATTACCATATCACACAATTTCACCATGGAGCAAACTACTTTCCTTCTTGTACATAGTTATTTTGTGTTGAAACTAATGCCCTTAAACTACAAGCATTTGGGTTATAACTATTATAAGGTTTGACCTATATAATCTACCCTTAAACTTATTATTTAGGTAAATAAGGTGTCTATTTTATGGATAATATGTATATGGAGGCTAGTAAGGGAATTTATAAGGCCTATAAGATGTTTTCTACTACCTTTCTATGGCTACCAATTTATTATTTTATACTTTGATTAACCCCTTAATCTTATAAAGCCTATCAAATTGACTGGCATCAAACTAATCTTGATTGTTAGGATATAATAATGGAGCAATGGTAGGGGCTTGAGGTTGAATTTATTTAAATAGGGTCATGAGGGCCCTAGTATTCAACTTGATTGCTTGAATCAATCAATTTTATGCTCTTATAGAGAACTCATATGCTTCTCACAATGTGGTTCCCCCCATGGACTATATTATCATAGTAGCATAAAAAATATAAGGCCCTTGGATAGTATAGGAAAACATAGTTAGGTGTAGGCTTAATGATGATAGGAATCATATCCCATGTTTTTTGAAATCTATAATTAAAATTAACCATGGATTATTAGGGTGCCCTCTTGATTTAGGTGAGTTATTCTATAAGGGAAACATGGTCACTTCTATCTTCAAAAATGCTTACATAAACACTCACCAAATTCATCCCATGTGTTTATGGAGGTATTAGTGTGACCCATATACCAATGAAGAGATTTACCTCTAAAGGAGGTTTCCAAGAGTCTCATGGCTACATTTTCTTAGGTGATGTTGTATATTGAGCATAAATTGGCTATACTATCTATGTGTTCCATAGGGGTGGTGGAGTTTTCTCATATAAAGTAAGGGATAATTTTCAAGGTAAAAACTAGGATATCATCAAACTAGTTAAGTTTCAAAGGGTTACCACTATTAAAGGGTATAAATGTGTTGTTCCCAAAATCAGCTGTGCTTATTTTTTGGAACTCCCCTGTGAAACTTGTTTGTTTCGTCTTTTCGTCCCCCTCAGTTTGTTCTTCGAAATGAATTTCGAATTCGCTCCCATCTTGGCCTCAGAACGAGAAGTGGTTACCACCTCATCCCTACCCAATTTTTTCCCTCCTGAACTCCTTCAGGAATTAGTCTTTCCTCCCTTTTCCCCTATGCATGGGCGGCAAAAATTACCGCCTCTGCACTTTTCTTCCTTTTTTATGCAAGGGCGGCAAAAATCGCCGCCCCTGCACTTTTTATGCAAGGGCGGCAAATGTTGCCGCCCTTACATGCGTTCTTCGTCCCAAATTCACCGCCCATTCAGCGGGCGGTAAATTCCACACGGGCTTTTTAAGCCAAGATTATGCCGTCGTTGGCCGATATTATACCGCCGTCGGCAGGTTTGCCGATATCGGCTATTTTCTTCTGCCATTGTCGACAGGTTTGCCGACATCGGCGGTTTTGTCTGCCGGCGTCGGTTGTTCTTGCCGTCTCCATTCCTCCGCCCGTGCAGGAGCGGAAATTTTTTCCGCCCTTACATCTAAATGATGTAGAGGCGGTAATTTTTGCCGCCCTTGCAACTGGTACTCACATTTCTCCAACTCTAGAGAAACCTTCATTCTTTTCATTTTCTGCGCCTGCTCCCCTTCTTCTTCTGCTTTTCGACCTACTCGCGTCTCATCCCTTTCATGCGGATCTCCCTGATCACTCCCTTCTTCCTCTGATTGCACAATCATGGTTCCTTCTGCGGTTTCTGTGAAGGGTCCCTCTTCATCAATGTCTTTTCAACAGAAGTTCTTTCAGGTCACTGAAGTTTCCCTGAAGTAGTCCAAGACCATGAAGAAGACTGAACATAGAGATGGATAGTTTGGAGAAAGATCCCGACAGAGGGAAATAAATGAAAAATTCTGAGAAGAGCACTCTGATGTTTGTTGGTGCCATATCCAATAAGGACTCCTATGTCAAGATCAAGAAGTCATTGATCTTCAAAATCCAAAAGAGATGATCCAAAAAGCTTTGGTTGAAACATCCTTCTCAATGTCCTCGGTGGACAGCATTCTAAATGCTCAGTTAACTTTGGAGAGTCTAAAATCTAGGTTAACTAACCACGCTAAAGCCATCACAGCATTGGAGGACATGCTGATCAGGGTTAGAATTGTCTCCAAGAACACAGTTGTGCCAGACAGCATAGAAATTCAGGCAGCGATCACCATGTGCGATGCCCATTTGAAGAAGTCCGGCAACCAAATTTGACACTTTCTCTCTTTCTTCTTCTATCCTTATGCATTTTTGTTTTGTGCAGAATGCATGCAATTTTGTAATTTGTAATTACGAATAAAATATTTTGGAAAATATCTAAAAGTCAAAGATGAGTCATCTTTGACCAAGATATTTTGTATATTTTATTATTTTGTTTTTGAGGATTTTCTCCCTATATATAGTGGAGACCTCATTTGTAAAGGATCTTGGAAAAATAGAGAGCAAACACTCTGCTAAAATTGAAGCAACTTTTGAGACTTTGTGCTAAGATTTGTAAATCAGATTTTGTCAAATGAATGAGAAGCAAGTGATTTCAGACTTTGTGTTGAAGTTATCTGTGTCATCTAGGAAATAGTTTCTTATGTACTCTTTCCTGATAACCTCTTGTTTATCTGACTTAATAAGCAAAGTGAATGTGTTGATATTATCTAAGGGCACTTTTTGAGGGTAGAAGATAGACTTTGTGCTACTTTTACTTTTGAGATTCTTTTATCTTTTGTAGTTTTAGGTGAAGACTTTGTGCTTCACTTTATTCTACGGTTATACTTGTTTCGAATCTGTGGAGAAGCTACGGAAGACTTTGCGCTTGCGTGAGCGTTCTTGTGACTTTGTTACTTCAGGTAATCTCTTGCTCTTCATTTGATACCATTCCTGAAAGAAGAGGAGTGTTGTTAGCTTTAGACCAGGGATTTTCCTCTTTCGTCCTACATACATTACTTCTGAAAGAAGAGAAGTAGATGCTGTTTTACCCCCCCCCCATGTGTTATTTTTTGCTTAATTATATATATATGCTTATAGCACACAAATACTGATAGGGAACCTCCCCTTGATGAGAGGAGAGATTCATCTCGTCTAGATCTGGTAAACCCATACTATTCATAGTGTAAATCTCCCTTATGCTGTGGCTGATATCCCCATTTTACCATCAGTTAGTTGACAAAATATTCACCCAACAGTTTTTTGGCGACTCCGCTGGGGACTCGGATGTGCAGTCTGAATCCTCAAGTTTTAGATTGAAGCAGTCCTTACCCTTCTCCATTACGTAATCTGGCGACTCCGTTTCATGTCTTACCCATTATCATTTTAGCTTTACCAGTTGCCTCCATTATATTATCTGGTCTGCAAAACCAGAGCTGCTGGGAAGAACGCACATCTTGGAGCCTCAAGCTTCAACTTGAAGTAGTTTCGGTCCCTTTTCCATTTTGAAAATCTGGCAACCCCACGCTACACCAGGAGTCAGAGATCTAAGGATGTTGTCGACCCTGTGTTTGAATTGGCACAACAGAGTAATTTTGATCTGTTTCCTCCATCAGCTTCCCTTCAACGGTCCAAGAGTTTTCCTTCCAATGTTGTCAGGTCACCAACACAAGGTAGAACTCCTTTTCCTGCTGTCAATCGCCGTCTACCTATAAACACTCCACCAAGGTTTGTTATCCCACCTTTTCATCCCCTTATCATAATGGCTCAAGGCCCATGGGGTAATTCTTTCGGTCCCCTTAATTTAACCCCACCTCTGCATGAACTACCTCGTAGTTCTAGAAAAAATTTCCCTAAGTTTTTTGGAGATGGAAAGGTTCATCCCGATGAGAATATTGCCGCTTTCTCCATAGCATGTGGTGTAATTGGCATAGAATTTGAGGATGTGGCGGTGAGACTTTTTGTGGAGACTTTGCAAGGTGCTGCTGCAGATTGGTTCTATCACTTGCAGGCCGGGTCAGTGACTGACTGGAATACACTAAAGTCCATATTTGAAGCCAGATTTAAACCAGCTGAAGATGCACATGCTTTGTTAGCTCAGCTAACACAGATGAAAAAAGAATCTCAGGAACCCATGAGGGATTTCATAGCCACATTCAACAAATTGAGGAATCGAATTCCAATCGTGGCTCAGCCCACGCCGGAAAACCTCAAGTGCTTTTTCATCAATTCGCAGCTTCCTGAAGTAAGTTTCCTATTAAGGCGAGCTGGCCCTATGGATCTAGCATTGGCTCAAAATTTGGCTACTGAGATTGAGGATGATCTTATCCTAGCAGGTAAGATCAGAAAAGACCCAAATAAAAATAAATTCCCTTCATCTGCTGAGAGCTCTCCTACAGCTACTACAGATCCTATGGTACAAAAGTTAGCAAATGAAATGCTAGCTCTCAGAAGACAGATGGCCCAAGTTATGTCTACTTCTCCTAATCAAGATATGCCAAGGAGGACATTTCAGAATCAAGCGTACCAAGGTAATGCTGCTAGGAATCAAGGGCAGCCAAATCGTCTTCCTCCCCCACAGAGGAACCTCGCCCTTGAAGCCCCTCCAACCAACTCAGCAGTTGGATATCTGGAAACAGAACACGCTTCCCCTTTCCAACCTGAGTTGGACCAACAATATGATGCTAATCTCGTTGGAGAGCAAGAAGAAGAATTAGCTAATGACTCTGTCATTGGCTACCTGAATTATCAAGATGAACCCAGGGGTGAAGGGAATGCAACTGAGGGATCATATGCCGTATTCACCCGGTCCCAGAAACAGTCAGCCCAACAAGCTGATAAAGAGAAGACAGAGGAACAACCTCGGCTAACAGTTTCAATTGCCAAGCGGGGAACCACTCTACCCTTCCAACCAAAGGACCTGGCGACTATTGAAAAAGTACGTACCCCAAGCATCCCTGCATCCTCTACTTCAACTTTGCAAACCAGCCTTTCCCATCCCAAAAACCAGAAGAGTGATCTCCCATCCTCTGTGCCTAGTCTAATACCAACATTTGATATAATTGAGCATGTCAAAAAGACTAAAATCCAAATGTCTGAACTTGAATTTCTACAAGCCCATCCTGAACAGTTGGACAGATTGGCGAAATGTGTGAAAGATACAGCCGTCCCTACAGGACAAAAAATTTTGAGGGTTACTCATGATCTTTCAAAAGATATATCCACCCAGAACCATCTGGTCGTGACTCCTCCAGTTGCCCCTGGAAAAATAGAACCTTTCTATGTTTCCCTGTTAATAAACGGTCGCAAGCTGAGCAACTGCATCATCAATTCTGGTGCATCTGACAATGTTATGCCTGCTAAAGTAGCAAAATCCCTTGGTCTCACATTAACTAAAACTTTTGGGAGATGTTTCTCCATGGAGAACAAACCAGTATCACTATTGGGGCAAATCAAAGATGCCCAATTTGCATTTGCAGCATTCCCTGACAAGATGATCAAGATGACAGTACTAGTGGCTAACGTCCCAGCTTCATATGGCATTCTACTTGGACGAAACTTTTGCAGAGATGTCGGAGGAGAATTGAGCATGGACTTATCCCAGGCAAAGATTCCTGTGAAAGGTGTGATGCAAAGGTTGCTTCATGAGAAAGAGGCAAAGTACGTGGTCACCCAAACATCATCTCCTGCGGCTCAGATTCTGTTTGAGTCCTCTGGCAGGGGTAATTATCTCCTGACCACGGAAGACATTCATGAAGAACCTGTTAAAACCCTCGAGAATGCCCGTAAGGACAACCAAATCAAGTGCTGGATAGAACCAGAAAAACAACCAATTATAGTATCTGACCATTCTGTTACCCGTCATGATCAGGGAAAAGAACTCTTCGCCAAGAAAATGAAGATTCATGGTTTTTGAGTCAAAAGACAGATCTTGCTGTGGGGCAAGAAGAGAAAACTAAAGGGATGGCACAGGAAGTTGGTTTTCTGGTGGCGGTTTCCATTCACACATCGTCAATTCTGGGGGGAAAATGGCCTCTTGCTGGTTTATCAAGATAGTGTGTCATCGCCGCTGCCTTTAAAGGGGTAGCATCTGAGGTGCTTCATTTCTTGAAGTACCAAATAAATTCCCCTGTATATTTGTATAGTCTTTAGCTTTGTTTTATTTCATTTTTGTTTTCGTTGTTTGGAGCATTTCTTTTTGAGTAGCTTGACTCCGTGGCCCAATGGCACGCTTCTAAGGCACTGGAGATTCTGAATTCTACTCCCTTCCATCGCTTTTTGCAATAGAAGGCAGTTCCCCAACAAGAGCCAGCTGTTGTTCCCAAAATCAGCTATGCTTATTTTTTGGAACTCCCCTGCGAAACTTGTTTGTTTCGTCTTTTCATCCCCCTCAGTTCGTTCTTCGAAATGAATTTTGAATTCGCTCCCATCTTGGCCTCAGAATGAGAAGTGGTTACCACCTCATCCCTACCCAATTTTTTCCCTCCTGAACTCCTTCAGGAATTAGTCTTTCCTCCCTTTTCCCCTGTGCATGGGCGGCAAAAATTACCGCCTCTGCACTTTTCTTCCTTTTTTATGCAAGGGCGGCAAAAATCGCCGCCCCTGCACTTTTTATGCAAGGGCGGCAAATGTTGCCGCCCTTACATGCGTTCTTCATCCCAAATTCGCCGCCCATTCAGCGGGCGGTAAATTCCCCGCGGGCTTTTTAAGCCAAGATTATGCCATCGTCGGCCGATATTATACCGCCGTCGGCAGGTTTGCCGATATCGGCTATTTTCTTCTGCCATTGTCGGCAGGTTTGCCGACGTCGGTAGTTTTGTCTGCCGGCGTCAGTTGTTCTTGCCATCTCCATTCCTCCGCCCGTGTAGGAGCGGCAATTTTTGCCGCCCTTACATCTAAACGATGTAGAGGCGGTAATTTTTGCCGCCCTTGCAACTGGTACTCACATTTCTCCAACTCTAGAGAAACCTTCATTCTTTTCATTTTCTGCGCCTGCTCCCCTTCTTCTTCTGCTTTTCAACCTACTCGTGTCTCATCCCTTTCGTGCGGATCTCCCTGATCACTCCCTTCTTCCTCTGATTGCACAATCATGGTTCCTTCTGCGGTTTCTGTGAAGGGTCCCTCTTCATCAACGTCTTTTCAACAGAAGTTCTTTCAGGTCACTGAAGTTTCCCTGAAGCAGTCCAAGACCATGAAGAAGACTGAACATAGAGATGGATAGTTTGGAGAAAGATCCCGACAGAGGGAAATAAATGAAAAATTCTGAGAAGAGCACTCTGATGTTTGTTGGTGCCATATCCAATAAGGACTCCTATGTCGAGATCAAGAAGTCATTGATCTTCAAAATCCAAAAGAGATGATCCGAAAAGCTTTGGTTGAAACATCCTTCTCAATCTCCTCGGTGGACAGCATTCTAAATGCTCAGTTAACTTTGGAGAGTCTAAAATCTAGGTTAACTAACCACGCTAAAGCCATCACAGCATTGGAGGACGTGCTGATCAGGGTTAGAATTGTCTCCAAGAACACAGTTGTGCCAGATAGCATAGAAATTTAGGCAGCGATCACCATGTGCGATGCCCATTTGAAGAAGTTTGGCAACCAAATTTGACACTTTCTCTCTTTCTTCTTCTATCCTTATGCATTTCTGTTTTGTGCAGAATGCATGCAATTTTGTAATTTGTAATTACGAATAAAATATTTTGGAAAATATCTAAAATTCAAAGATGAGTCATCTTTGACCAAGATATTTTGTATATTTTATTATTTTGTTTTTGAGGATTTTCTCCCTATATATAGTGGAGACCTCATTTGTAAAGGATCTTGGAAAAATAGAGAGCAAACACTCTGCTAAAATTGAAGCAACTTTTGAGACTTTGTGCTAAGATTTGTAAATCAGATTTTGTCAAATGAATGAGAAGCAAGTGATTTCAGACTTTGTGTTGAAGTTATCTGTGTCATCTAGGAAATAGTTTCTTATGTACTCTTTCCTGATAACCTCTTGTTTATCTGACTTAATAAGCAAAGTGAATGTGTTGATATTATCTAAGGGCACTTTTTGAGGGTAGAAGATAGACTTTGTGCTACTTTTACTTTTGAGATTCTTTTATCTTTTGTAGTTTCAGGTGAAGACTTTGTGCTTCACTTTATTCTACGGTTATACTTGTTCTGAATCTGTGGAGAAGCTACGGAAGACTTTGCGCTTGCGTGAGCGTTCTTGTGACTTTGTTACTTCAGGTAATCTCTTGCTCTTCGTTTGATACCATTCCTGAAAGAAGAGGAGTGTTGTTAGCTTTAGACCAGGGATTTTCCTCTTTCGTCCTACATACATTACTTCTGAAAGAAGAGAAGTAGATGTTGTTTTACCCCCCCCCCCCATGTGTTATTTTCTGCTTAATTATATATATATGCTTATAGCACACAAATACTGATAGGGAACCTCCCCTTGATGAGAGGAGAGATTCATCTCGTCTAGATCTGGTAAACCCATACTATTCATAGTGTAAATCTCCCTTATGCTGTGGCTGATATCCCCATTTTACCATCAGTTAATTGATGACAAAATATTCACCCAACAAAATGCTTGCATTCTAGGTCTAGCCATAGGGATTAGAGGACTAGCAACAAACTGTGTGTGGGTATAATTAGTATAATTAGGGGAATTGGGAGGTGTAGTATTAGGATTGAACCTAGGAAACCTATTCCTTATTGAAATATCTAATGATAAATTAATAAATTCAATCTAATTACCTTTTGAAGATGATCTAGTGGATACCTTTTGCATAAAACTACCTTCCAATCTACCATTGACTATATTTAGCCTTCTAGATGTCCTCCAACATTATCAAAACTTGTCAAATCAGGTCTCAAAGAACTTGATATCTAGTCCCATTGGGCATGAAAATATTATTATCTATCCAATTTTTACCCTTGTTAAATAAGGACTATTCAAACCCTCCTCAAACCTGGACTAAAATTGGATTGACCTATAGGTTGTGGGCTACCTAAAGTGTAGGTCCAACCTCTAGTTTTTATGAGGATATATCCATTGATTTTTTACTTAAATTATCCCTTTTTAGGACTTAATCCTATTGGGATGGAAAGAGATAAGGATGAAAACCTATAAAGTAACCTACACTAAAGTGGTGATGCACCAATGATTGAAGATCCTCTCCTAGTTTATGCTTTAAACACACATATAAAATTAATGAAAATAACAACTAATAATACCTCTTAATGGGGTTATAATTATGAATTTTGCATGTGAAGGTCAATTGAAAGTCTATAAATTTAAGGATGAGAACCTAAATCTGCATAAGACATTATTAGTTCATAACTCTTCAAGAACAACTCTACTTACAAACACTTCACACAACCTGTATAAACTATAAACATGGAACTAGGTACATGAAAAGACATAAAAAATACAAATACATTCATAAAATCTCTAAATAAACTCTCAAAAGGCACACTAACATCCAAACATAAAGTCTACAATTGTTCTTCTATTGATCCAAAGAGGCAAGGTACAATTTTGGTAGAGCTTTGCTACACCCAACCAAGGGATGCCAAAACAAGAGCTCAATGTATAATTAAATAGAATGTTTTAGAGATAAGATAAAATATTATAGTCATAGGAGAGGCCATGAATGAGGCCAATGTGGCACATAGTAGTTACAACAGTCACAAAACTCCCACCATGTGTTGACACTTTTTCAATGGAATTTTGGAATTGAGATGAGGTGTAGGGCCATAAATCCTCTCCTTTACTTAATTAAATACCTTAACCATTATTAAAATATCCCAATATTATTTCCTTTAATAGTTACATGGTGTACATGGGGTGTTATTAGGCCTTCAACAGGCATTGAGCAACGTTTCCTTTAATTTACATGCTTAATTATCCTTGAAACTATCTCCACCCCTTCACAATGGTCTTAAATTTGAGATATGCTCACTTGAATAATATTTATAAACATCTCAAGGTGATTCATCAATGGATTAATACCATTATACACCCATTATACCCTTATACTTGCAAGTTAAGTAGGCCTATTTGTAAGTTCCTCATTTTTTGCATACTTAGTATTTGAAGACTTTGAAAAATTTAACCAAATTATCAAATCACTCAAAAAGACTTAGACTATTTTAAATTGATCTTGTGTAATTAAAATTATACTTTTCCTAACTATCCTTCACCTAAAAACACATTTTCCTTACATGACCAGACCACTTATATTGGCTTCACAGACTGGATGTTAGGAGGAGCTAGCAAGGACATTTAAAGGTAAGTTATTGAGTAATTCTAGACTTGAAGGGGTATAATGAGTCTTCAAATTATATCTCCCATAGTTTATAAATCTTGATTAGGTCTTGTAACCCATTTTATACCCAAAAACCTGTAAACTTGCACTTTTAGGAGGTGTTCATATAACCTCTGTATAATTAGGTACCAAGGTCATGAGTTTCTCTGAGTTGGTAATAGGTTCTATGAGTTAGTCAAGTAGTTATTAAGGATTTAGATGCATATTTCAATAAACCTTTCTAGTCAAGTCCCTATTAGGGTTTAAGGAGGGTTTAAGAGTGCTTGGGGATATTTGTGATGATTCATAGAAATGAAGGCTTGAATCTTTAAACCAATTATATAAAATGCATGCCAACAGACTTCCCAAACTCCCCTAAAGTGATTGGCTCCTCATGCATATCATCCATACTATGGTGAGCATTTGAAGATGATCCTTGGGTGAGAAACATGTTTTCTAAGCAATGTAAAGGTTTTTTTAGATAAAAAGGTCCAATTGTGAGACTCTCCTAGGGTTCAAAATGACCCAAAGGCTTATAAACACTATGATGACACCCTAAAAGAAGGTTTAAATCATCCTTGATTCCCAAATTACTCCCTTCTCTACCTTTTATGACACATTCCTAGTGGACATCATAGGCTAGTCTATCTATATATTTGGATCTTGAAATTTTGCCTAAAACCTAGGGTTTTGAGGTACTCTTACACTACTTCCTATCTGAGTTTGATCCTAGTCCAAATAAGGAAAATATGAAGGTCCAATGGTCACATGAGATAATAAGTGAGTGCACATCACCGAAGAGCTATAATAAATTGAAATAATGAAAGAGAATTGAATGAGATAAACCAAAATGATAAAGATAAAATATTCATTAACTTTGGATTATGAATATAAAGGGTGAGACGAACCCATATAGGTGGGAGAGAGAGTAAAATCCCACATTTTAGTTAATATGAAACTAATCTTTGAAAATGACTTAAATGGCCTCTAAGACCCTAATTAGGCATAATGAACCATGTATATAAAACACATACAATAAAAAACAACACCAACAACCCCTTTAAGCGTAGCTTAGGTAGACTAGAGAATTGGGTCTCAACATGAGGCCTGATGAGGTTCCCAAGTAAAAATAAATCTCTCATAAATCATAAAAAAAGGATAAAACCTAGTAGAAAAAACTCCCCCCAAAAAGAGAGATAAAGAAGAGAAGATAAGACTAGAAATCCTTATTCAATGATATAATTGCTTGTATCTACCCTGTATCCTATAAATAAGCACTCTAGAGTGACTAAAGGTTAAAACTATATGCAGTGAAGAGTGGGTCACCATGAAAAATTAAATTAATATTCCATGTTTTTGATGGATATCCAACCAAGGTATGGTTCTTATACAAGGAAGTATGCTTCTCATGTAAAGTAGAAATGTAAACTATTCCATGAAGGAATGGTGCTTTTGAAGTAGAAGCAAAGAATGAATATGGAAGGCCCTAAAATTATGTAGAATACTACCCAATGTTTGATGTGTCTTGAATCAAATATTATACTCTTTGAAATGTCTATGGTGGACCAAAAGTAGGTGGATCAATAAATAACTCCTCAATACATGGAGCATGACAAGGAGATGGAAGAAGTGGGTCCCTGTCACTACTATAATCATATATGGTAGAAGAGAATTCATCAACATCATAAATGTTCTTAAGATCTAAAGTTTCATCAACTAAAAGTGAATCTAATGAAGAATTTGAAAGAGGGATAAATAATTTAAATGAGTCTCATGCTCAACTAAGCCCACTGCAATGATATTATCACTATGAAAATTTCTAACATATATTGAATCTAGAGTGAACTCAACTCATATTCCCTGACTAAGGTGAGTAATCTGATAGACTAATAGGAGATTAGTTGATAGTGAGGGAATACATATAACATTGTTAAATATTTCACCACTCAATTTAACATACCCTCTCCCAAAAACCTATGTAGAATTATCATCACCTAGTTGAACAAAAGATATGTCACATGGTTCTAAGGAAGTGAATTTCATGTGTGAAGAAGCCATATGATGTGATGCACATGAATCAATAACCCATGTAGGAGCTATAGGTACCACTACAACTAGAGCTCTCCCCTTTGTTTTTTCCTTTCCTAATTACTTCACATTGCCTTTTCTTTTTCCATTTCATTTTGATTAGATTCATGGGTTGATGAAGATGGTTTAATAGACTCAGGGACACCTATGTTTTTCTTCTCAATAAGACTCATGAGGTGATCAATATGCTTCTTAGAACATTTTATTTCATCATGGTTTCCCATGTAATACCCACATTTGATCCTATCCTTTTTGGATTTAACACTAGAAGTGTGAAAGTTTAGTTTTGTGGTGGGTTGATCCTTCTTGATACTATCATTGTTTTTGTTCTATTTCTTCTCTTTTGAAGCCTTTTTAATTTCATGTCCTAGAATTAGTACATGTGGTTTAGTGGACTTTAGTACACCCATCTGAATTAATTTATCTTTTTCTCAAGTTAGAAAGAAACTCATCAAGGGAGGGAAGCTTCCATGATGTAAAAAGTGCTCTCTTAGTTTCATGGAAAGTGGAGATGAAAATAGACTAGTCAAGACCAAGTTTTGAAAGAATGGAAAAGATGAGATATGAATACTTCTTATCAATTTTACATTATTTTAGTTATAATCTCAATTGGTGAAGTAGTCCTGAAGTGTGTCAAAACTACTAGGGATAAGACTAATAACTCATTTTATAGTTCATGCTCTCTCATCTCAATCAATTTTCAAAGAATTTTTTCTAGGGTATTCAATATTTCTTGGGTGTTTTGACTAATTCAATGTGAAAGCATAGATCTGATGACACATAAATGCATAGAAAACCAAAATCTTCATCACACTTATCAAACCATTTCTCTTTCTCTACAATATGAGTTCATTTAGTTTGAAAACCCATAGTTATCTTATGGAGATTATTGTTTCATAAAGCGAGTGACATGGAAGCCTTTCATTTATGATAGTTGAAGGGTGTGAGCAAATAAACTGAATTAGGATCCATTGTAGATAATGTGATTTTGTTTTCAACAAAATGAAAAAAAAATCTAGAAATATGGAATCACAATAAGTTTTACATCCCCCCTAAAATATGAAATGGTGAACCCCCCCAGATATTGTAAATACATGCTCAAAATATGTTGGACTCAATCAATAGTGCGTCTATAGAAATTAATGCATGTCTTGGAAAAGATATTTTTTCAAACAAAAGAGGATGTTGAACTCAGCTGATAATGCATCTAAGACAAAAATTACAATATGAGTAAGTAAAAAAATGAATAACACTTTCCTTTCAAATATTGCCCATAAAATATTGTTTTATAAAAAATATCAACTAAGAATGCTACACTTGACCAATCTTATTATACATTACTTATGCATTAAAAGAAAAGTATCCTATTTTTACTTGTTTTAAACCAAGTTATTAAAAAAAAAATTAACATGATAAAAATATTAGGGCAAAATTGAATAGACGTAGCTTGTTTTGGAATAAAATTTTAAAAATAATCTCCAAATTATAAGATCTTATTTTCATTTTTAGTATCAATTACTAGAAATGTCATAAAGTTTGAATTTCTTAAAGAAATTTAGAATTCAAAAATGATCTAGAAATATGACATCAAGGTGCACCAAACCCAAAAAAATTTATGCATGATTAATTTTGGTTTGAGATAAGTAATAACTTGAACAAGTGGATGGCAAACTAAGTACAAGAATAAAAATCAAATACGAACTAAAAAGCCACAAAAAAGACAATGTGGAGGAAAAACATGTTTCCTCAATAAAAAAATGACTTCTTCCAAGACATAGATAATTTGATCAAACTGAAAGAATATTAGATCTCCAAATATCTTCCATATACCAACATTGAAAATCATGTAAATGTATGATAAAAGGATTTGATAGATCTAATAGAAAATAATATATATCTATGATTCTTCTTATGCAAAAATATCTCAATATTTCATATAAATCTAAACAACAAATAAATAAAGAAACATTTACCATGGGTGGCTCTGATACCATATAAGATTTTGATCCTAGTTCAGATAAAGTGAATGTGAAGGTTGAATGGTCACATGAGACAAGAAGTGAATGCACACCACCAAAGAGTTATAGAAAATTGAAATGACAAAAGAGAATTTCATGAGATAAATCAAAATGGAGAAATCCAAAATATTCATTAAATTTGGATTATGAATACAAAGGGATAGAGGTACATATATAAATGGGAGAGAGAGTGAAACACCACATTTTAGTGAATGTGTGACTAATATTCATAAATGATCCAAATGGCCTCTAAGACCCTAAGCAAGAATAATAAACTATGTAGACAAAACTTGTAGAATAAAAGTATACACAATAACTTCCAACCTAAATTCTACATTAGAGACCTCGAGAAGTAGCAACACTAGCTTGATCAAACCTCTAAGATCCCTTTGGATGCACATATCCATTAATTATAACACCTATGATTTCTTGAAATGTATAACTAGTCATGGAGATCACTTTGATGACTACTAAATAAATTAATAATAATATTTAAGAGTCATAATTCCATCGTATCCTTATGATGTACACAAAAATTTCCCATCTCCTTGCTTTTAGGCTCAGAAGAGTCTTCTTAGACCTTTTATTATATAATAAAACTTTAAACATGATAACTATTAGGTTAATATGATGGTAAAAATACTTGAGGAGACCTTAAATGTCATTTTATGGTCAAACCACCTCACTTGGATGGGTTATGGGGTAAGAATCCACCATTGGGTCACTTCTAGGGTTTATGTAGGGTTTGAGACATCTACCATCTTAACAATGGTTCATAGTGTATGGATTCCCAAACCATAAACAAGGACCATGAAAATATATTTTATTAACCTCCTCATCTTTCATGAATATCTTGGTGTCCCATGAAAATAGTGTGTGGAGAGAGGATCATTGTAAGGTGACACTCGGGTTGTTTGTAGGCAAATTATGACTAGTTATATTATTAAGGATAATTAATAAATGTTATCCCCCCAATACTAACAATTATTTAATGAATATTTAGTACATATGGAGGCTTAAACTTTCATAAGATCTTTTTCCCTAAGCATCTTTGTGATGAAGTGTGTGAACACATGAAGTTAAGGTTTGAGTTGACTCTATTGAGGTTGAATGGCTTAAGCAGGGTTTTGAAGTCATTTTGGAATTTATCTCAATTATTTAATTTTTAAAAATTCTTATCAAGGTCTGATGAAACTTTGCACACCTTCATCACCACCAAATTTGTTGTAAAATATTGGATATGCCTTAGGATGGTAGTAGGGTTCAAGTATGGATAGAGGTTTATCTACATTGATCTATTATCAAGGGAAATTAACCTAAACTAAAAATTTTCTTAACCTAGATGATGTATGAGGACCCTAACCAAAATTTTAAACTTCTAAAAAGCCATTTATGGATCCCAAAATATCTATAGGTCGTTCAAGGCATGGATTCACCTTTTAACCCCATAATTTACTATCATAGATAGGGCTTGGTCTCAGACAAAATAATGGGTATACCCACTATTTTTATGGACCAAATGGAGATATGGATAACTTAAAATAGTCATTATTACCATTAATACTATACTTGGAGGCTTGGCCATGCCTATAAATGCCTCAAATAATCATTTTAGTTAGACTAGCAATGGACTACCTATTGATTGAGTGATTAGGCATGCAAATTCTAAGTATGGCCCTCTCCATTATTTCTTAAGATGATTTTGATTATTAAGTATCCACCATGTTTCTCAGGTCTAGTAAAATTCTTAGATGATGATTTTCCAATGTTTTTTCCTTTGCATATCATCTCCTTTCTCATGTTTAGGGCTTGTGCTTATGAAGGCCTACGTATACTCAAATCCGATGTTTGATGTTCATTTAACTTATTAGATGTGATGAGCCTACAATTTATACTCTCATTAATTATTAACCCTACTCATTATTTTATGAGTGTTTTTAACATAAGTAAGATATGGTTCCTCATATACATCAACTCTACTTTAGGTATACACTCATATATGCTCACTATGTATAGGGTCTACGTATCATTCTTGTATGAGATAAGAGTCATCAATAGCTACTTAAAATTTATTAACACATTCACATATTCATTCATCTATGTATAATTCATACCATCTTATGTTCATACCACTTTTCATCCATTTGAATGGTCTACATAGTGGTTTTAGAGACTCTACTATAGTAGGCCCTAGTGACTAGATGTAAGTGCTTATTTACCTCCTCAATTAGGTGTATGAATATATAGGTCCAAAATTATATGAAGTGATTGTTCTTAATGATTACAATGTATTTTTGGATCTACTTACATGATCTAGACTTGGAATGAAGGATGGATGAATGGAAGATGGTGACTGTAGAGTGATATGAGGTATAAAACATGAATAATAGGGTTAAAACATATTGAAAATGGTAGTGGGAAACCACATGAAATGGTAAGGAATGAATATTACATGGAATAAAATATTAAAATCTTGGAGACCCTAACACATATAATCATACAAACACACCATTTTTGAGGCATAAAACTGACATATACAATCAAAAAATAGAACCAGGGAATCTTTGAGGAACCTTAATCTTTTCAAAAATTCTTATCTCTGCTAAAAATAAATATATGGTTATAGATGAAAAATGGGTGGTTTTTAGGTTTTTGAAGGTAGCATGGAGGTCAAGATACTTGTTCATAAGGGTATGATGATGATCCATTATCACTTTAACACTTTATTTTACATAGTTGACTATGTTTGAAGGCTATGAGGGTAACCTTAAACCACATTTAGTGCTAATACATAGTGAGCCTTATATGTACATGAAATATTTATTAAAGACACATTGAGTTTAATAAGATATTTATGGGCCTCAACTTGAGAAAATACGTGTGGATAGACCTAAAATATTCCATCAATCCTCCAAGTGCACTCTACACCTAATGAGGGAACTCAACATCTCTTCAATACCCAAACCTACCTGTAGAACACAAATTATGCCATTATTTAAGGTTTTATATTTAAAATAGCTCACATGTGTGAGTAAAACACTAAAAAATCCATGAGAGGTTCCTTTAGGACATGATCAAATGAGCTCACTCACTAGTATGACCAAACAATCTAATAATCCATGAAAACCATTATATTTAACTTGGCCTATGTATTCAAGGATGGCATATATATTCCTTAAGTTCTCAAGGAATGTTCATAAAACTCATGAGACCAATCCAAAAACAAATTCCCATGGGTGGAAGCTGACAGAGTATACTTTCCCTATCTAAGAGCTTGAGCTTTCATTCTCTCTCCTCCATATGATTTAAACATAAACCTATGGATCTTCAAGTATACCAATGAGCTTGAGGATAAGGTAGGTTGGTTTTAAGCTACCTTTAAACTAAAACACTTTGTTTTCTTCCCCACTTTCCATTATTCAACTCCCTCTAAAAATCTTTGACTCCACCTGAGCTAGTCCATACTGTACCAATCCATACCATTTGAGAAATCTCTTCAATTTATAATTTATCTACATTTAATCTTATTTTAGACTAAAATAAATTCATTATCAGGTGTTTTGGAGTGAAAATAGGGGTCATGTGACATTTTTAAGATGATATTACAAATTAGGGGAGTTGAAAAGTCACAAATTAGCATGTGCAGGGCCCATTAGGGAGAATTTAGGTGTTGACCATGGTGGTAATGGGATCAATGAGGCATGAAATAATAAATTTATAGTCTAATTAGGTTCATGAGGTTTATATAATGCATGGAAGGTGACTTAGTGGTCCATCAAGGTCATATAAGGTCATATTATAATAAAATATATTAACTTTAGTACACATACATGACTTTAAATGGGCATATCAAATGAATATCATTTTAATATATTATTAAGAGACATTTATGACCTATTAGAGACCTCAAATGGAACCTAATATAGTTATCATGATGTTTTTTAAACTTGAGAGATGAACATATCTCATGTTATTGAGTAGAAAAGAGGTATTCATGAATTCTCACTAGACTGCCTTCTTAATTCAATTTCACCATGGAATTTCTCACATGTTATAGCCCTATAAAACTAAAAAATGACACTTACACATGATAAATCATCATTAAAACACTCTATTCAAGTTTAAAATTAGGTATGAAGGATCACGAAGCAAAATTATAATATGATAGGATAATAAACTAGTTAAATGACCCAAAATCACGAGGATGAGATGAAATCATGAGACTAATTATGGATCAAGATCCAAGGACATTAGTTTAAACCCTTTATAGGTTTGGGACCAAAAATTGTTCAATAATTAGTATATACTATAGGTTTTTATTCAACATAAAGTGTCTTCTCAAAATGCATGATTTAAAAATCTATTTCTAGCCAAGCCAATAACATAATACATTTTCTAGAAGGGTTCCAAAAATAAAATAATACACACTCCATTATGTATATCTATATATTAAAACCCAATATAAGATTGATATTTTAATGGAAATGAAATGTAATTTACTCAATACAACACATAGAATTTGCAAACCCATTTCATTCAATAATATCTTTACATTGTCTTAGACAATAAGCTTAAGGGCTTAGGGGATAATGATTTGGTTCTATGGGTATCCAAGCCATCCATAGGCCAAATATTATATTATAGTATATATATGGTATTATATCTAATAAAAACCTTAATAATAAAGCTTACACATATTTTTTGAGCTTAAATAATCAAGAAATGGAATACACCACCATCCTTTCAAGTCATTTTTCAAATATGAAACAAGTTGAACTAGTGTAATTATTCTCTTCCCTACTCTGTACTCTCCATTCTCCTATTTCTTCATCATTCCCATATATTTAAAGACTCACCTTTTATCATATTCTATTTTCCATTCAATATTTTCATGATCCTATTTATTATAGTTCACAACCCATGCAAAATCCATGTTTTACCATTCTAAATAGGGACTAAAACTAGTTATCTTATATTAAACATGCTTAAGAAAAACCCTAATTCAAATTAACTCAAACTTTCACTAATTATTTAATCATTAAAATATTCATTTCAAAATGTTTCATGTTACTCTACATTACAAGTCTGACTAACTCACTCTAAATTCCACTTAAAACATTATTAATAATGATAATGATAAGTATTACTTCCACTTCAACTTAGTATTTACATGTTAGAAAGATTAGGTGTAGACCTTAGTCTATAATATATTGTCACCAAATATTTCACCCTAAAATATGGTGTTCAAGCCTCTTCTAGATTCAAGTAACATGGGAAGACTTCCAGTTATGTGGATGTACCTATAGTGGAAGTGAGCCTCTAAATTTAAGGGCTAGCTCCTTGAATGTATCTTGAAGTGATTTCACCTATGTTAATGCTTGATAATGGGGAAAAGAGTTATAATTTACATGAATTTAAACTATTCAAATGGGGTGATACAATAATATTTTTTCCACATGACCATCACATTTCATTCACTAAGAAATAAAGCATACATACTAGTCTCAAAGTCCTAAATGATTATAACATGAGTGTTTCAATATAGAGGTGAGATGTATGAAGAAACATAAGGAAAATGAACCACATGGAAAATTTCACACTCTAAGGACAATAATACACTTGAAAATATCCTAACACACTTAAATATACTCTATATGACTTGTTAGACTGAGAGTTTCTTGTAGAAGACATAAAAGGATAAGGAAAAGTAAAGGATAAAATCATTGAACTTAACCGTTCATCACTTATACACTCAGAAAAGATATTATTGAACTAAAAACTAGATTTATTGAATTATTGTAAGGAAAAATATGACATAAAACTAGTAGGGCTTGACCATACCAGTTGTGGTTTATCTTATAAAGGCCAAAATGGTAGCTACTTATAGAATTTTGGAGATAGGAGAAATAATGAAGTTTAAAGGTCACTAGAACACATGTCTAATTGATAAAAAATTACATTATAGGGAACTAGAGTATGAAACATACCATGAATTCTTCCCAAGACAAATATTTGTATAAACCATGATATACTCTTTAAAATGGTGTAGAGATTCTTGAACTAGCTTTTGTGATAATGCCTTCATCATGGATCATCTCTCAAACATTTGAAACTAAATTGGAGAGATTTGACACATATATGCTATCTGAAGGAAGTTGAAACACGATATGATAGTCATAATGTGTGTTCCTAATTGATAGCTATATTTTAGACACCTATATTCATCATCTATAGTCTTTCATTGATTTATTCAACTTCATTCTTCACATTTGGTAATCATTATTCATCTCAAGTCTTCAACTGAGCTTTCATGGTGGCATAAGATTATGAAGAGCCTAATTTACTATATAATCCTTAATACTACATATCTTCCCATGTGGCATTCCCTTTCCACATTTCTGATTCCATTATAAACTATGCCTATTATCTTTTAGACACATAGCCTCATCTTATCCATTTGAAACCTAGTCAAATTTACTCTATCAATCTCATTTAGAGTCTCTTTACTTCAAAATTAAACACTAGAAATTGATAATTAATATAGGGTCCTCATATTATGACATCTAATAGCATTTCATTTAATTTTAGATCCTTAACCTTGAATTTCACTTATACCATTTGATCTAGATGTACGTTCGAATGCCAACCATTAGATCTACCTCTATTTGAATTCAAATGACTACTTTACGAGACTTTATTTTTACATTTATATATTCATAGTTTATGTTCACATGACCATCATTTATGTCCATATATATGCATAATATTTTTAAAATTTTATCAATTACTAATATTTTACATCTTGTAGGAACCCATAAAAACTCAATCTCTCTAAGTGCATACCTTAAGAGGTACACCAAGAAAGGGGTAGGTAGACCTTTGGTGCTTAAAGAGTTTATTTTCCCTTATTTACACCTTATTACCAATCCAAAAAAAATTAAAACCATTAAATAAGCTATTACTCCTCCCTTGCACACTCTTCCAGTCTTTTTCCTCTTTCTATCCCTCTTTTCCTCACCTTGATCCCCTTTCACTAGTTGACTGCACTAGGTCAACTAGGTTGACCCTATATAATTTTCAGCCTCTAACTAATATATAGGTTTACTAGGTTAACCCTATACTATTTAGGGGTATTTTTCACTTTGAGCTTTGTTAGACCTTTAACTGACCTAGCTCAGGACCTAGTGATTTATCTCCTAAAAACATACAATATCGATTAGGTTGACCCCATAAAATTGACATATTTGGAAGGATTTAGGGTGAGATCCATATATAAATACAAGATCATTTTCTCAATATTTCAATATGCAATAAAGAGTTATTATTTACTCATGCTTATTTATAATATGCTCTTCTATTTTTCTACTTGAGGAGTCTTAGATTAGGGTTTTTAATTATAAAATCTAGTCTCATGGATAAGTCTTGGATGCTTTATAATTTATTAATTATCCTTACAAACCATAATAACCTCTTACAAAGCCTCTTTGGCCAAGGGATAGATTGAGTCTTAATGGGTTCACATTCATGTAAATATATTCTAACTTTGTTCTCCTCTCTTTTATTAGATAGAAGTAACATAAGTATTGGCTCAAATAATATTACTCTTCATATTCCATGTATTAGGATATTACTCATACTTAGCTTAATTAATATTATCCTATAAATGTTTTGATTACTTTACTAACCCCTTTTCTATTGTGCCATAATCTTTGGTGTGCACTAGATTATATTTACTTTATTGTCTATTAGAATAGAGTGAACATTAAACTTAGACTCTTTTAGGGTTGTTGCATGATTGTGGTAGACTACAAGCTCTAGAGCCCTTACTAACATTTTGTAGTATGAAAAGTGATCCCCTAATAATGTTTAGTGGATCTCGATATTGGTCATGCCCCCACTTAACAAATGTCTCTCCAATAAAAATTATAGGTATGCTCTATCTTCTCTAATCTAGGATTGATTTATAGACATGACGCAGTTTTGATTGCATACATTCTGGTGAACCCTTTTGTGAACTAACCCGTGTAGGATTTTTTCATCTTATTTCATTTCTTTCATTCTTCCATCATTATTTTTATCATATATTTTCCATATTAGATTGACTCTATTAACCCAATATCTAGCTTTTATGCACATCTTTTTAGGTATAGTCTACTAGATCGATCATGTTGACCTAATAATTTTTTTTAGATTTTTAAACATCTAGTCTAGACTAATAAGTCAACCCAATCGATCCTATACTTTTTTAGACATTAGGTTCAGCATACTAGGTCAACCTAGTTAACCTTGTATATTTTTAGGCACTCAACAATAAGCTTTTATAAAGCTTGATCATCTCAATCAACCTAGTTAGTTAAATTTGCAAGCATATATCAAGGTTCTTAAATAATAATACTCATTCTCTACATCTCTAATCTACCAAGGTTATTTTTTATCTTTTTATCTCTTTCTTTACAATATTTGGTTTTATAGTTTGTATTATTCAAAACTACCCTTTTATAGTCAATTGGATCGACCCTGCTAACCCAGTTCTATGTTTTGTGTGTTGTCTAGATAACTAGGTCAACTCTATCAACCTTATTCATTTTAAAACCTTTATTTCATAGTAAGGATCGATCTTGTTGACCATATTCTATATTTGTTTCATACATTTTTTACCATATCAACATTATACCTTATTTCAATGTTGAAATTAATCTTATATGCTATTAATTAGTTCACACTTTCTTTTCTTGTTGCTTGCATGCTTAGAATAGTTCACATGGATAAATTATTTGGTTTTAAATTAACTATTTATTTCACTATTTCTTATTTTATGAAAACATGACCAAATCAAAAAATTTAAACAAGTATTTCAACATTTGTCTACCTAAGGCCAACTTACTTAGATTTTATCACCAATGGGGAAGCTGACTTGATAATCTGGTCAAGTATAAATCATGGCTAATGGTATATTTTGGCTAAGGACCCAACACCCTTACTATTTTAGTGTGTGAAGTGAGGGGGGAGGCCCTAATACCAAGAATATATCGTTACCAATATAGTCCCTTTCAACACAAACTACCTGAAGCCATCCTTAGATTGACATTCTAGTTCCTTACTTATAACCAACTTCCCATCACATTTAAAATCATATCTTAATAATATAATCAACATTTATATTGACCAATTATTTATCTCTTTAATTTCTAAGTTGATTGCTTACTCTTTGATCAATTGTATTTTATATTAAAAAAACTTACATTAGCTAATATTGTTGTAAGATTTTATGTTGTGTGCTTCAATTGGATTCACCAACATTAATCCAATTGACTATTTATTTCCTTTTAGCTATTTATTTTCAAATTAATTTCAAAATTCATTTTATTTTAGTCCATAAAATATTATAAGCTTCTTAATTTTCCCTACTTATTGTACTAGGTCGACCCAGTCAACCCTATATCTTTTTCATCCTCTATTCACTATACTAGATCAACCTAGTCAACCCTGTACTATTTCTAGACCCTAATTTTTCTTTTTCTAATATTTTCACACTATACTAGATTAACCTAGTTGACCCTATACTATTTTTAATCCCTATTTTATATGCTAAGTCAACCCAGTTGACCATGTACTGCTTTCTACCTTCCCTATTATCAATCTAGTTCTCTATCTTTCCTTCTTTGCTTTCTATTCATCTTTCTTCAGTCATAATGAAATCTCCTATTAAAATCTTCTTGGATAGATTGAATCCATTTAGTTATTTTATGGGATGGTCATTTCTTCCACTCTTTTCTTCCCAAGAGCACCATCACTCTTAGGGCACCTCTTCTCCTCCTTCATCCATGAACTACAATATGGTTCAAATAACACCTCAAGATGAAGTTGATGGATCCAATCCTTTCTATACCTACCGATAAACTTCTCATTTTCAAAATATTCAAACTAATGTGGGAGTAATTGATACACATTTATTTAATAACCCCACTAATAATCCTTCTTATAATAATCCTCCCCCTAAAACTAATTTAGGGAGTGCTCCTACCAACACCAACTCACCTCCTAATAAAAATCAAATTTTATCCCAAGTTTACAACAAATGAATATAATGAAAAATTCTAACACTAGACAAATGATGTAACTTTAACAACATTTAATCAATGTGGCTAATCAACCTCCAACTATGCATCCTCAAACTAATCCCAATTTCATTCTTCCACCTCTTTGGGATACCTCAGGTAATGTTATTCCTCAACCCATAAGGAATAAAAATATGCTTCAAACTATTCAAAATGATCCTTTGGCCCCATTCATTATTTCCATTGATATCGATAAGATATCTCCAACTTGCAAATATGATGGGACTAAAGACCCTGTCTCATTTCTCAAAGCCTTTGACAACCTTTAGAAAGAGTGGATCCAAATTAATACATTCACCACTACTAAAATCATAGTGAAAACCTTCATTGGTGATGTATTAGATTGGTATAATAAAATTATCCAACATTGTATTTGGTAACTTGAAGATTTGGTTAATCCTTTAGTTAAAGAGTTTCAACACAATGATCTTCCTAAAAATTATCTTATCCACTTCATCAATGCTATGTAATTTCCCACTGAATTAGCTCATGACTTTATAAAAATATGGAAATAATTGGCCCATAAATCTAACCATAACATGACTGATGATAACTTAATCAAAATATTAATCTCTTATTTAACTCCCACTCTTTAATATAATGTTTGAACCTTTACTCCCCAAACACTTAATGAAGCTCTTGATCAAACTAAATTTCAAGACTTTCTCATGAATCAATTCGAACCTAATTCTAAAATGATTAAAGGATATTTTCAAATATCTAATTCTATCACTATTAATACTCCACAAAACAAACTAGGAGTTTTCAAAACCAATATTCCTTCACCTTCTCATACACCTCTTTTGGTTCATCAAATGAAACAATTTTTGTCACCCTCAAAACCTTTCATCTATCCCTATGCTCCTCCTAAGTGGTATGACCCCAATCTATTTTATTGGTTCCATGCTAACATTAGGGATTATCATGAATATTTTAGAGGTCTCACTAAATTTTATCTCTTAAATACTTGGTGATTAATTCAATCATGAAGCTATGATCAATATTCATCATCAAGAATACACTACTACTTTTCAAAAATGACAAACTTCTAAATCTTCTACTTCAAATTAAAAAAAACATTATTCAAATAATAAATCAAATGCCAAGGATGTTTGTGCTATTAATGTTGATTATGACTAATATTTTAATAAATCTCAATATTTCAATATAGCTAAGGTCAATTATCATCATAAATTTGCTCTTAAAAATCTCATTACCAAGCCTAAGAAGCCATCTTTGGAGGAACAAATTATTAAAGATACTACAACTACTAATGTTGCTTCGTAAGCTCAATAGGAACCATATTCTCCTTTCAATCCTACAACCACATCACTTCCTCCAAAATTTAATTTACGTACTAAACCTCTTTTTGGTTTTTCAAAGTCTCATTGGAACTTTCTTGAAAAATTAAACTTTATGCCTTGTAAGATTTCACTTATGGAGTTGGTTTGTACTTTTCCCTATCATCATAAATTC
This sequence comes from Torreya grandis, assembly GCA_037957365.1. Classification (NCBI taxonomy): domain Eukaryota; kingdom Viridiplantae; phylum Streptophyta; class Pinopsida; order Cupressales; family Taxaceae; genus Torreya; species Torreya grandis. The sequence goes on from JARHVA010001101.1 coordinate 1,246,479, forward strand.
CTAATACAATAACTTCAAGAAATTGAAGATTGATCCTCCATAGATGAATAACCACCTTATATTGAATGTCAACCTACTAATGTCAATGCTATTGAAACTATGTGTCCTTCCAAACCTTCTATTTAATTCCTTGAAGAGGACATGATCAATGATAAAATTCTTTTTTGTGATGATGATCAATCACTCTTCATCAAAGTAGCCATTAATACCACTCTTTTCGAAAAAGTTCTAGTTGATGAAGTTTTTTGTATTAATGTAACGTCTTTATGGCTCATCCAACAACTTTGTTATAACAAGGACCATTTCAAGAAAACCCATCTTACTTGTCATGGTTTTGATAAGACTAATATAAAACAACTTGGTTGTATTTGGATTCCATTAACCATTAGACCTAAGACTATTTGAACCAAGCTTATAGTCCTTGATCTTCCTTTATCTTATAAAATACTCCTTGGTCATCCATGGAATCATCAAATGAGGGAAATTACTTCTTTTGGTAGTCAATGTATTAAATTATTACATAATGGAAAATAGTATAAGCATAAATATGATCCCAATCCATGGATCATCCAACTTCCTAATCCTAAATCAAAACACCATATTCCTACCATTCCTAAAATCAATAGTGATCCTTTACCTAAGTTCATCAACATGAATCTTGATTTACAATTTACTCTTGTGGATTTTGATGATGATGATCTCAATGATTTCTAACATACTTACAATACTACCAAGGTACCTCCATATATTTCATAATGGATTCATCATTTTCTCTTACTCATAGACCATACTATTCCTCTTATTGATGAGATTACCAATTTCCCCCTCTATACAATACTCAAGATCCTTGTTTACCTGAAGATGCCTTCACTTGAAATGATTTTAGAGTGGCCAAATTATTTTAAGATACTCTCATCATGTCTCCTAATACATTTTAATAATATAAATATTTCACCCTCTAAAACTTCCCCTGATTCTCAAGAATGTATAATTTCTCCAACATATGATGATAATTATATAATGGCTGAAGATCAATTTAGAGACTTGGATGTCCATCATTATCATAATACCTTAGCCTAAATTCATGATTTTAATCAGGATGTTCATACCATTTATGTGTATTATACCTTAGATATTGAGGGTCATGTGTCTCCTACCAATTTTCCTCTTATCTATACTCCTTGGGTGGTAGAGCAAATTATGCCTTCTGAACCTCTAAAAATTCTTACATTCATTTACCACCTATCAATCCAAACATTTCATCTAATCCTTCTCCAATCATTGAACCTAATGATATTTCAACCCCTTCTACTCCATCTACTTATTTTACTCCTAAAATTACACTAGATGTCAAAGTAACTGAGGTTTATTAGATACATTCTAAGTGTGATCACCATGGAAATCAAATTCTAGATCTTGAAGTAGATGTCGAGTATTATGGTCCTCTTACTACCTTGCCTAATGATTACGTTATCATTTAATTAATTTATGCTTGAGAACCTTAAATTTCTTAGCAACATCATAAACTTGTAAATTTCAAAATTAAAACTCTTTGCTTCAACAAATTTGTTTCTAGCATTGATCCTAACACAAATCCAATTTCTACCTTACCCAATGCACCATACCACTTTCAAGATGGTAATTCCATGCTTATTAAATAAAATAATCATATTTAATATGTTACTCCATGTTATCCTCGACTAATTATTATCTCTCATGAGCTCTCACCTACTAAACATGATAATTTTAGCTTATTCTTTGATAAATATTGTGAATCCTTCACTTAGTACTACAAGGACATGCCTAGAATTGACTCTTTAATTGTGGTGCATAACATCATTACATATCTTGATGCCAATCCTATGAGTCTAAAACAAAGAAAACTTCCACCTGAAGTTTCTACTTTATGTCATAAGGAAATCATCAAACTACTTGATGCTAAATTAATCAAACTAGTGGATTATTCTAAATGGGTTTTCAAAATTATTTCCTTTCAAAAGAAGGTCACTATGGTGATTCACATTTGTATCAATTTTCATAATATTAATGTTTCTTATCCCAATGATAACTTCCCTTTACCTTCAATAGATTCCATTGTTAATTCCATGGCTGGTTAAAAAATGTTATCTCTTATGTATGGCTTCTCAAGATACAATCATATTCATATTACCAACGTAAGACTGCTTTCACCTCGAAATAGGACACCTATTGCTATGTCAAAATTCCCTTCAGCCTCAAAAATGCTTGAGCCACTTGCCAATGAGAAATGACTCACATATTTCATGATCTCATTCAAAAAATTATTGGAACCTATGTGGATGATCTTATTCCTAAATATAAACATCATAAAAATTATCTCTCTGATCTTGCTATCATATTTGACCATCTCCTTAAATATAAAGTTAGGCTTAATCCTTAAAAATGTGTCTTTAGAGTCACATCTATAAAATTGTTATGATTCTTAGTCTCTCTCCATGCCATTGATGTTGATCCTACCAAAATTAGTGATATCATCAACATGCCCATTCCTCATTCTATTCCTAATATTCATACTTATTTAGGTAAATTTGGGGAAATTAGAAAATTCATACCCAAAATGGCATATCAAATTCACTCTATCAATTCCCTTCTCAAGGAACTTATTGATTTAGAATGGATGTATCCATGTCAAAAAGCCTTTGATAACATGAAAGTGTCATTGTTTCATCCACCCATACTTTTTCCTCCTTCTAATTATAATCCTTTGATTCTATATACTTATTTCACACCTAGTTCAGTGGGGGAAATGCTTACCCAACAAGATAATATAGGAAGAGAGTATGCTATTTACTACATTAGCCTAAGCCTCATTGATTATGAAACACATTATACCAAAATTGAGCACGATTTCCTTGCCATCTATTTCACAGTTGAAAAACTTCACCATTATATGCTTTACCAAATTACTTATATCATTTTTAATTTTGATCCCCCTTCATCATTTATTCTCCAAATCATTTCTTCATAGAGATAGGACTGGAAAATGGATGGTGCTCCTTATGGAATTTAATCTTTTCATCATCACTCAAAAAGTTGTCAAAGGGCAAGTCATAGCTGATTAAATTTTCATAACTCCCATACCAACCACTTATTCTCTTCAAGATAATCCTCCAAATGACAATATCCTTTACATTGAAGGTCTTAATCAAGTTATTTATCTTAAATATTATTTTCATAGCTTTACTATTGATATTGAAGACAATAATCTTAATGAATCCATTACTCCCTTTGGTACTACTAAACCAAAAGTAGTTATTGAGGAGCTTCCTAAAATTAATGTTGACTTGCATAAGGATACTTGGACCCTTCAATTTACTAGTGCTAAATGCCTTCAAGGAGATAGGGTAGGTTACATTCTCACAAGTCCTCTTCGTAAGATCATTCCTTTAGATTTATAATTCACCTTTGATGTCACCAATAATATGGTTGACTACGAAGCTCTTATCTTAAGCATGAAAGTTGCTCTTGATTTAGACATTTAATACCTTCATGCCTTAAGTGATTCTCAAGTTATTTTTCATCAAGTTAGTGGTGATTATCAATGTAAAAGTGAGAACCTCTTTACATATCATCAAATTTCAACCACTCTTGTTAAGGATTTCATCTCTTTCATTATTGAGCCTATTCTTAGAGATTATAATTCTATTGATGATTCTCTTTCCTCTTCAACATCTCTATTTCATCCACATCAAGTTATTTTTTATCCTACTTTTATTATAAAAATAAGAAAATATCCATCCTATAATCAACAACCAGATTTGCTTATCTGTCATATCAAGGCTATTACCAAGACATCATTCAATTGTTATAACATCAAACTTATCCTCCTAATTTAGAATCTCATGAAAAGACACATATTCATAAACAAGCTTTTAGGAATATATTTAGACATAATATCCTTTATTATTACAATGTTGAAGGTACTTTGGTCCCTTATGTTATGAAATATGAGGTCCCTCTTATTCTTGAATAAGCACATGAGGGAATTTATGGTGGCTATAGCAAACATGTTATAGTTCACAAAAAATCCCTATGTATGGGCTAATTTTGACCTACTCTTGAAAAGGATGCAACTAAATATGATAAAAAGTGTAATTCTTATCAACTTTAAGGTTCTATAATCCATTCAAATCCAGCTAAACTTCAAACTATTAAATCTCCTTGGCCATTTTCCACATGGGGATTTGATCTCATTGGTAAACTACCTCACTCCCAAGATGGGCATGTCTTTATCATCATTAATACCAAATATTTTACCAATTGGGTAGAAGTTATGCCTCTTGTTAACATCATTAGTCCTACCATTTCCATATTTATTCTTATTCAAATCATTTTCCACTTTGGTGTTCCCCATACCATCATTTCTGACAATGGTGGCAATTTAAAAAACAAACATGTTAAATAAGTTTTCAACAAATTTAAGATCAATCACAAGTTTTCCATTATCTATCATCCATATTAAAATGGCCAAGGTAAGACCAATAATAAAATTATCAAAAATATAATTGATGAAACATGCATGGACTTTCAACTTCTTCTTTACCCTGCACTTTGGACCTATATAACTAGCATATGTACTGCCACTGGGGCAATTCCATTTTCACTAGTCTATGGTTTTGATTTAGTTCTTCCTTTAGAATTTGAGCTTCCCTACATTTGTATATATATTTATGGTATTATTTCTAATCAATAATTATTTTAATCTCATCTTTATTCCCTTGATATACTTGATGAATTCCATCTTTCTACCTTACACCATAATTGCTAATTCAAGGCTCGCATTGTCAGACAACATAAAAAATTTGTTAAAGTTTGCACATTTAATGTTGGTGATATTGTCCTTAAATTAGACTAAACCCATGATAAATAAGGTAAATATGCCCAATAATGGTGGGGCCCATATTTATTTAAAGATATTCTTGGTCTAAGCATCTACTGCCTTTAAACTAATGAAGGCTATGTTTTCAAATATCTCACCAATGTACAATTTCTCAAAAATTACTTCACCTCAACATTTATTTCTTTTCATGATTTATATATACATCTATATAGAACTTTTTTCAAGTTACTTATACAAGTCTCTCCCTTTACATCAAGTTCTTCTCTTTCACAAAACTTTAGTCTTCCCTTTTGATCTTTTGGTTTCTCGATGTACCATAGTCATATTTATCTTCTTGCATTTTCTCTTTTTGACACCCCTAGGTCTCTCTTTTATGGATTTGTTTTATAATATCATGGATATCAAAAAATATTCCTCACAAAACAACCATCCTTTTTCTTACCTCACTTTATCTTTCACTTTCTTGTTCGTACCCTCATGGGTTTCTCTTTTATGAAGTTGTAGTGTAAGATCATGGATAGGACCCAACCCTCCTCATAAAATTACCATGTTGCATATTTTTAAATCATTATTCTCAAAATTTATCTTTTTCTTCTTTTTATAGATGTAATTTATGCAAACAATCTATGTTAGCATGTTTTCCTTCATTTCCCTCATTCTTATGATAAGGAATCACACTTTACTATCATTGTATCCTTTTTTTGCCCTTTGTCACATTTTTAAAATTTGAAGTAATTCAAGTTGTTCCATGTGTCACTCCTATTGATTTCCCCTTCATTTCACTCCACATTGGATAAAATAAGGTCAAAGTCAAGATAACCCTTATATTTTACCAGATTTATGAGACTCTTAGACCCCATGCTCTTTGAAGTTTCTTTATCTTAGAAACCTTATCCCAATTATTCAAATGAAATTATTTTTCACACCCATGTTTGGTTTTCCAAATATATATGGAGGAGGAATAGAAAAATACATCAATAAATTTAAAGGCCAAATTAATTAAAATAAATGGTAATGATATCTAAAAGGCAACATATAGATCTTAAAATTCAAATTCAAACGAAAAGACATGATTACAAGCACATATCCTATCTCTATTCAAAGCTCAAAATCAATAGTTGGCCCCACATAAAGTTGAGTTCCTTTGAGGTGTAGTAGCCAAGTAGATTGGAATAGGGGATTTCAACAAACTTTATGGTGCTACCTACTTTCTCATGTAAGTACCCAATCTTCATAGTAGACCGATGACTCTATAATGGGTCCTAAAGAACAAGGAACACATTGTGGAAAGGTAGGCCCATTGTAATTTCCATGCATATAACCTTCATGGGGTGATATTTATACTTCATTTTTTGACCTAAGACTTGTGTGGCTAACAGAAGTTATTCATATTACTTAAGGTTAAAATTCCTCTTATTTTGAAAAACCTAATTTGAGTGTATTGACTTTGTTAAAGCGTTCCTCTACCTTGATTTTTCCTTCATTCTCCTCTCCACCCATTTCATTTTCCCCCTTGACAAACAAATTATTATTCCAAATCTATTTTCCCTTCTTATTTAATTCTTTATTCTTCATCTCTTAAAAACATGCTAGTACTACTTTGTTTTAGTTTTATCTATCCTTAGAGAAAAACATGTTTGAGTCACTATGGATTATGTTCTTTACACCGTGAATTACATTTATAGAATTGTCTTACTTTTATTTTACCATTTATCATTTTTTGTATTATCCTACTATCATGGATACTTGATTTCATCCCTTTTTCCATTTTTTAGTGATGTTGGCTTGTTAATTCTCACTCAACAATGTTGTTTTCCCTTTTATGTACCTTTTTCCATTATTGAGTGAGATAAAGATTGTTACTTATCACTCATAAATGTTGTTTTACCATTTTATTTTATTTTTTACCATTGATTTGTTTGTTTACCTTCCTATTTGAAATGTATCCTTGTTTTGACTTGGTGAGTTTGCCTTTCTTGCTTAAGGATAGTTTGTTTGAATTTTTCAGTCTTTAGTAGCCTCAAATTTTTGTATACCCAATTTACTCTTGTTTTTTTAACTTGGTCATTTGGATTAACATAGAACTTGTCACTCCAGCTTGCCAAATTTTCCAAGTACTTCCCATCTCATAGCACAAGTTATCTTAGCTTTTCCTACCTTTGTTTATTTTTTCTCTTTAGTTTTGTATTCTTAGGTTTATTGAAACTAGTCTCTATGCTCTACATAATCAAAAATAAAAACATAGAAAAAAACCATCCAATGATAAATTTACATCAAGATATGCATTGCATTTACTTTTTAGTTATTTACTTTTAGTTATTTTAGCTTTAAAATACTACAACATTTTTTAATATGAGTGTTGTGTGTTCTTATGTTCTTTCTCAAATCACCATCCACTATTGTACCTTAGTGACACATGATGATCTTCATGTTATGTATACACATATTACTTTCAACCTTTTATCATATACTAACACTTCAAATCTCATAGGAACTCATCGAGACTCAATCTCTCTGAGTGCATACCTTAAGGGGTGCACCAAGAAAGGGGTGGGCAAACCTTTGGTGTTTCATAGGATTACTATCCCTTATTTCCACATTATTACAAATCCAACCAATTATTAAAACCATTCTTTAAACTATTACTCCTCCCTTAAACACTCCTCTAGTCTTTTTCCTAATTCCATCCCTCTTTTCCTCACCTTGATCCCCTTTCACCAGTTGATTGTACTAGGTCAATTGGGTTGACCTGATACTATTTAGGGGTATTTTTCACTTTGATATTTGTTAGCCCTTTAATTGAACTAGTTTTGTGCCTAGTGATTTATATACCAAAAACATATAGGGTTGACTGTGTCAACCCCATACAACCAACATATTCAGAAGGATTTAGGGTGAGAACCACCTATAAATACAAGATAATTTTTTTTATTTTTTTAATATGTAATAAAGAGGTATTATTCACTCATTATTATTTACAATCTTATCTTCCACCATTCTACTTGAGGAGTCTTAGCTTAGGGTTTTTACATAGAGAATATAGTCATGTGGATAAGTCTTAGATGATTTGGCCTTTCTTAGTTATCTTTATAAAAAACAACAACATCTTGTAAAGCCCCTTTGGCCAAGGGAGAGACTGAGGCTCGATGGGTTCACATTTAGGTAACTATATTCTAACTTTGTTCTCCACTTTTTTAGTAGATAGAAGTAGCATAAGTATTAGCTCGAGTAATATCACTCTTCATATTCTATGTATTAGGGTCTTACTTATACTCAACATAATTGATATTCTCTTATACATGATTTGATTGCTTTACTAACCCATTTTTTATTGTGCCACAAGATTTGATGTACACTAGATTAGATTTACTCTATTGTCTATTAGAATACAGTGAACATTAAGCCTAGGACTCTTTTAGGGTCATTACATGATTGTGTTAGACTGTAGGATTTGGAACCCTTCCTAGCAAGGTGTATTGTGATAAATGATCCCCTAATAAGGTCTAGTAGATTTGTTGACCAATTTTTCCCAACAGGAAAAATTTTGGTCCCCTTTTTGCCTCTTGCTATTTTAGGCCATTTCTTCTAATTTTTCATAGGTCCTATAAAATCTATGGACTCTATAGGAATGTTTTCCAAGGATTCAGTAGTTCCCTATAGACTTCATGTTTCTATAGACTCAGTTAGTTCAGTCATTTGGTTTAACTAGATATTTCATCAGCACTTGGTCATCCATCTTCAGGTTCAAACAACCTTATTTCAAGCTTTGGTTCAATGGTTTGGTTCAATGAGTTTGGTTCAAGGCCACCGGTTCAACACTTGGTTCAAGGGTATGCCTAGTTGGCCGAGGGGCAGTCCAAAGTTAAAATACCCTCATGGAGGGTAGACACTTCAAAGGAAAAAGGCAACCAGGTAAGTTCAAATTTGTTTAAGTCCTAAATTTGTTTAAGTCTCGAATTCCTTTGGACAAAAAGTCTGAAGGAATTCGGGCCGCAGTTCAAGAAAAGGATGAGACTGAGGCTAGGCAAATATCCATGGACAAAATTCCATGGGGAAATGTCTGTGGACACAAAGTCCATGGGAACCCAGGAAAACATTTGGAGGAACGAAATGACCCGCTGAAGGACCCCAAAGGGTAGGTGCCCTTGCGGGGGACTCTTGGCCCAAATGGAAGGGGGAACTTTCAAAGGCCAAAGGGTCACCTTCCCTTTGGGAAGGTGCTAGGAAGAGACAAAAGGCAAGAGAGTGTCCGTAGATAAGTCTGAGGAAGACAAGCCTGAAGTAAAGCCAGCAAAGGACCTGATGACATTTTGACAGGGACGAGGATGTCCCAAAAGCCATCAAGTTTAAGAAAGTGAATTAGCCATTGGTTTTAAAAGTGGTAATGACTACAAGAACATCAAAATTAACAAAGTGAAATAGCTATTTGCTTTCAAAATGAAAGAGCACTAACCATGGAAAGGGCCCAAAAATGTAGCGACCCATTAGAAGTTCACCCCTGAGGACCGAAGGACCCAAAAGAGACAAGATAGAGAAAAGACAAAGTGACAAGCATGGAGTAAGTAGGTAGTCCAAGTGGTGAAGGGAAGCACCGATTTGAGAAGTGACTCCAGTAGGTGAAATAGTGCCTGTGAATTGACCATTAGAGATGCAAACAGCTAGTAGTGCAACTGGTTTTCTCCATTTCACATTAATGAGTGGATAAACCGTGTAAATTACCTTGAAGAAGTGGCCTTACAAACAAATAAAGGGTGTAGCTCATTAATGTTTTGAGGAGCTTGCTCTTCCCAATGAGGGGACATAAATGGGCCACTTGTAAAAAGGGGTTCCAAAAGGCCTCCTTTCTTTTCTTATATATTGAAGACTTGTCATTTGAGAAATCATCTTCCACATTTGTAAGGCGTAGCCCTGGAAAAATTTTCACTTGAATTAATAAAATCATTTTTACCTCTATCTTGGATAGATATTTCTATGTATGTCTTGAGTGTTGGTTTGTGTTTAGTCATTGTTTCTTGATGCTTTCACAGGCCCAACACCAACATATATGTTGTCCACAAGGTGCCATTTCTACAGCTGACAAGGGGAGTTCCATTTAGAGGTAAAGAAATAGAAGAAATTACTTACAGTGTGCATTTCATAGCACCTAGGTCAATCTCTATTTTTTTGTATTTTCATTAAAGCCTCCCTGTCAAGTTCTTGTAGTCTGGTCCTTCTACCAAGTCTAAAGTGTATGTTTGTGTATGTCTAATTTAAAGAGTGGATGTGAGAAGGTTGACTTATTTTGGTGCATCACCTCTTTAGACTAGTTTGTTTTCCTACATCTTTCTCCCTTTTGATCCCCCCCTGTATGTGTGTGTGTGTGTGTGTGTGTGTGTGTGTGTGTGTGTGTGTGTGTGTGTGTGTGTGTGTGTGTGTGAACACTTGCTAGAATGAATGTGATGCATCAAAGGGAGCTAGACCTTATCTAGAGACTCTTCCCTCCAGCTTCACCAGTCCCACAAGTGAGAGGGGAGTTTCCATAGTTGTGTGAAAAAGGCAGGAGCTTAGCCTCCTGCCAAGGGTGAAACCTTCTGCCTCAATAGTTTTAACACGCCCGGTGGGACATAGTTTTACAACTCAATAAGGTTTCAAGACTGATGTTGGTCCTGTTACAACAAATCAAAGATTTCTAGCATATGGTGACTCCACTAGTAAGAGCTTCAGTTTTCCAATCAAGACCAATTTCTTAACTTTTTATGTTGAATGTCATCACATGGTCTGATTCTAAAGGGGTTCCTTTCGATTTCATTGAGTTTCCTTTGAACTCAATAAAAAGACTAATGTTTGAAAGGACACATCCTTATCCAACAAGCCACCCTCCCAGACCTATTGTAAGGGACACCTATGCAGCAAAGATGTAGTTACAGCCCATCTAAGCTATGGCATTGCCCTTCATGGCTTTTCATGGTCAAAGCCCCTTGAATATCCCACATTATGATCCAATCCCAGAAACAACCCTAAAAAATGTGCCTTCTTTCTATGGAGAGAGGCCCATCATAGTCATTGAGCACATCAAGAATATTTCTAAGCTCTGCAATATTCACAATGTCATGGAAGAAAATATCACCATCAAATTGCTAGCATTGTCTCTCAAAGGCAAAGCTCTTGACTGGTATGGGACCTTGCCTATAAATTCAATCTATTCTTGGAATGAATTGGTTACTCAGTTAATAGACCATTTCAGGGAAAAGAGTGATGGCCTCTCACTTGCTGAGCAATTGACGACCATAAAGAGAGCTCCTCACGAATATATGCAAGATTTCAACATTCAATCTATTCTTGGAATGAATTGGTTACTCAGTTAATAGACCATTTCAGGGAAAAGAGTGATGGCCTCTCACTTGCTGAGCAATTGACGACCATAAAGAGAGCTCCTCATGAATATATGCAAGATTTCAACATGCAGTTTCAGAAGACTTGGGATAGAATCCCCATTCTGGTAAGACTGACTCCCAGCTATGCTTTCCTATATTATTTAAAGGTGTTAAATAGTGATATTGTAGTAATGATACAATCCATGGGAGGGCATATGCTACCTGCTACTTATGACATAGCCATAGTAGTTGAAAATTGCTTAGTACAAGCTGGGAAAATAGCCCCTAGACCTCACATGCCATTGTTCCCAGAAATCCTCCCTCTAATTCAGGCCATTGCTCCCACATTGGCTCTTCTTCCTACCATAGAGAAACCAATTGCTGATCCATCCAATAAGCTTCATGAAGTTAAAATTCTGTTACAGAACATGTCGAATGAACTTGTGGCTCTTAAAAGGCAACAAGCTCAAAGCAACAGACTGAATCAGGGATACCACCATTACAGTCAAGCCCCTAGACCCCCTTTCCAAAACAATAATCAAGAATAGGGTTAGCTTACTTAGACCAAGCCATTTCAAAACTACAATCCAGGCCCCCCTTCATCATCTAAAGTCATGGTGCCTGTTCAGAATAATCTAGTATAGGAATAGCCAGGCTATTTGACCATGGGATATGGTCAGGAACAAGTTGTTTATACAAATGAGATGAGTTATTTCTAGAATGTAGACAATCAAGTAGACACTCATTCCCAGGTCTTTGAGGCTCCAATGCAACCCAACATGAGTAGCAATTAGGCCCAACCTGGTTCTACCCTCATGAATCATCTGGAAGGGGAATTTTATACAATGAATTATGTGGGTGTCCCAGACAACTAGGCTGACTGTGTTGCAGCCAACACAATATTTAAGAGGAGAGCATTAGGAGGAGCCTAGGTGACTACCCAATCGATAGCTACACCTTCTCCATCACACTCAAATCAAAAAGCCCTAAATTTTAGACAACCATTTGCACCTTCAGCCCCTCAGCCTCCAACTCAGGGTGGAATTAGACCCAAAGAAAACTTGAAGGGAGGCACTCCTTAAGTCAATATAGTGGATCAGATGAATAAACTGCATATGAACATTTCCTTATGGGATTCATTATCTCTACCAAGACAAAAGGACATGCTATAAAGAGAATTACATGAGCTGGATCGACAAGTTATCCAAGCAAGCATCGATAATGTCTTAATGACAAATATATAGCCTTCCATTTTAGGTCAGGTAAAGAAGGAAGATAAAATTCCCCCTTTCTATGTGTCCTTGGTTATAGTGGATTTCTTGGTGCACAACTGCATCATTGATAGTGGGGCTAGTACCTCAGTGATGCCCAAGTGCATTGCTGACAAGATGGGGCTAATATATGAAGAGATGAATAAGGGAGTCTTGCAGCTAGATGGGACACCTACAAATATAGTCAAGATTTTGAAGGGTTTAATCTTGACATTGCATGCTTGCCCAACCTTCTCAATTCCCCATGATATAGTGGTAGTAGATGTTCCTCCTTATTTTGCAATTTGCTTGTCCAGGGACATCACATCAAAGATAGGTGGCTATCTAGCAGCGAATTGGTCCTATCTAGTTTTTAGAACCAAGTATGGGACCAAAGTAAAGATCAAATTTGAGCCACTCTACAAGGATCATCTAGAACCATATTCATGCAAGGTAGTGAATGTCAATTACACCATTATCGACCCAGAAGAGCCCCATACAAATCAATCTCTATCCTCTGCTCTTAAAGGAGTTACAGACCTACTCTTGGATGAGTGGGGAAATGATAACTTCGAGCATGATCCCTAAAAGTTCATAGAGGAGGTAGGCCTTGGAGTCTACTGCATACACAAAGAATGTGCCTTCATACCAAATATAATGAAGGCAAGTCAAGAAGACCTAGGCATATGGCAGTTGTATTTTGATGGTTCCAAAAGTAGGTTAGGATCTAGTGGTGGGGTGATGTTAGTCTCCCCTTCTAAGGAAAGGTACTTTTTAGCTTTCCATTTCCACTTCTCTTGCACAAGTGATGTCATAAAATATAAGTCCCTTATCCATGGTCTGGAATGGGCAAGAAACAGAGTGATCAAGGAGTTGTATGTTTTGGGAGACAGTGAGCTGATTGTAAATCAAGTGAGAGGCCTAAATTTGACCAATAATTCCTTACTAAAGTCTTACAAGCATAGGGTCTAGGACTTAGTGGAATATTTCCTCACTTTCAATATCACCTCCATTCCCAGAGAGCAGAACAAACAAGTAGATAGACTAGTAGTAATTAGTGCCCAGTTCTATGTTTCTAGGGAGATAAGTCAAGATTGTGGTTTGTGCTACTTAAAGGTGGTAGTTCAGCCCTCCATTCCTGAAAACATTGAAAACTGGTAGGTTTTCAAAAATGACCAGTAAATATCATTCTTCCTACAAGAAGAAGCTGAGTTTGCAACATAGAACTAGGCAAAGCTACAATATCAATATGGCAACCAGATTGTTCAATTAAATAACAATAAGCTCCCTAAAGGTTTGGTCACTCTTGAGAGCATATTCAATGGAGATGACCAATTGAGAAATGACAAATCATGCATCACAACTAAGGAGGAGAATTATGAAAGGGTTGAGATCTTCAAGGACCAGCTGCTTGCACTTGGAAAAGTTTGCACGATTTAGGAGAGGCAGGCTTTCATTTTGCTATGTCAGGAGTTTGTTGATGTTTTTGCATGGGATTATAGTGATTTTAATGGATTCAACCCAAGACTCACCTAACACACCATCAAATAAGAAGAAGGCACCAAGCCAATCACGTAGAAGCAAAGACCTATCAACCCGACAGTTGAGCCTCTCATGCAGAAGGAACTAGCCAAATTGATTGACTCTGAGATTATATTTCCAACCAAACATTCCTCTTGGCTAGCCAATCTTGTTCCAGTTAGAAATAAGAATGGGGAGATCAGGCTATGTGTCAATTGTAGGTACCTTAATAAAGTTTCTTTGAAAGATCATTATCCCCTCTCGAACATGGAGTAGATCCTTCAAAAGGTAACAGGTAGTGAGCATTTCTCCCTCCTGGATGGATATTTAGGGTATAATCAAATTCTAGTGCAAGGCTATGACCAGCACAAAATAGCCTTCACTAATTAATGGGGAACGTTCACCTATAAGAAGATGCCATTCAGGCTAGCTAATGTTGGTGATACCTTTCAGTGAGCCATGGACATGGCTTTTGGAGGCTTGATAAACAACAATGTGCTAGTATACCTTGATGATGTGATGGTGTTCTCCAAGGAAGCAAGCCAACACATGCAACACCTCAAGTAGATTTTTGAAAGATGTAGGGAATTCATCATCTCTCTTAATCCAAAGAAATGCATGTTTGAAGTTGATGAAGGGAAACTCCTTGGCCACATCATGTCCAAAGAGGGCTTATCCATTAACCCTGAGAGAGTTAGTTATATCCTGGAGATGTCCCTACCTAAGCACAAGAGAGGCTTGTAGAGCTTCTTTTGCAGGATAAACTTCATTTAGAGATTCATTCCAAATTTCATAGAGATAGTCAAGCCAGTAACCTCTATGCTGAGGAAGGGTGGGGAGTTCAAGTGGACAGCCCAAAGGAAAGATAGCTTTAAAGCCATCAAGTAAGCCATAACCCAGGCTCCTACTTTGATCAGCCCTAACTTCAATAAGGACTTCAACCTCTACACTTTTAGCAATGAAGAGGTGATCTCTGCCATGCTTACCCAAGAAAATGGTTATGACCTCAAATAACCACTTACTTTTTTTAGCCAAAGGCTAGAGGATTTTGAAGTTAGATACATGTATGTGGAGAAGCAAGTCCTGGTAGTAGTGTGGAGCCTGAAGAAGTTCAGGCATATGTTGTCTAACAGCAAGATTCACCTCATGGTTCCACATCCTAGCATCAAGGATTTCTTGACCAATCGAGACCTAAATGAGAAGAGATCAGGGTGGATCACCAAGGTGATGGAGTATGACGTAGACATCAAGATCACCAAGCTGGTAAGGGGTAGAGGCCTATGCGAACACCTTGTTGTAGACTTCAAGTAGAAAGGGGAAGATAGCTTACTAATTCATGATGTAGCTATAGTAGAAGAACTAGCTATCATAAGGGATTGGACATAGACCTGAGGTGTTTCCTTCTCACTAGTGAGTGCCTGTAGAGTCTTGATAAGACCAAAAGAAGGTACTTCAGGATCTAGTCTCTCCTTTATGTTCTAGTTGATGGAGTATTGTTTAGGAAGGATCTCTTTGGGGTTCTTCTAAGATGCATTGATCCAAACCAGGATGATAAAGTATTGTCTAAGTTCCATGATGGAACACTAGGTAGTCATTTCACTCCTCGAGCTACTGTAACAAGGATAATGAGAGCTGGCTATTTTTGGCCTACTCTTTTCAGGGACACCCATGCCTAGGTAAGAAAGGGCCAAAAGTGTGCACTTTTTGATGGGAAACAATGGTTGGCTACCATGCCTCTATAGCCTATTCAGGTGGAATAACCATTCATGCAATGGGGCTTAGACTTCATAGGGATGATTACTCCTCCCTCTAGTGCTGGACACAAGTGGGTCCTAATTGCCACATATTATTTCACATGGTGGGTGGAAGCTATTGCTCTAAAGGAGGTAAATGAAATTGTGGTCCTAGAATTTTATGAGGACCTGGTGAAAAGATTCAGGGTCCTGGCCACCATAATCTCAAATAACGCCTTGGCTTTTCTGGGAACCAAAACAAGTGAATGGGCACTGAGGTATGGTATATATCTCAGCACTTCATCTAATTATTATCCATAGAGGAATGGGCTAGCTGAGTCCACCAATAAAAAATTGATCAAGATTATAAAGAGGACCATGGAATAAAATCAGAGGACTTGGCATGCCAAGCTGAAGACAGCTCTGTGGGCCGATCGAATCACTCCAAAGAGAGCAATCATGAATTCTCCATATATGCTCATATATGGAAGGGAACTGAGGCTTCCCATCTCACTTGAATTGCCAGCATTGGACCTCACTCACTAGCTACAATTAGAAGAAGGAAGTAGCATGGAGGTCAGACTCTGTGAGCTGATGGAGCTCTAAGAGACAAGGGATTGGGCTATGGCTTCTATGACCAGTCACCAACAACAAATAAAGAGACACTTCAAAAATAAATCTTTATCAAAATATTTCTCTGAAGGAGACATTGTCTTGAAATGGGATGAAGACCGAGCTAAGCCTATAAAGCATGCAAAATTTGATGCCCTATGGAGTGGCCCATACATAATCACTCAATGCAAACAACATAACGCATTCCAACTCTCTAGGTTAGATGGTGAAGAACTACATATCCCAGTTAATGGGATACATTTGAAGCATTGCCAATGAGTCTCCTTTCATCTATATATATTTTCCCTTGTTTTCTTTCCCTACTTTCCCTAAGTGTTGTTGCACAAGTAGTAGTTTTCTTAGTCTTATGTGTGTTTTCATTTCCTCCGAGGTAAATCCACATGACTAATTCTAGATTTCTCAGAGCTATTCCTATTTTTAAATTACCATCTGACTCCATGCCTAATGGACTACAAGGCAACTAGTCTTGAAGCATAGCAGGCATGCTTCCCCTGGGAGTCACTAATTTGTTGACCAATTTTGCCCAATAGGTAAAATTTTGGTCCCCTTTTTGCCTCTTACTATTTTAGGCCATTTCTTCTGATTTTGCATAGGTCCTATAAAATCTATGGACTCTACAAGAATATTTTATAAGGATTCAGTAGTTCCCTACAGACTTCATGTTTCTACAGACTCAGTTAGTTCAGTCATTTGGTTCAACTGGATAGTTCATCAGAACTTGGTCATCCATCTTTAGGTTTAAATAGCCTTGTTTCAAGCTTTGGTTCAATGGCTTGGTTCGAAGAGTTTGGTTCAAGGCTATGCCCAGTTGGTCGAGGGGTAGTCCAAAGTTCAAATACCCTTGCAGAGGGTAGACACTTCAAAGGAAAAAGGCAACTGGGTAAGTTCAAATTTGTTTAAGTCCCAAATTTGTTTAAGTCCTGAATTCCTTCAAACTTTTTGTCTGAAGGAATTCCTTCAGACAAAAAGTTTGAAGGAATTCAGGCCATAGTTTAAGCAAAAGATGAGATCGAGGTTGGGAAAATATCTACAGATAAAATGTCTGCAGGAAAACATTTGTGGACAAAAGTATGGGGGGAAATGGCCATAGACACAAAGTCCATGAGAACTAAGGAAAACATCTAGAGGAATGAAATGACCTACTGAAGGACCCTGAAGGGTAGCTGCCCTTGCAAGGGACTCTCAGCCCAAATGAAAGGGGGCACTTTCAAAGGCTGGAGGGTCACCTTCCCTTCGGGAAGGTGCTAGGAAGAGACAAAAGGAAAGAGAGTGCCCTCAGAGAAGGCCAAGGAAGACAAGCCCAAAGCAAAGCCAGCGTAGGACTCGATGACATTTTGACAGGGATGAGGACATCCCAAAATCCATAAAGTTCAATAAAGTGAATTAGCTATTAGTTTTTGAAGTGTTAATGGACATGAGAATGTCAAAATTAACAAAGTGAAATAGCCGTTTGCTTTCAAAATGAAAGAGCGCTAACCATGGAAAGGGCCCAGAAATGTAGCGACCTGCTAGAAGTTCACCCCCGAGGGCTGAAGGAGCCATAAGAGACAAGATAGGGAAAAGACAAAGTGGCAAGCATGGAGTAATTAAGTAGTCTAAGTGGTGAAGGAAAGTGCCAATTCGAGAAGTGACTCTAGCAGGTGAAACAGTGCCTATGAATTGACCATTAGGGATGCAAATAACTAGTAGTGCAATTGGTTTTCTCCATTTCACATTAATGAGTGGAAAAGATATGTAAATCACCTTGAAGAAGTGGCATTACAAACAGGCAAAGGGTGCATCTCATTAATGTTTTAACTAGCATACTCTTCCCAATGAGGGGACGCAAATGGGCCACTTGTAAAAAGGGGTACCAAAAGGCCTCTTTTCTTCTCCTATATATTGAAGACTTGTCATTTGAGAAATCATCTTCCACATTTGTAAGGCATATCCCTAGCAAAATTTTCACCTGAATCAATAAAAGCATTTTTACTAGTATCTTGGATAGATATTTTTGTGTATGTCTTGAGTGTTGGTTTGTGTTTAGTCATTGTTTCTTGATGCTTTCACAGGCCTAGCACCAACATATATGTTGTCTACAAGGCACCATTTCTGTAGCTGACAAGGGGAGTTCCATTTGGAGGTAAAGAAATAGAAGAAATTACTTGCAGTGTGCATTTCATAGCACCTAGGTCAATCTCTATTTTTGTACATTTTCATTAAAGCCTCCCTGTCAAGTTCTTGCAGTCTGATCCTTCTGCCAAGTCTAAAGTGTATGTTTGTGTATGTCTGATTTAAAGAGTGGATGTGAGAAGGTCAACTTAATTTTGTGCATCACCTCTTTAGAGTAGTTTGTTTTCCTACATCTTTCTCCCTTTTCATCCCCCAGTATATATATATATATATATGTATGTATGTATGTATGTATGTATGTATATGTTAACACTTGATGGAATGAACATGATGCATCAAAGGGAGCTAGCCCTTATCTAGAGACTCTCCCCTCTAGCTTCACCAGTCCCACAAGTGAGAGGGGAGTTTCCATAGTTGCATGAAGAAGATAGGAGCTCGGCCTCCTGCCAAGGGTGTAACCTTCTGCATCAACAAGATCCCCATATTGGTCATTCCTTTTCCTAAGAAATGTATCCCCAATCAAAACTGTAGGTATTCTCTATCTTCTCTGAGCTAGGATTGATTTATAGACATGATGTAATATTGATTGCATATAATCCATACACTCATCATAATTTAAACCCTAATGGTTAATTATCAATACTTTATTTTGACATCCACATCCCCATAATTGATTTTCACATGACCTTAATTGACATATTCATTCCCATTATAATTTGAACTCTAATGGTTAATTGTTAAGGCTTGATTTTGTTGTTTACCTAATCATCACTATCTACTTATTCAGCTTTAAAGATTTATATATCAAGATAGAGATCTCATCAATATTCCATATTTTTAAGGGATGTTATTGGTATTAATTTAATTGATCTCATGTGATATGTTGGCCATCCAAGGCTTTTTGAGCACATTTATAATATGCATAAGTGAGCTGACCCATCTATTTCTGCATGATGTCCCATGATGGTATGGTATAGTTAGAGTTATGTTATGAGATTTTTATTAATCCTATATATCTATAATAAGTTATTAAGGTATATTAAAAAAAATTCCATAAGTTTTAACTACTCAGATATCATGAAAACCTTATACTTGCATATACAACCCCAAAATGACCCCTAAGTGACTCATATTGCCATGAGACTCAATTAGACTATAACCATGGCTAAAATGGAATTAAATTACATAAAATGAACTACAAAACAACCTATAAAACTATGTTATACCCTTATATAATTTTTTTACTATAAGAGGGTTGACCCATTTTGACTTGTGGTCAAAATAGTTAACATCTTTGGTGATTTTGAAAGGGTGGTATGCTTATGCCATAACTAGATGCCTAATTCTATCCATTAGGGTATGGGGTCACATGTACATAGTTTTTAAACACAAATTCCTTTTAAAACACTCCAAATAAAATAAAACTAATAACAGAAAACATTCAAGTCAAGAAACTAAGTAGAATCACACTTGTCCTTCATGAGCACTTATGGAACACACACACACACACACACAAACCAAACTAACTCAAACACTAACCTAAAATGAAAAATTTCCTCAAAAATAAAAGGGGACATTTGAAACCTCTCTTATTTCATGACATAAAGGATTTAATGAGGCATGTATCCTTTTGACCCTTGTCATTGATGCCTCCATCTTCTTTATGGTGTTTGTCAACTTCATTGGCATGATGTTCAATGAAACCTAAGTAGCTCCAAATAGGTTATCTAAGGAAATAAATTTTATTTCATCTAAAAAACATTAAATTTCTCATATGGATCCTCAATTATGACCTCTAATGTCAGTTCAACAAAGCATACCTTCTTGGTTTCCATAGTTCTCTCAATAAGATTGGGTTTCTCTTTAGCTACAAGTTCTTCAATATCATCAAGTATCTCTACATAGTCCACCCAATCTTGGGCATTATCCTCCATGGGAAAATATTTGTCCACATTTTCAAGTACTTAAACCTCAACTTGGAAAAGATCTTCAAGCTCTTGAAAGATCCTCATTTATATCTACCAATCATCTTTGTCCTCCTTGTCATCTATAACCATTACTTCTTCAATGTTCTCTTCTTGATGTATGAGGTCATCAAGATGGTATTATTAATGATCCAATGCATTTGAGGGTGATTCAAAATCAGATAGAGGTATTGATTCATCTCCAAATATTATGTATTTTACCTTGGTCTCATGAGACTCTTTTAGGACTAAAACTTCTTGAGAAGTGACTTGACATTTATCCTTGATAGTACAATCCATTTCATACTTGAAATGGTCATCCAATACTTCATGGTCAAATATGAATTATTCTCTAAATACCTCTTTCATCAAGTCTTGGTCATAATCCTCATGGACAAATGCAAAAGAGTCTTCAATATGTTTCTCCTCATTCAAAAAGGTTAAGTTGTCCTTGTGTTCACTAAAGGGAGTCTCTATGGTGATCTCTTCCTCATAGTCATTTATGGCATCTTCTTGGTTATACATGGCTTGGATTTTTTCCTCTTTACTTGATTATCAAGTGAGCCATCTACCTTGTATTTGTTATGATAGACCCACTTGAATCCAATTGGTTTACAACCATATGGTGGATCTACCAAATTCTAAGTCCCATTTTTCACCAATGAATTATACTCATATTTCATTAATTTTATCCAAGAGTCAAGATTTTTATCTTGTTTGAAATTTGTTGGTTATAAATCAAATACAACATTGAGTTCCTATTGAGAATCATCCAATTTGAATTTTTAAATCATGTCCTAAATTTCATCAATATAATTATCTGGTTGAGATAAGGTTACATGTGCACTTCAAGTGCCTATTTTACCAAATTCATCATATCTCACATATTTTAGTTATTATGTGGCCCACTTAGGCATATTTTTCTATGTTGTAGGTGCTTTGGGTTCATCCTCTGTAGTTCCTTCACTATCTTCCCTCTATTCTATTGGCCCCTATTCAATATTTGATGAAGTTTCAATCTCTCCTTCAAGAGGAGTTTTAAACTCATGTATGGGAGATAATATAAAATTAATAGATTCCTAACTTTGTATCCCCCACTCATTATCTAAAACATTCAAATCACTCTCTTTGTAGATATCAAACTTTGCATATTTGTCTAGTCGATTCAATTGTCGATCAATATGCTCTTTATCATTTACAGTCTCATAAAAATACAACTTTTATTGTGACAACAGGTGCACTATAGGGATACAACTATGAATTTTATGTAATTTTTTTGAGTATTTTGTTGAATGAAGTGTATTTTTATAAAAAAAATAGTTTTTAGCATTTCTAGATGTCAAAATGAATCAAAATTAAATTTTATAGGTGGGAAAAACTAATTAGGCAAATGGGTTGGATGGATTTATGGAGAAAACTATTAGAAGACACTTTTTAAGGAAAATACAAGGGGTCAATAGTAAAAATAAATTGGGTCGATCCATTAGGCTGAAAATATACAAAATCCACACTACTGACCCAGTAGGTATGTGTCAACCTTGTATATTTTACAAACTATCAACCTAGTATAGTTTTACCAAATGATCCAAAAAAATTAGAATGACAACACAGTATTAGGGATGGGAAAAGAAAAGGGTTGACCTAGATTTCTAAGTCAATAAGGGCAAAATAAGGGAAATTTTGGACAAACTAGGTTGACCAAAGAACCAAAAAAGTATGAAAATACATGTAAAAGGCTGAAAGAAGGCTAGAATGGTCCTAAATGACCAAGTAAGGGAAAAAAGGACCAAATAGGATAAATATAGGTAAAAATGAATTAACTAAATCAATTTAGGCTTATTTTTTATTAAAATTGTAAAAATAATGTATTTTGATTATACATGACATAGATAATCTAATACATCTTTTATTTTTTCTTGATTACATGGATGACCCAGGTTCTAGAGATTGGTAAATGTGTCTTGGCTACAAGATCTACTAGAGCATCTAACCATAGGTGATATATCTAGGCTAGTAAATTTAGGCCTAGGAAGGATAGTCGACATGTGTAAGATTCCCTTGAGTGTGGATCTGCTAGTCATGTTCCTTAGATGTTAGGAATGATTGATTAACATTATTTTATGAGAGGTGGATGGGGATGTGGTGGAGGTATCTATCACTCTAGATGATGTGCATGCCATCCTAGGGATATGATAATAGGAGCACCAGTGGCTCCAGGTATATCAAATAGCCTGAAAGAGAGGAGAGACTTATCCATGTGGGCTACATGCTTAGATATAATATTAGTTGGTGGGTGAGTTAGTATGTTTGATTTATATGCATCATAGATTTTAGATATCTAGAAAGCTATAATATAACTTATGAGATAATGAGTGCTATGTCAAAAATCATATGATAAGGTACCAAAGTTCATGGTATCCTTGAGTAAGATAATCCTAAAGGAGGGCATGATATATGATCTTAACTTTATCATTTTGATCCAACTCATACATGATATATATGAGGTATTATTTAGTGGGTATAATTTGATAGGACTAATCGTATTATTTATGGTTTGGATTTATGAGAGGTTTCCTATGTATCAACCAGCTAGGTTACCCCATGCGGTTGATGATAGGTCACCTAAAGTGAAAATATGGAGAGAGGACCAGGTAGGGTGGGTCATGCCCCATGTGTTAGTGTTTTAGATTATGAGATGTATAAACATAGTATGGAAACCATATGGGAACATACAGACTACATGGATAAGCTAGTACATAGTTACACCATCTACATCAAAGATAGAGGTTATTAGATATTATACTTAGATATAGATGGGATTACCTCATCCCATAATAATGATACTAATTCTTGAGTAGTGGGATTGGTATGTGATAAATTTATAGGGGAAGAGGGGACTAGTGCCACTAGTGGTGAGGCCGATGCTCAGACCATACCATGAGTAGCCATAAACTAGGTGAGCATGATAGGGAGTAGAGTAGGAGGAGAGGGATGTGGAGGTAGTGGCACTATAGATACCACCACTAGCTCTATAGTGAGATGAGCTAAGACCATTTAGGAAATGATATCAATGAAGGTAGGAGGAGTGGGAGAGAGTGTAGACTATCACCATCCTTGATGACCTTGTGGGTGAGCCAAATGAGAGTTAGATGATAGAGAGGCTACTCAGGCATATGCTAAGGTAGATTTGAGCCATGATAACTAGATTTGAGATAAGGAGGAAACCTATAGAGGAGGTACTAAGATGACAGATGGGTGGATATACTATGTTAGGTGGTCATGCAGATGGTGAGACCATAGTGGTAGACTCACAAATAAGTAATAAAAATGATTAAATTATTTCTTAAGTTTTTATTTTGAAATAGAGATTAAAGGTATATACATATTGTGAGATATAATAGTGATATAATTTTTATTTGGGTGTGAATTTATAAGAATAGTTGAGGATGAGTAGAAGAGATGGGGGTATATTATGAGGAGAGCACTCCATGATATATTGGATGAGACTTTGCAACTGTATGATGATACTACATTAGAAGATCCCAGTGTACCATCTACCCTATCTTAGGTGAGCTAGTTCAGATTATCAAGGGAGGTAGTGAGGTAGATACAAACACAAAGAGAGAGGATTCAACCACTAGAAGATATGGGTGCATGTATGATATAGTCATGACATGATATGGTAGAGGATAGAGCTACGCATTTGACTATATTGATGCATATGACACAGGCATATATGGTGACTTAGACCTAGTTAGCATAGGCACAAGTATAGATAAAACACCTATAGGGACAAGTAGATGGATTGAGATCCTAGATGGCCTCCTTATAATTTACTATTTGGAGTTATCAAATTGAGGTCTTAGTAGGCAATGTGGATAGGCCATGAAATAGGTAGGACGGAACCCAACCATGGAGCTAGAGTATTTATATTATTTTGTTGTTGTATCAAAACTCATGAGATGTATATATGATGTATCATTCTAGTATATTGATGTTTGTTGTGTATGATTTCATAATTATGGTTATGGTTTTGGATTCTTTAAATATATTTATTTCTAACACATATATTTAGCTTTTGTTGTATATGCTATAAGAAATATATGAGATGTGGTTTATTTTCTAGCATTATGTAGAAAACATGCATAGTTAAAAATAAATAGGGAAAAACACTTGGTAAAATATAATCAATCAAAAATGTACTACACATTATTTTAATTTGGGAAATGTGTAATAAAAATAAAAATGAATAAGTATAAAGAACCAAAGGATGGTAAAACAAGACGGTAAAAAGGAATTTGTTTTTAAACCAAAGTGAAATATTTTTGTAGCAAATTAAAACAAGTAAAATATACTAAATCATGTTGGGAAGTATGAAAAAAATATAATAAAATGGAAGGTATGTATAAAGGCACACATGATATAAAAATAATTTTAATTAAGTCAATCAACTATACTAAATCATGTTAGGAAGTATAATATAAAAAAAAAATTGAAAAAAAATTGGTCTTAAATTTATCACACTATTTCAAGTTGGGAATTATGAAAAATTCAAAAAATGGTTGTATTCTTACATGCACTTATAAAGTAATAAGATAAAAGTGAAAGATAAATGAAATAAGCATAAAACATACTAAATCAAGTTGGTAACCATGTTATTGGCATGCAACTTCATAATCCATCACATCTTATCTATTATTTGACACATGTAATTTTATTTAGGACTTGTATTATTTTAAAATTTAATGAGGAATATCAGGTCCTATCTATAGTCTTACACTACAACTCATAAAGAGAACACCACTAGGGTAGAAAAATTAGGACAATCGGGTAACAAAAGATGTGGGTAATAGGAAAGTAAAATGTTGTAATTTGTGAGGATGGATAGGTTCTATCCATGGTATTATAATGAAAATCACAAATGAAATCCCAAGGGGAGTGATCAATAGATAAAATAATATTTCTCAGGGGTAAATATGAGGGATACAGTGAATGAAAAAGGGAATGCAAAAATCAAGACTTAGGCATATTATGAGAAGACCTTAGGAGGCAAAACTTGTTCACTAGAGACACAAATATTTGTAGGAAGATAAGCATGCTACTAGGATCAACTCATGAAGGTATATTGGTCCAATAAAAAGATAAAATGGACCTACCTTACCAAGACATGTTCCCCATTCTTTAAGACCCATTACAAAGCTATCTATCTATTATGAATATTCGGTACTTGCATGAGAAAGTAGGTAGCAATAAAATATTTTTTTATTTCTCTCTTTTGATCTACTGGCCTACCATACCCCAAAGGACCTTATCTCTATTATGAAGCCAACTATAGAGTTTGAGATTTGAATAGAAGAAGGATAAATGTTTAAAATCATATCTTTTAGTGTGATTTTATTTTTAAGAATATTTTTGCCTTTTATATCATTACCTTTTTGTTTAAAATGATTTGGATTTTAAAATTTTATGATTTTGAAGATTCCTCCTCCATATAGATTTAGAATAACCAAACATGAGAGATGTAGTGATACACATGAATGAGCTTTAGGCTAATTCTAAAAGAAGCTAAGTAACCAAAGACAAAGACTGACTAGGATAGTTATGCTTAATAATGAACTAGCATGTGATCTCAAGGCTCAACCATGTATATGCTTAATTTGCAAAAAAGGAAGAAGGAAAAAAGGAAATCCAAAGTAGACTGGTAAAAGTGAATTATAATGAGATGCATTATTTACTAGTTGATCATATGGTAAAGGGAGATAAGGACCAAAGGGAACATGGTTTGTATAACCAAGTCACAATGACAATTATCTATGAAAAATAAAGCTAAGAAAGTAAATAATCATGAAGGAACAAGAAGAGAGTTTTGAGAAAAAATCAAGAAATAAAAATGAAGCAATGATAAATAAATATAATCATATACAAAGATATAGTACAAAATGATATAGTACAAAAAGTAAAAAATCACCATATAATAAAAATATAAATTTGACATAGTGTCAAATGATACAAAAGCTAGATAAAAATAAAATTGGAGCACACATCCAATCAAAATGTAAATTAAAAGGCACCATGCATGTGCTCATAAATACTGATAAATTTACCCACACACATTGTCCAAGACATTGGATAAATCTCTATGAAGCTAGATATGAATTAATGATAATGTCTCATCAATCCTTAATGAAAATTGGGAAAAGACTTCTCTTCTAATCTCCTTAACTAAAAAAGAAGGAATGCTCAAAGGATCATGCTAAGGAAAATTATACAAGAGATGTTTGGGTGAATGCATGGGAGTGAGCTCTATGGGATATGTAGGAATTACAGGTGGAGAAGGATCCACAGGTGAGGGACTAATGGGTGGAGAGGGAGCCACATGTGAGGGAAGGTCTATAGGTGAAGATATCATGGGTGGAGGCACAAAAGATGATGAAGGTACCATAGGAGGGGATGAAACCATTAGAGGTAGAACCATGGGAAAATAAGGCAAAGCCTTCTTGCAAGAATGACTTATGGGAGGAATAATAGATTGTCATAGAATATTTATAAGGTAATCCTTAAGGCATTATTCAAGGATACATAAATGATTAGTGTGATGGGTGCCTCATTGGTAACATAAATAATACACCTCACCATAATTAGGTATATATTCAAGAACCTTTGGGGGAGGCATGGATTTATCTAAGGTAGGAGAGGAAGGAAGTAAAGTGTTAATATACTATTATAACTTGTAACAATGGTTAGAATACTGATTATTTATCACATGGAAGAAACATATATGTTTGTGAGTGGTATTCAAAAAAGTACTTATAGAAGGAGGTATAATAGGAGTGGAAGAATCTAGAGAACACTCATTGACCCATTTGGTGGGAAATAGAGCCATTTGAGGCAAGGGAAGTAAACCATCACCAAGGGAAGGTGGTAATGGAAGAAGAATAAATCTAGGTTAACATAAGGATTAATGGGATTAGAAATAGAGGTAGGCTCAACAAGAGTAGGAGTACGAAGAGGCTAAACTATAACAAGAGAGAGAAGAGACTCAACTATAGTGGGAGTGAGAATGGGATCTAATAAGTGATCTACTAAGGGAGGAGTGGGTTCTATATAACGTCTAATGAGGGATACACTAATCTCAAGAGTAAACTAGCTATGGTGTGGTCCAATCATAGTATGATCCAAGAACATACTCCTATGAGGCTCTTTAGAAACTAGAGGTGTTGGTGCCATCTCTACCCTATGATAAAGAGAAAAAATACTAAGATTAGGAATTATAAATGAAGGAAAATGGGAAGATACATAAAAATAATCAAGTAAAAAAGAATGATAATGGACAATCTCAACATCACGGGTCTGTACAAGACTGCTTAAGAGTGGATCATCTAAGGAATAACCATCATCATAATCTAGAGTATGAATATCAATGACACAACTAGGGATAACCTTTTTATTTAAGGAAGTGTGGTGAATGGAATTCTAAGTCATGGTTAAGACTAAAAGAATATCATCATAAGGAGGCTTATGAGAATGAGGTTGCAAGGAAGCAAGAAAGTACAAGATGAAATGAGGTGAGAGATCAAAAGTTTACATCTTTAGGTTAATCTGATCAAGCTCATCATAATCAAAATTTAAGAGTTTAGGAGTAATGTTCCCAATGAGTTTGGGATGCCCATTGTAACCTTAGATTGAATTAAGAGGAAAATTAAGACATTGAGACTCACAAAATGGAATGCTAGGCAAAGCTTCAAGAGTAAGAATCTTGAAGACACCATAGTTTTGGAATTGTTTAAAATTCTAATGGTTAGTATCACCCTAAATCCTATAAATGGATCCATTATGATGGTATTTAATTCATTCTTAGGTGGAAGAATCAACATATTTCATATGGTGAGTCCATAGCCTACCAAGAATAATGTTATAATAAAAGGCAAAGTTAAAGAGCATCACCTTCATGAGAACAGTGATAGGTGGGATAGTAATGGGAAGCCACACACAACCTAGACGAGGCATTTACCTTCTATCATATCCTTGGTAGGTACTATTTGTAGATTTGAGATTGCATTGTAAATATCTAAGGGTCTTAATGAAGTGAAGAGAGATAACATAGGTGCCATAAACCTCATCAGTCAATGCATGCTTTAATTGGATAATACCTATGTAAACACTAATGAATAAGGGAGGATAATCTACATGAATCAGAATCTTGTCAGGAATCATAAAATCTAAAGGAAATTTTAAGGAAAGAGAAGTGTCCATAGTTTCATTAATGTTAATAGACATCTCTTCATATTTTTTTAATATTATATCCTATGATCTAGATAAGGCTACCTCCCATCCTACTAGGGGAGGATGAGGGACATTCATCTTGACTAATAATTGCATAAGATGGTTTCTATATGTGGATAAGTCCTCATAATCTCAAGGAATGGAATCTTGGATGGGAGATTAGTGAGTTCCAAAATGGGATCCCACTCATCATAACCCATAATAAGGTTTTTAGATATGGGTGAATAATGATTAAAGAGGTCCTTTGAAGGAGGATCTGAAGTACATTGGAATTTATGTTGGTAATAAGGATAAGTTTTAGAACAAGGTTGTCGATCATGTTGTGAGAATGAAGTAGTTGGTTCAAGGTGATTTTGAGAATTTATATAGGAAGTGTTAGTATAAATTTGAATATCATTATTGTTAGAAGATGATGGAAGAGTGGTAGAAATATAATAGGAAATGTTATCCAAGGGAGAATTAGAAATTAAATCATCAAAATTAATAAGGTCATCTTGCCCCAACTCATTTAAATGAGTTAGAGAAGAATCCTAGATAACATGATATATTCCAGATGAAAGAGGAGTATAGATAGGTTGGGAATTGATAAAGGCAACCACCTTTTGCTTATTATTTATGTTAACCACATTCTCTTTGAAAGTGGGTTCAACAATATTGTTGGAAATATTGTTATTGATGTCAAAGTTCTAGCATTATTGGTGATAAAGGCCCCATTGCATTTAATGTTGTTTGTAATAGATATATCTTGCCAATGTGAGTTAATATTTATTTAATATTAGTGAATATGTTTTTGGCTGAATATGAGACAAAAGAAGGGCCCATGGAGATGTCAAAGAGCCATGGGGTAAAGACAAAAGAAGGATGAGATGCATTTTCCCATGAAGAGTCATCTTTTTGAATTCCAAGAGTCACCAAGTGAAGACAAAAGAGGAAGGGCACAATTTCTCATGAAGGGACACTTTGAGGAATATGAAAAGTCACCAAGATGAGGACAAAAGATGGAAGGACGTTTTTGCTTATGAAGGGTCACCACATGACTTTTCAAAGGCAAGGATATGAAGGGTCACACAAGTTTGGCACCATTTTCCATGAGGATTGAAGGGTCACAAAGGGGGAAGGCCAAAGGTCATTTGGAAAGATATAAATAAAGGTTTGAGAAGCCATTTGTAATATGAGAAATAGAGGTTGATTTGATATTGTAATATCTAGCTTAGAAGAGCAATTGTGAGAGATGAATTGTATTTGTTATATCTAGCTTAGAAGAGCAAAAGTGAGAGGGAAGAAAGAGATGTTGTAATGAACTATCATTTTTTGAGATAGCAACATTGAGAGATAGGTGTGTGGTATACATAAAGGGGTTGGTGCTCCTATGGGTTGGTGCTCACGAATTGTTACTAGGTTGGTGCTGGACAAAGTGGTTGGTTCTCATGAATTGTTGCTGGGTTGGTGCTCAACAAAGGGGTTGGTGCTCTTGTGGGTTGGTGCTCACAAATTGTTGCTAGGTTGGTGCTTGGAAAAGGGGTTGGTGCTCTTGTGGGTTGGTGCTCACAAATTGTTTTTGGGTTGGTGCTTAGCAATGGGGTTGGTGCTCCTGTGGGTTAGTGCTCATGAATTGTTGTTAGGTTGGTGCTCGGCAAAGGGGTTGGTGCTCTTATGGGTTGGTGCTCATGAATAGTTGTTGGCTTGGTGCTCAGAAAAGGGGTTGGTGCTCCTATAAGTTGGTGCTTTCAAATATTTTTTGGGTTGGTGCTCATTCATATACTTGAGATTATTCTTCATGGTTTTTCCCACATTGGGTTTCCACACTATATTTGGTGTCTCTCTCTAGCTTGTGTGGTGTTTATTGTTTGAGATTTATTGCATATCTTAAATGTTTTATTAAGTGGAATTTGGTTAATGGAATGTTTTATAAGATATATGATACACTGATTCACCCCCCCCCTCTTACTATATCCCATGCTTAACAATTGGTATCAGAGCAAGTTGCTTCAAAAAGGGTTTAACAACTTGAAGGTAGATCAAAGAAAAGGATAAGATGGCAAAGCATCTAAAGAAGGAGAATCAAGAGTTGAAATTTGTGGTTTAATATCTTAAAGAATAGGTGTGTATCTTTGATTCTAAGTTGGCTATATAAGTAAAATAAAATAAGATATTTATTCAGGATCTTAAGAATCATTTAGAGGTTGCAAACTCAATTTTAACATCAAAAGAAGAGTGTAATCAGTTTAATGTTGAGTTAAGTTCTTTAAAGGATAAGCATGAGAAGCTTATAATCAAGGTTGAGAAAGATCATGAAATATTAGTCCAAGGAAAGAAGGATGCATGTTTTAAAGTCAAATCAAAGAAGCCAATTAGGAAACCCAATGCTTTTAAGTTTTCAAATTCTTTTCATGGCCGTTGCTTTGTTCATCATCATGTTAGTCATAGGTCAAGAGACTTTATGATGAGAAGTAATTAGTCAAAGGGAGATCTCAGTCACTTTCAAGAAAAAGGTATGAAAAATATTGTTTGCTTTGTTGTCATAAGGTTGGCCATATTGCTAAATTATGTCCAAAATAAGTAAAGAGATCTTGAAAGTATGTCAAAGGTTACAGAGCCCCTAAAAGATATGAGAAGAGTCAAATTAAGTTTTGGAGACCTAAAATAGTAAAGGTTGATTAAGTTGAGTTTAAGAGTGAAAATGAATTACTTACTATAGTAGATAAAGAATTAGATAGGAATGATTGTGCAGAATATCTTGTTACATTTGAGCATGAGCTTTGTCAAGATAAGATAGTTGCAAAAGTTGAGAAGATGAAAATCATCATAAATGATAAGGCTAGGAGGTCAAAAAGGTTAGACATACTTAAAAATATTCTAAGAGAAAAACACAAGAAGATCAAGGAAGAAACAAAGGAGATGTGGGAATCTCCTGAGATTTGTTTCTAGGACCCTTTGTGTGGGGTGTCTCTTCTAGGATTCAAGGAGACACTTTTAAGAAAAAAAAATTGAAGCATGGTGGATGCTATTGGGTCTTAGCTATGTTACATGACAAGAATGTTAGTTGATAGATTAATTTGTATATCTTTTGAGGGAATAGATTTTTGAAGAAAATTTTGCATCAGTATTATGGTTTGAGGCTATTGGAATGATTCTTGCATATGCACTATTTCAAATGATTATGGTCATAAGAAATTAGAATGTTGAAAAAGAGCTAATAGTTTTAGAAAGAAGGAGAAGAATACTCATGTAGATTCAATGAAAAAGGATCAGAGTTTCAAAGCTCCATTCATCAAGAAGAAGGATCAGATTTTCAAAGCTCCATTCATCAGGAAGAAGGTTCAGACATGTTCATGGTAGAAGAAACAACCTGAAGATTCTATGTTGGTGAAAATAGCTTTTCATGTAAGAAATAAAGATCAGCCATGGTTTGTTGATAGAAGATGTTCGAGGCATATGATAGGAGATAAAAGTAAAGAAGATCAATAGTGGCATAGTGAAATTCAAAGATAAAACCACTGCCAGGATAGCCAGAGAAGGTACTGTAAGTTTGGATATTAGTAGAACCATAGATAAGAATGTTTTGTAAGCATAATCTATTGAGTGTAAGTCAAATATGTGTTTAGGGATACACATTAAATTTTTATGCAAAATGTTGTGAGATTAGAAGAAAATATTCAAATGAGTTGATTGCAGATTCCAAAGGACAGGTAAAGATTTATATGCATTATCAGATATCTTCTCAAAGGCACAATCAAAGGACACATTCAAAGATCTATAAGAGGAGTTTGGAGTAATTTATTTTACTTCTTTCCATTGATGTTTAGCATCAGATGAGGGGGAGATAAGTGTTAGCTATAGGTAGGCCCTTTACCATTGATGTCAAAGGGGGAGAATAATAGGTATAGATCCAGGTGTAGAAATAGGTAAAGGGAATAGGTATAGGTTACTATAGTAATGGGGAGTTATTGTATGTTTTTATATGGAATTATGTGTTGGTGACAAGATGTGGTAGTTTTAGGATTAAGGTTGCCATCAATGACAAAGGGGGAGATTGTTGGAAATATTGTCATTCATGTCAAAGGTCTATCATTATTGGTGATAAAGGCCCCATTGCATTTAATGTTGTTTTCAATAGATATATCTTGGATAATGTGAGTTAATATTTATTTAATATTAATGAACATATTTTTGGTTGCATATGAGACAAAAGAAGCGCCCATGGAGAAGTCAAAGAGCCATGGGGTAAAGACAAAAGAAGGATGGGATGCATTTTCCTATGAAGAGTCATCTTGGGGAATTCTTAGAGTCACCAAGTGAAGACAAAAGAGGAAGGGCACAATTTCTCATGAAGGGACACTTTGAGGAATATGAAAAGTCACCAAGATGAGGACAAAAGAGGGAAGGAGTTTTTTTCTCATGAAGGGTCACCACATGACTTTTCAAAGGAAAGGATATAAAGGGTCACACAAGTCTTGCACCATTTTCCATGAGGATTGAAGGGTCACAAAGGGGGAAGGCCAAAGGTCATTTGGAAAGCTATAAATAAAGGCTTGAGAAGCCATTTGTAATATGAGAAATAGAGGTTGATTTGATATTGTAATATCTAGCTTAGAAGAGCAATTGTGAGAGATGAATTGTATTTGTTATATCTAGCTTAGAAGAGCAAAGGTGAGAGAGAGGAAAGAGATGTTGTAATGAACTATCATTTGTTGAGATAGCAACATTAAGAGATAGGTGTGTGGTATACATAAAGGGGTTGGTGCTCCTATGGGTTGGTGCTCATGAATTATTTCTAAGTTGGTACTTGGCAAAGGGGTTGGTGCTCTTGTGGGTTGGTGCTCACAAAATGTTGCTAGGTTGGTGCTCAGAAAAGGGGTTGGTGCTCCTATGGGTTGGTGCTCTTGTGGGTTGGTGCTCATGAATTGTTGCTGGGTTGGTGCTCCTGTGGGTTGGTGCTCATGAATTGTTGTTGGGTTGGTGCTCGCCAAAGGGGTTGGTGCTCATGTGGGTTAGTGCTCATGATTAGTTGTTGGGTAGGTGCTCAGCAAAGGGGTTGGTGTTCCTACAAGCTGGTGCTTGCAAATACTATTTGGGTTGGTGCTCATTTATATACTTGAGATTGTTCTTCATGGTTTTTCCCACATTAGGTTTCCACATTATATCTAGTGTCTCTCTCTCTCTCTTGTGTGGTGTTTATTGTTTGAGTTTTATTGCATATATTTAATTTTTGATTAAGTGGAATTTGGTTAAGGGAAAGTTTTATAAGATATATGATATACTGATTCACCCCCCCTCTTAGTATATCCCGTGCTTAACAAATACTTTATATATTATTGGTGTAAGGGGTGGCTTTGTCTTGATTGTCTTGAATAGGATGATGATTAGGAAGAATGTCTTTGTAGATAGCCAAATGAACATTGGCTTGGTTCAAGGCTTGAGTTTTTTCATGTGATTTATAGTTCTTAAAATCAATTTCATAAAATTTTTGATGCTTTCAAATTATATAATCATGATCAAAATTAGGATCAAGAAGAAAGTCCATAGCTAAATTATGAAGTTGTCTATAGGTCTTATGAGAATTATTCCAACTAGCATAAAACCAACAAAACTTGGTAGGATCATACCAATATTTCATAGGATGGGTAGGTTCAAGATCTCATGGAAAAAGGCCTAGGTATATGCATAACCAATTCGACTAAGGATAAAGGTTTATGAACATTAATGTTTTTTGGTGAAGATAAGTGAGGATTGGTATATTTTTGAGATGGGGAAGTTAGTTCCAATGAAGGGGTAGGAATGAAAGATTGAACATTATAAATGGTGTCATAAGAATTTGTAACACCATCATTGGTAACATTGTTACTTTTTTCTTAAGTAAGATATGAGGACTTGTTAAAGGTTGGGGTGGCTTGAATTGATGCATAAATTAACGTTATCTTTTTTATTGGTCAAAGGCCTCTTCCAATGTATATGGAGAGATAGTGTGGATCTAATATTTAATTTTAGGAAAAAGGGCATTAGTAAAGATTTGGAAAATATTATCACCATCCATGTTGTGTTCACATTTGTTTGACAAAGTTTGCCACCTTTTAACAAATGCTTGAGTAGTTTCATTTTGAAGTTATTTGTAATTTATGAAGTGGGCAAAAGTGTTTTCAATAAGATCACTAGTTTAGAATTCTTAAACTAAAGCATATACTAAATCCTCCAAACTATAAATGAAATGAGTTCTAAGTTGGTTGCACCAATCCAAGGCATCACCTATGAGATTTTTTTCTAAGAGTTTGGTAGTGGAAAATGTTTTTAATTTGAACCAATCCTTATAAATATTTACAAATGTTTTAAGATGAAGGGTGGGATCAGTTGATCCATTATCAGAAATTATAGGTGTGATACCTCCTATATCAATGTTATCAATTTGAGTAGTTAGAGGTTAATTTTGGAGATGCTTAATGGTTTTGTTGATAAAAAGAGGTTGAGGAATGAAATTACCTTAATAATATCAAAGAGGAGGAGGGGGGAAATTTTGCTTATGTATGCCCCAATCTATTGGTTGAGTATGAAATTGAAGATGAAAAAGGTGGTTTTGCATTCTCATCATTTGATTTATGTTATGAGCTTCAAAGGTATTCACTTTATTGAGTGTTTGTAAACATAATTGGTATGTTGATGAACATTATTATAATCATTAGAATCGGTATTCGTGGCTTGAGTACCACTATTGGTGTTAATAGGAGCTTGAGAGGAAATATGAGAATGTGAGGCACTAGTGGCAAAATTTGCTTGTGTGGAAAAAGATGGATAAGTGAATGGTTGAGAAGACAAATCACTAGTAACATGAATTCCATGGGTAGAAAATGAAGAACTAGTGGATAGATCAAGGATAGTGTAACTTATGATAGGTCCACTAAATGTAGAACCTACCGTATTAGTGGATATACTAAGCATGGAGGTGGAAGAAGTTAGAGAAGAAGAGGACATGGTATGAGAAGGGGTCATAATAAAAAGAAGAGACTAAGAATAAAATAAAGTGGTACCCCAAAATCGAATTGAGAATGTAAGAGTAGGTGAATGAGGCTCTTAAAATTGACCACTAATCATAATATTGTAAATGGTAGAAGGATCTTTTCTTCAATGTTGAGGAAATTTAGAGATAAAGAAGAGTATTTTAGGGGTATACCCTAATTTGGATTGGTATTCTAATGAGAAGAGATAATTATGACACAAAGAGGTATTAGGAGGGGTCATATAGTTCATTTTTTGAGTGGCAATATGAACATTACTAGCATATAAGAGAGGATACCTACTTTGTCTATGGGAGACCCTATGAGGATTGGTAAAATTCATCATGTCTATTGACTGCAACTCATTATTGTCATCAAGAAAAAATTTAATGATTAAGGAAACTAAAGAGAGATGAGAAAGTAATAAAATATGGAATGATATAAATAGTATAGGGTTGACTTAGCACAAAAATAAGGTCTACAAACTATATAGGGTTGATTAAGTTGATCTAGTATAGTGAACAGGGATTGAAAAAAGAGGAAATAGGGTCTATAAACTATATAAGGTCAACTACGTTGATCCAGTGTAGTGAAAAAATATTTGAAAAAGAGGAAATAGGGCCTATAAATTGTACAAGGTTGATTGGGTTGATCTAGTATAGTGAATAGAGGCTAGAAAAAAGTACAGGGTTGATTAGGTCAACCTAGTACAATAGATAGGGAAAATTAATAAGCCTATAATAGATTATAAAATGAAACAAGATAATTTTTGAAATCAATTTGGAAAATAAATAGGTAAAAGGAAATAAATAGATTGTTGGATTAATGTTGTCCAATCTAATTGAAGCACACAACACAAAACCTTGCACCAATGCTAACTAATGTATTTTTTTTCAATATAAAATACAACTAAGAAAAGAGAAAGAAATAAAATTAGAAAGTAAAGAGATAATTAATTGGTCAACTTGAATGTCAATTAGATTATTAAGATATATTTTTGAATGTGATGGAAAGTTGGCTTATAAATAAGGAATTAAAATGGCAATCTAAGAATGGTTTTAGGTAGTTTGGACTGAAAAGGTCTATAGTGGAAATGATAGAGGCTTGGTATTGGGGCCTACCCCCTCACTACACACACCATAGTGATAAGGGTGTTAGGTGATTAGATATAATATACCATTAACCAAATTTTATACTTGACCAGAGTATCAAGTTAGCTTCCCCCTTGGTGATGAAATCTAAATAGGTTGGCCTTGGTTAGATAAATATTAAAATACTTATTTAAATTTTGTGATTTGGTTGTGTGTGCATAAAATATAAAATAGTGAAACTAAATGATTAATTGAAAACCACCTAATTAAGCTATGTGATATATTATAAACATGAAAGAAACAAGAAAAGAAAATGTAAAATAATTACTAGCATATAAGGTTAATTCTAACTTTGAAATAAGGTACAATGTTGATATGGTCAATAGTGTATGAAAAAAATATAGAATAGGGTCAATAGGGTTGAACCTATTTTACAGAAGTAAGGTATAAAATGAAAAGGGTTGGTAGAGTTGACCTAGTTATCCAAACATCACACAAAACATAGAATTGGGTCGACAAGGTCAATCTAGTTGATTGTGCAAGGGTAGTTTTGAAGATTATAAACTGTGAAAGGAAAGACTATAAAGGAATAGATAGAGAGATAGAAAGGAACCTTGGTAGGTTATAGATGCAAATTATTAAGATTTTTATTTAGGAACCTTTATATATGGTTATAAATTCTACTAACCAGGTCAACTAGGTTAATCAAGATTTACAAAAATTTATTGCTAAGTGCCTGAAATGTATAGGGTCAACTAGGTCAACCTAGTATACTAAACCTAATGTATGAAAAAGTACAAGGTCAAGTGGATCAACCTAGTAGTTTGGACTAGATGTTTGGAAGTCTAACAACTTGTATTGGGTTGATAGGGTCATTCTAGTAGCTTGTACCTAAAAACCTATAGATAGAAGTTTGATATTGGGTCGATAGAGTTGATCCACAATGGAAAATATATAATAAAAATAATGATAAAATAATTAAAGAAAAGAAATAATATAAAAAAATCTTGTAATATTTAACTCATGTTAGGTTCACCATAATGTATGCAGTCAAAAATGCATCATGTCTATAACTTAATCTTGGCTCATAAAAGATAGTGCATAACTACACCTCTGATTGAGAACATATTTTGTTAAGTAGGAGGATGACCAATATGGGTATCCAATAGACCTGATCAGGGGATTACTTATCATAATACACCATGCTAGGAAGGCTTCCAAAGCCTACAATCTAACATAATTATGCAATAACCCTTAAAGTGTCCTAGATTAAATGTTCACCCTATTGTAATAAATAAGAAAGTAAATCTAGTCTAGTGCCCACCAATGCTTGTGGCATAAAGTGGGGGTTAGAAAAAAAAAACTAAACTAAACATGCATATAATACATATACTTATGTAAATGTATATGAAATTCTAATACATGGGAGAGAAGTACAACTACAATATCTATGTACTCTTACAAAGGAGAAATAAAGTTAGTGATACTTATCTTGAAGACAAACCCATCGAGCTTCAATCTCTCCCTTGGCCAAGGTGATTTACAAGATATTGTTGTGGTATGTAAGGATAATAAAGACAAATAATCTTTAAGATACACAACCTCTCTATGCATCCAAAATACTTCTCTATAAGATAAGATTTGTATCTCCAAATAATGTGTATAACCCTAAGATTTATTCCTCAAGTAGAGTGGTCAATAAACATATTTTCATTCACATTTATTCTTATTTTATTCTCTTCTTAAAAATTTTTGGAAATGAAATTGTATATATAGGCATATCTTTCCCTATATCCTTCTAAATATGTTGGCTATATAGGGTCAACCCAATCAACCCTATATGTTTTTGGGAGATAATTAAGTAGGTATTGAGCTAGGTCAATCGAAGGGCTAATAGATATCTTAATGATAAATACCCCTAAATAGTACAAGGTCAACCTAGTCAACCCTATACAGTAATTAGAAGCAAAAAATTATACAGGGCTGACCTAGTCGACCTAGTATAGTCAAATGGCAAAAGGGGGTCAAGGCAAGAGAAAGGAGGATAAAGCATGGAAAATTACTAGAATGTGTAAGATATAATAATAATCTTAGGATAAATGTTTTTTTGGAGTTTAGTTTTTAAATGGCAAGTGGCAAAAAGGACATCAAACTTATGAAGTAGCAATGGTCTACCAACCCCTTTCTCAGTGCACCCCTTAAGGCATGTACTCAGAGAGATTGAGACTCAATGGGTTTCTACAAGATACAAAGTGTAAAAATAGATAAAATATTGAAAATATTATGTGTATACATGGATTATCTTACAAAATACAAAATGGTAGCTACTTATAGAATTTTAGAGAGATGAGAAAGAATAAATTTCAAAGTTCACTAAAACACGTGTACAATCAATAACCAGTTACATTATAGGGAATTGGAGTATAAAATTAGAAAAAAAAAATATTAAGATAAATGTCCATATAAACCATGAAAAACTCTCCAAAATGGTACATATACTCTTTAGCTAACCTTTGTGAAACTGCCTTCATCATAGATCATCTATCAAGCATTTGAAATTAAATCAGAGAGACTTCACATGTATGTTTTATTTGAGGGAGGTTGAAAAATGATATGACAGTCATAATATGTTCTCCTAAATATTAGTTATCTTTTAGAGACCTATATTTATCATCTATAATCATTCATTTCTTTCTTTGACTTCATTATTCATATTTGGTAGTCACTATTCATCTTGGGTCTTTAACTGAGCTTTCATGGTGACATTTGAGTCTGAAGATCTTTCTTTGATATATAATCATTGATCCTACGTAGGTTCCCATGTGGTATTCCTTTACGACATTACTCTTTCCATTATAAACTATTCATGTTGTCATTTAGACACGTAGACTCATCTTATCCATTTGGAAGCTGATTAAATTTGCTCTATCAATCTCATTTGGAGTTTATTTGCTTTGACCTTCAATGTTGGTCATTGATCTAGGGTTTCAAGATGATGACATCTAGTAGCATTGCATTCAATATGAGATTATTGAACTTCAACTCTAGGTCATATTATTAGATCTAGATATACATTCAAATACTAACCATTGGATTTTCTTCCATTTGAATTCAAATGACTACTTTATGAGACTTTATTTTGACATTTATATGCCCATCATTGATGTTCACTTGACCATCATTGGCATTCACATGCCTATCATAATTTGAAGCCTTATGGATAATTATCAAGACTTTATTTTGACATCTACGTGCCTATCACTAACATTAACATGACCATCATTAATGCCTATATGCCTGTCATAATTTGAACCCTAATGGTTAATTGTCAAGGCTTGATTTTAACATCCATCTGACCATCACTATCTACTTGTTCAAATTTAAATATTTTTATCTCGAGATAGAGAACTCATCAAGATTCCATATTTATAGGGGATGTTCTTGCCACTAAGGTTATTGATTTCATTTGATATTTTATCCATGCAAGGATTTTTTAGCACATTTATAATATGCACTAGTGAGTTAGCCTATCTATTTTTGCATGACATCAAGTGATGATATGATCTAGTTAGAGTTATGTTATGAGCTTTTTCTTAATCCTATATAGCTCTAATAAGTTCCTAAGGCATATAAAATCTTTTATAATGAGTCTAAATTTCTTGAACACCATGAAAACTTGTTAATTACATATAAAATCCCAAAATGACCCTTAAGTGACTCATATTGACATAAGACTCAATTAAACTATGACCAAGGCTAAAATGGCATTAAATTACATCAAATGAATTACAAAACACCCTATGAAACTATGTTAGACCCCTATATAATTTTTTGACTATAAGGGGGTTGGCCCATTTTGACTTATGTTCAAAATGGTCAACAATATAATCTTTGTAAAATCTTGTTAATGATAAACAATGCCATGATTTAAAAATAATATTATATTATAACAATCAAGTGATGATATACTTTTAAAAAATAATGTAAATTAGATAATTAATATCCCATCGATAATAACATTAAAGAAATATGATTATCACTTTATAACTATTTTATATAAACTATATATGTTCTTTGTTATCTTATTAAATTCAGATGTATATTGATATTATTGAATATCAATGATAAAAATTAATGTTCTAAAACATTTTAAATATGTTTTTGATAGACTATATATAATAATAACTGAATATCATCCATATAGATTTGTGTTCCTGTAATCATAAATAACACAAATATAATAACATTATACAATAATATTATACACTAAATCTACGTAAAATATACAAAGTGCAATCATACACAAGATTTATTCCATTTATAAGTAATAAACTTAAACTATCATTCTCTAATACACAAGATCTAGTATCTAACTACAATTAACTTTTAAAAAACATACTAAATCTAACAATCCATATACATAATTCATATAACATGTAAAATCTAATATGGTGTGTGAATGGGTTTTAGAAATTTGTTTGTCATCCTTCATCATCTCCATATATGTCACCCTCTCCAATGATGCTCTCCCTCCATCATGTTTTTATGGATGAACTCTCCTACATCCAACTCATGACAAGAAGGTGGTTATTCCAATACATCATGATATATATCATAAAATAATGTTATAACAACAAATGTAACATAATCATTATGTATAAAATTCACAATTAGACAACTCATAGAAATAAAATCATGAAATATAAGTAACATACATTTATCCCATAATAATATACGACATAAAATTTAGTTAAAAAGTAAAAACTCAATTTAACAACCATAATAATCCATGAATAATTAGGTAAATCAGCTTGGTGAGAAATCAGGATGTAACATCGTTCCTCCCTAAAGTTGTTCATCATCCTAATGTCACTTATTTAAATAAAATTTATGAATAATAAATAGATTTTAGTAGAAAAATAATATAGTATCTAGCATAAATCAAGCAAACAAATATGGAAATAACTTGTATGGCTCATCATAGTCCTCCTAAGTAGCACTATCTTTGAAGTATTGATCCCATAAGACCTTGTACTATGACACGTATCTATTATACAAAAAAAATTTCCAAGTGTCAATTACTATGATTGGTTCTACCATGACCACCCCAAGATATAAAACCTACAAAGCTTCTAGTCCAACACATATGAAGGATTAGCTATATAATTTTAATATAAGATACATAGAAGACATTATGAAATAGATCTAGGGATGGTCATAATGTAAGCCTATACACTAAAAGATTGACCACTTCGAAAACCTCAAAGGTTCACACATATGTTGGTGAAAGTTTTACTAACTTCCAAAATTTAATCAAGATATTTTATAGATTAACCTACAATAATACTTTATCACCTACTAAAAAATACCTAGCTATTATCTTTAAAACAACATAACTCTTCTGCCTATCATTAACCTCAAATAATCTCTACCTAATTTTCTTGACTTGATCTTTCATTTGTGAAATCATATCAGGTCCAAAGAGTACCCTATCTTCCAACCTATCCCAAGTAATTTGTGTCTTATACCTTTTTCCATAAAGTGCTTCAAATAGTGCCATCTTCACAATAAATTGATGAGTTATTGTATGCAAAATCAACCAGTAGAAGTTATTTTTCCCATTTGTATTGTTGATCCATGAAATACATATGAATAATATACTCTAACACCTAATTAACTCACTCAATTTGATTGTAAATCTATGGGTTATATTCAGTACTAAATTTTAGTTGCATACC
The DNA here is from genome assembly GCA_037957365.1 of Torreya grandis. Classification (NCBI taxonomy): domain Eukaryota; kingdom Viridiplantae; phylum Streptophyta; class Pinopsida; order Cupressales; family Taxaceae; genus Torreya; species Torreya grandis. Next base: position 1,289,022 of record JARHVA010001101.1, read on the forward strand.
CAAATATGAATTTAGAAATAATCAAAACCTAGAATATATTCTCACCTCATGATCTAATATGATCTTCTCTAGAAATACATGAAATCAATATGCTTCCTTTACTAATCTCTTTATAAAATTGTTGCATCATCTACCATATTACCTAGTATAAAATGTGCTAACTTGTTTAATTTATGAACTATAACTAAGATCATGTCATGCCTATTCTATGACAATGGTAATACTTAGATAATGTCCATACTAATAACCTTCCATTTCCATTTTTATATATCATATGGATATAACAATCCAGTTAGATTACATGTTTAGCTTTCACTCACTGGAATTTTAGATAACATGACTCAATTTGATGCATCTTTCTTAATTCCCTTGTAGAAATAAAGTGGTCTAAGCTCTTTCATGAGCTTGGTTACTCCTAGTTGTCTTGAATATGAGGCATTGTGTAGTTCATTTAGCATTATCATCCTCATATCCTCCCGATCTATGACATAAATTATTCTATGGTATTGTAAAAAAATATCACTTTCTAAGCTATATCATTTATACCTAAGATTGTGAGCATTCTCAGATAAATATTTCTTGATCTGATTATAGAATTCATCTCCTAGAGAGAACTTGATCACATTATCTCTGAAAGTACTCATGATAGTATCCACAACTGTTATGTACCTTTCACAAATTAAGGTGTTAGATACTCTATTATATTTGCCTTTGACGTAATTAAAATCAAAGTTATAGTCAGACAAAACTCTAACTAGTGTCTCTAATTAGCATTCAAATTTGGGTGGGTGAAGTTGTATTTGAGTCCCATGTTATAGATATTTAAATCAAACATTTTTCTCAAAAAATAAACTATCTAAACATGCAAATCATGAATAATTTCTATAAATTCAAGATCACAGGGGGAATAAATCACCTTATAAGAATTCAAATTTATTGACTCATAAGCTACCACTGTGTCATCCTACATAAGAACTCCTCCAGTCCATCCTTAGATGCATGTGTGATCATTGAAAATTGACCATCAGGATATATAACTCTTAATAATGGTGCTAAAGTAAGACTTATTTTCAATTCCTAAAAATCTACTTAAGATTTATCTGACCAGATAAAAATTTGATTCTTATGTTGTAGAGAGGTAATTATATTATCTATCTTGGAAAAATTTGAAATGAATATTCTATAATAGACAACTAATCCCATGAAACATCTTAAATCTTAGACATTCATATAATATCCCACTAATCCCATCAATATAAATGTCATCTATTGAGATAATATGTCTTAGATATTGTATTTTCTTTTGGAAAAATGTGCACTTAGATAATTTGACATATAACCTGATCTTTTGTAGATATTATAAAACCAACTCCAGATGTTGAAGATGTTCTTCTTCATCCTTATAATAAATATTTATGTCATCTAAAATTACCAAAACAAAATGATCTAGGTAATCTTTGAACACACTATTCATGATATTCATTAATGTTGCAGGTGTATTTGTCAATTCAAAAGCTAACACTTTAAACTTTTAATGGCCATAATAAGTTCTAAATATCATCTTTGGAATATCCTCATCTTTTAATCTTAACTAATGATATCCAAATATAAGTTCAATATTTGAGAATACCATTTTTCCTTATATATGATCAAAAAGATCATCTATTTGAGGTAGTGGATACCTATTTTTAATGATCACTTTATTCAACATTTTATAATCAATTATAATTTGAAAAGTGTTATCCTTATTGATGAAGACAATTAGTGCACCCAAGGTGACACACTTGGTATAATCAATCCTTTAAATAAAAACTCATGAATTTATGCCTTTAATTCAACCAATTTAGTGGTTATCATTTTATATGGTGCCTTAGACTAAGGTTATAATCCTTGTTTGATATGTATAGATAAATCAAAATCTTGTTTAAGAGTTAATCTTGGAAATTCATCTAGAAACACATCATGAAAATTCCTAAGGAAAGAAAAATCTTCAATTGATGGTTCCTTAGTTTCCTCCATTTTATTTATCTTGATGATAAATGTTTAACATCCTTTTCCTTGGGCCTTCCTAGGTTTCATTGTAGAAATCTACCTAAGCTTTAGCTCCTTGTCTCCACCTAAATTAGTGTCTAATTTATATAATCATCTAGACACTCAACCTTTTTCAAATAATAATCAACATTGGCCTTATGGTTCACATGCTAGTTGACTCTTAGTATCACATCATATGACCCTAGTGGTGATACATAAAAAAACACAAACATTGTGAATTTTGGCAACCTAATTTCTTCTCTTACTAAACACTTGTCAACTTGGACTTTAGAATCATTCCCATATTATACTAACCATGCATTTTAAATTACATTAGATTTTAAAGAAAATTTATTTAGAATCCTAAGAGGTATAAAACATTTTGTATCTCTTATACCTATCCAAATGTAAATTGGATGTTCAAATAAAATACATAAGAATTTTATGTGTGAATCTTCAAATTTGGCTTACCAATTATTAAGCTACCACATGAATACATTGCTGAAAATTTCCTTATTGAGGGGTAGAACCTTTGTTTTTGAACTTATCTTGGGTATATTCATGCACAAAATGGTCACCTCCTCAGATGAATCAACTTCATGGTGGTCCCTTATTATCAAACTATTGGTTTCCCTTGAAACTACCTTTGGAACCATTGCCTAGTTTCCTTCTACTTGAAACACTATTGAATCTAGTATTTTGACTCTTAAACTAACTCTTAGAGTCTTCACTCCTTTTCTTCTAGTTCTTTTTCTTGAAATTTGACTTAGAACTTCCAAATTTTATCTTAAACTTGTCTCTGACCTAAGCAAGATATTTCAAATTTTTCTCTTATTTGACTGCTTTCTCAAAGACTTCATCCATGCCAGATTGTCCATAAATGTCCACCTTTTGACCAATCTAGGGTTTTAATCCCATGATGAACTTCATATTCCTAAACCTCTCATCTTCCTGGTATTGAGTTACATATTTTAGAAGTTTGGTGAGCTATTCCTAGTACTCATTCACTGATAAGTCCCAATGTTTCAAATTCTAAAAGTCTATAAGATTATGGTCAAAATATAACTATGGAAGCCACCTTGATATCAATAGTGTTACAAACTTCTCCCAAGTAGTGGTTTTCAAGTTTATATTAATTTCCAACTTTTTGTTAAAACATAATATAGCTGCTTTTCTAGCCAATTGATAATCTTTGCAAATAACTTCAGTGACCTCAAAGTAGTTTCTAATATTTAAATAATTATCCATTTTATTAAACCATGCTTTAGATATATCTCCCATAATAGTTTCATCAAACTTAGGTGGATTTACCTTTTTCATACCCCTTGCTAATTTTGAATCTATGTGTGCACTTACATCCTGAGATACTTCCTCATGTCTCTACTCTTAAATGAATTCTTGTTCAATAGGATGCTCTTCAAGCTCATCTTGATGAACTTTTTAATCAT
>JARHVA010001101.1:1297500-1672500 GCA_037957365.1 Torreya grandis
TTACATGTTATAAATATTAGGCATAGACCTTAGGTTATAATATAATCTTTGCAAAATTCTCTTAAAGATAATAAATTACATATTTTCAAAATAATAGTGTAATATAAAAATAAAGTGATGATATCCTTTTACCAATAATGTAAATTAGATAATTAGTATCCCATCTGTAATAGTATTATAGAAACATAATTATCACATTGTTACTATTTTATATAAACTATATACATTTTTTGTTATCTTATTACATTCAAGTGTATATTGATATTCCCAAATATAAATGATAACAACCAATGTTCTAAAACATTTTAAAGATGTTTTTAATAGTTTATATATAATAGTAAGTAGATATCATCCATATAGATTTGTATTCTTGTAATAGTAAACAACATGAGTATAGTAACATAATACAATTATATTATACACTAAATCTATGTAAAATATACAACATGCAATTATACATAAGATATATTCCATTTATAAGTACTAAAATTAAACTATCATTTGCTAATATGCAAGACTTAGTATCTGAGTGTAATTAACTTATAAAAAACATAATAACTCTAACAATACAAACACATAATACATATAACATGTAAAATATAATGTGGTGTGTGCATGGGTTTTAGCATTCTCTCTTTCATCCTTCACCATCGTCATGTATGTCACCCTCTCTGATGATGGTATCCCTCCATCATGTTCTAAAGGATTAACTCTCCTTCATCCAACTTATGACAAGAAGGTAGTTAGTCTAATACATCATGATATATATCATAAAATAATGTTTTAACAATAAATGTAATATAACCATTATGTATAAAATTCAAAATTATCCAAGTCATAGCAATAAAATCATGAAATCCAAGTAACATACATTTATCCCATAACAATATATGACTTAAAATTTAGTTAAAAAGTAACAAATCAATTTAACAACCATAATAATCCATGGATGAATAGGTAAATTAGCTCAATTAGAAATCAAGATGTAACATATTCTGTACAAGACACCTACATTAGGTTTATATATGAGGATCAACACAACTATCCCAAACTAATCTAGTGTCCACAACTCCATAGGCACTTAATCTAGAAATTTGTGACTATTCTAAAATCATCCTCTATTCTAATTATTAATTCTTCTAGATTCATAAATGTGTCATCATAATAAAAGTTAAGTATATTAATTCTTTATCATTTCCATTTATAGAATAGTTTTACTTACTATTTTCAGCCTAGCTTGGTTTAATGAATTCAACATATGTTCATATTTAATTTTAGCACCCAATTGACCTGATTTAGAGATATTTTATCATCCTAATACTGTAGACTATCTATACCCATTTAACCTTAGATAACCCTAATCTAGATTCCTTTTAGGTTTAAACATTTGGTTAACCTAATTTATATGATTGAAAACATTTTAGATTCAAAGGGTTTTTTAGTTAGCTAGGGTTTCAAATTGTAGTATTTTTTAAAATTCCTACTTATATTATTTTGTATGAAACCTAGGCATATCCATAGATTGGTAAGTGTTCCTATTGAACACATTAAGATTCCACTCCCACCATATAAAATTTCTAAATCCATTGAGGGATAAAATCCTATGGTTCATGATGATACAAATGTTGATAATGAGAAACATATTGATGAGGTTATCATAGAAGAAGAATATGATAATGTCAACCATGAATCTAATTAAACAAATTAAGATGAGAAAATAAACCATGAACGAGTTTAATCAATTTCATTTTGTCATGAACACATTCATCAAAACGTTGAAGATATTTATGAGACCCTCAAATCTATATTTGAAATTAAAAAGTTCAAAAGGTGTAGTTAAAACATCCCCCCTTAATCACATTACCACTTAATACTTCTAATGTGGTAATGAGTTATATGTTTAAACCTTTATTTCCTAAAAGCCAAAATAGTATCCACATCTACCATGGAATTAAAAAATGTTTCAACTCAAATACTAGTTTCAATTCCTATTACTACTCAAACCATCTTTACGTCCCCTTTGGTCACTACTCAAATTGATAATCTAAATCCTAATGGGTCCATAGTTCAAACACTCCTTCAAATTATAAATATTTTGAAGGAAAAGGTTAAAAACATTAAACAAAACACTTTAAATTCTCCTCATGTTATTGATTCATAATAGGTGTTGCATAACTATTTTTCACTTGAGATTACTTTCCATCCTTTACCAGCTAGTTTTGTTGCACAAAAGTTCACATTTTATGATGGAAAGGGTGATCTTGAACAAAATATTTGATCCTTTTATGTTTCATAACTTTAGTATGCCTCCAATGATAAAATATTGACCAAATTATTCCTGATAAGCCTAAATGACTATCCTTTGAGGTGGTTCTATGATTTACCTCTCCAATCTATAAAAGTATTCAAACCTCTTGTAGATTAGTTTTTAGCACATTTTTCCATTAATATTTCTAAAAAGGATGCCTATGCTAAAATTCACAAAATCCAAAAAAGAATAAATGAACATATCAATGAATACATTCTTAGGTCTAAGACAATGTTACCTAAAATGACCAATCCTATGGCAGATAAGGAGTTACAAAACATATTTAAGCAATGTTTGATTTCTCTTTTAAATGATTTTATTGTTTCAAAGAAGTTAAATAATTTTGATGGCATATTCCATGTTATATAGTACTATGAAATGAAGCTTATTTCATTAAATAATCTCAAATATGTAGCAAACACACTAGCTTCATCTACATCAAGTACCAAATTTATATTCAAATTAAGTTATAAGGTAAAACCTCTTGAGCCTAAAAAGGAAACAACCACCATGGTTAACATAGTTTCATAGTAGCCTAATTGGCTTGTCTATCTAATACACCAAAGAGATAATTTACATTCTTACCTGAGTCTCCTTCTTTATTAATCCCATGGCTAGTAGAGTTTCATATTCTATCTCTCCCTCATCTTATAGAGGTTGATATGAATCTACCTCTCCCCAAAGTATATGATGTGAATTTTTATTGTGACTATCACTAATGAAAAAGATAATTTACCAATATATGTTTTAAATTGAAGCATAACATCCAAGACCTTACAGAGAACCAAAATATTACATTTGATTATCCTCATAAAGAATTAGGTTCACAACCTAGTGATCACCATAAAAATAAAATATTTAAAAATCCTTTTCAAGACCATTCTAATAAGTAACTAGAAGTGAAAATGGCATATAATGCACAACCTTATCCATCACATTATGGCCACCTTGTAGATGGGATTATTGGTACTTATACATGACATATACCTTTGATGGTTCAAAGGCCTTATATTACTTTTGATGATAGTAAGATCAATGATGATGACTCTAATCTTTATTATTTATTCATTTTATCATGCATTAATAAACATCCTATATGAAATGTTATGTTTGATAATTCTAAAATCAATAATGTTTCCAACATGACATTACTTACACATGTGGGTTATAGTCACCATGATTTTCATCCTTATAATAGATAATTTATATCATATGATGGGACCTCTTAGAAGGCCCTTCATGGGATTGACCTACATTTATAAGTCATCCCCACACATGTGGTTACTACCTTTTTAGTTATACCTTCCATGGGAATATTTGATATGTTATTGGGAAGACCTTGGATCCATACACTTCAAGAAATACCTTATATATTACATGGATGTGTTAAATAAATTCATGTCAATTGGGTAATAATTTTTTTTAGAATCCTATACGAGAATCCTCTTGAACAAGAAACACTTATACCAACTAGATAACTATAAAACCTACTAAGGTTAATCGACTAGAAAAGGGTAAATAATAGGAAATTTACTTTACTAGGTGGCTATTACTTGAGAGTCCATTCCATCAAATACATACATTGCATTCCATGAAATCCTCATTTATTATGCACCATGTTCATATATCTAGATCACCTATACATATTCCTATTACTGTTATTCCAAATAAACCACAAATCAATCAACAATGGGTTCCATAAACCCTTACTGCTATAACTCCTAATATTTCTCCAAGACCATACAATCCTATTTTACATACGCAGATCATCACATATACTAAAATGATAGATATTACACCTATACATGCTCTTTGGAAATACCATAGATCATTTTCATCAGGTTTTGAGTGGGGATATACCTATGAACATATATTGGATGAGATAATATGATGATATTTTCTCTTCACATATCCCAAAAATACCAAATAAATAAAAAAATACAAAAACAATTTTGGTACCTACATATTCTATTGTCTACTTGGCTTCTATGTGTTAGTTACATGTTAATGGATGGAAAATAAATTACTCATACATACACATGTGTGTCATGCTTATACTTTAGGGAGATACATAAATACATAGACACATGATATATTCCTATTTTAGACATTGGACCTTTCATCTACTCACATTACTAGGACATTAAGGGCATACTCATATATGATCATGATACTTTCATGTTATATAATTCTATGATAACTCTAAATTATCATGTTTTGAGTTTATATATGTAATTATGCATGAATATATCCATTTTATATCTTTCACACGATACTTGATATGTTATGCACTTTACATCTTTTACTAAGACACTTGATCCATGAGCTATTATGATATGTTTATGTTAGTCATTTATGCTTTATTTTATGCACTTCCTTGAGTGCCTCTCCATGCTATCCTCTTTCTTATTTGATAATTTTAATATGCTCATTTTTTTGTGTCTTCCATGTCTATGTATGCTTTCTTTAACATTTAAACATGTCATTATTTATTATATGGACATTTGAATAGTCATCTTTATTTTTGTGTACATTTGAATAGGTAATTTCCCTTAGACTATGTGGAATTTGAACATTCCCCTTATTTTCAATATCCTTAGGCCATTATATTTTGACACTATTTTGAGTGATCTTGTGTGTGTGTACTTTATTTCTTGTTGAGATTATACTATTACTATATACCCACCCCTTTATCGATGTACCTTTTAAGGCATGTACTCAAAGACATTGAAACTTGATGGGCTCTTATAAGAGAGAAAACATTAATAAATTATAATGTTTGGAAATATAAATTGTATACATATTCCCCACTTGAATCTCATAATGTGTCATGTAAGTTTTATTATTCTAGATTGCATGCCTTAAGGCAATGGTGTTTCAAGCCTACCTCATCCAATTGATACAATGTAATCACCTCTAGGTGTGGGTGGACTAATTATTAGGTGAACCTCTAGTTTTGGGGCAAGCTCCTTCAGTGCATAAATTATATCTCAATTCCTAGAACTTCTAAATTGGTGATGAAAAGAGCTAGAAGATGATGCATAAAAAATACCAAAGATAAGGGGAGGTAATACACCAGCATATTCTTGTCTACTATAACTAATCCTTCAAAAACAGTTTATAAATCAAACAAGGACTAGTGATTGAAACATGTTTTTCATCAGAATCCTAATCATTATAAATTCACATGAACGTTATGGTGGATGGATGAAAATTTAATGAGATGGATGAGAGGTCTATTTTAAGGCACTACCAACCATATTGAATTTAAATCATAGTCACCAATACTTTGACACATAATATGACCTATATATAATAATATCATAGAAACTAGGTGAGGACAAAGACCTACAAAGGGGAATAAAACTTTACCACTTATTCAAATCAACAAGCACATAAAAAACTAAGCTAGTAAGGAAATTTGAAATACTCCTTATTGATTCAAAAGGTTTACATGATACAATTTGGGTAGAGTTTAATCATACCCAACCAAGGGAAAAGTACAATTTCTCGAGAACCTCAATTTATTGAACATGAGAAAGAGAGAGAAGATATTATGGCATGAATAAGGCATGGAGAGGTCATGAATGACCATAATCACTCAATGAGCAGTCACAACCAACTTCTATAACTCCATTCTTATGTGTTGACTTAGTGGTGAGTGGTCTTAAATGAGCCTTTTAGGAATTAGATGTATATTTTTAGCCAAGTTTTAATCCATACACAACATGATCATTCTGAATTATCCAACTACCACATCCATGACAATTATAAAGGTAGAAAAATGGTCTAATTAGGCCTCCATGAAACATTAAGTAGCTTGTCCTTCCCCTTTTACATGTTAGCTAGGCCTAAAACTACCTAATTTTCCATAATGGATATGAATTTTTCCTAATATCCTCCATTAAGTATTTATAATGATTTTATGAACCTATAATTACTCTCTTAGTAACCCTCTACCCCAATACTCATCTTCTCTAGTTGATCCAATAACCCTACTAGGCAACTAGGCCTAGTCACTTGGTTTTTATTGCTTGGATGGACATGAGAAATTAATTAAAAAAATTGGAATGGGTAAATTAAAAATTTTTAGGCCTAAAAAAACCTACCACACCATGAATTATTCCTTATAAATAGTACTACTTGCAACTCTTGTTCATTTAGGTGACTAGGTCACCTCTCACATAGAATTTATGGATTGGCTCTTTAGATTAAACCTATAAGAGCATTTGAAATATGTGTTAATAATGGTGAAAATGATGAAATAATTTGTTTTTATATTTTAAAATGTGAAATATTATTCACACTACCATATCAATGATCTGCATCAGTTCAATATGTTTAGAACCCTATTTTCTACCTAAAACACTACAAAAGTATAGTTTTTGAAAATCCATATAGGTGTTTGTATAAAATAATATAATAAATGGTACATCATAAGGATTAATAATGTGTTTCAACTATTTATAAATCTAATTTAGGTCATATGGATGTATTTCTCTCCATTTTTTCTCTATTAGGTCATTAGGACTAGTTTAAGTAGGTTCTGAGTGGCATCATCTCTTAACGATTTTTCATATCATTAAGAGATTAAACTAAAAATACAATTAAAAAATAATAATTTATAAAAACCTCCTTATCTTAACCTAGTATATGAGGACCCCATGTATCTTATTCATACAGTTCCAATGTGGAGAAAGTGCCTCTCAGACTCAAAACCTTGCATTATAAGAGGTTGATGGAGAGAAAAAGTGGTGAAGAGGAGAAAAATGTGTTCAGTTTGACTTATAATAATTAATATGGTTATATTACATACCAAAAAATATTTTCTCATGCTTCTCTTTTCCATCTCTCCCTCATAGATCCTATTTAACCTCATTAGCTCTTGTTTAGAGTTTGTAGGCTTCATGGCTTGTGTAGCCCTAATGGCCTACTTTAAAATCTACCTTCCTCAATTGAGGCTCTTATCATCATTAGAACCATTTTTATGTATTATAACTTCATTATATGATTATTTAAACCCTAAAATACCCCCCAAACATGCAAAATTATTTAGCTTCTATATGGCCTAATAAGCCTAATTAGGCCATTAAGCTCTCTTTTGCTAATATAAAAGGACCAAAGAAATAAATTTATACTAAGAGACTTAATAAAAAAATAGTCAAATGCCCTATTTTTACTCTATTATTATCCCCTTATATGCATGGTTTAACACATCTCCCTTACTCTACTTGTCTACCTATAGGTGTTATGTGTGCTCTGACTATGTCAGAGGTCCATTTTCATTTTTTATGTCTTTATATCCCTATAAATTATGTCCCTAATTTCCAAATATATATTTAATATCTTCACAAAGAATGGTTCATAACATTTGTATATTATTTATGACTTTACATGTAAGTACTTCTCAAGTCTGCCTGGGCTATCAATGTAAATCCTTTTATCTACCTAAGTCTATCCTCATGACAACATTCTACCCAAGTACACTTAATCTCCTAGAGATCTCACTCTTCCACTATTCACCTTAAACATTATTGTTCTCTCTCATTCTTCTTACATAACTATAGGTGACCAATTAGGTCCCTTTATTATATTATGAGTCTAGAGACCTTGAGAGGTGATGTAATTTGTTTAAACTCTACCCCTTCTCTATAGGTCTACAAATGACCTCATAGTTATCTTTTTGACTTGAAATCTACATTAACATTTGATTTAATGTATTGAGGACATATTGACATGTTTATTCATTTATTTTAATGTAAAACACCTCTGAACAAGATCCACACTTTGATACATGTCTACTAGGGCCTCTTGAGTTCAATATTGGAGTTGAGTACCCTACAAGATAAATGTTCATGGATTTATAATCTCTTGGGTGAATTGTTTTCAATTATATTAAAGTCACCTCTAAAAAACATGGATAACTAACCTAGCATCTTAATCAATTATATAATTATTATAAACATTGACTAAATGATTTTGAACTCTATATAACATTGTGAAACACTCTTATCACCCCTTACACAGTCATACTCATGATATCATGTAGTATGCAATTTGAGCTATTGGATTAAACCATGTAATTTAAACCACAAAAAATATCATCTACCTAAGTATGATCTATATCCATTAGGATCAAATTAAACTAGATGAATTAATAATTTAAACCAACACTCAAATACTAAATTTAATTGCTCCAAACCAAGATTAAACAAATAAAATAAAATAAGAGACAGGAAGATTAGATTGAAATTAACTTGGACTCATATTTTTGACATTATGATTGATTCATCATGGATTTTGATAATGGATTCAAGGAATTAGACTAGAATGGAGATGTTATAGATTCATCTATTGGTTCTCATGGAAGAGTGGAGTTATTTATATATAATATGGAGGGAGTAATCAACGGTTACAATTCAAATTTAGAATGTGGAGATCTATGGTTGAGGATTATCTAAATAATTTTAAATTCCTTAGATAATCCTCAACCATAGATCTCCACAATCTAAATTTGAATTTTAGAATGTCTTTGGGAGGGTTAAACATGATTAGGGGTTTGTAGAGAATCTAGGTGGGTAGGCTTGTAGGAAAGCCTATGAATAGGTAAGTAGGTCAGCTTTGGGAATTTAAAATTCCCAAATAATGAATAAGATAGATTAGGATAGGATTAACAGTAGATCAGAGGTATTAATGAAGTGGGATGGGACTAAGGTTAGTAAATGAAAATAAATGAAGGGGATGTTCGATAAATAACTAAGATTATAATAAAGGGGATTAATTAGTGGGATTAATTAGAATAATTAAGGAAAGTAGATTTAGATTCATACATTTTCTCCTCTTTGAAAGGGAATTATGAGTGGATTGAAGTGGAAGGAATAATTGTCTTTAAAAGAAAAAAAATCATGGATGATTTTAGTGGATGATATTAGCTCCATAGATTCCAAGTCTATGAGTTGATCATGGAACTTAGCTTCACAATTCAAAAACCTCTTAATTTTTTCATCATCATTGAACACCTACCAGTGATGAAAATTATCTAAGATTGAAGGTCTAAAAACACCACCTAATACTAATAATGAGGGCTCATATTTGTAATATCAAATTGAACACCTAACCTTGAAAAATTATTAGCCTCTTCATTGAAGATCCTATCAGGATAACAAATGTTGAATGCATCAAATAATTTAAGAAAATACCAAATAAAATTTTGATATTATCTAAACCTTTTATTTTTGGTGGCATAATAATTATAGACTTGCTTAACCACTAGCTTAGAATCACCCTTGACAATCATATTTTTAATTCCATGTTCATGGGCAATCTGTAAACCAAGCAAAATTACCTCATACTTAGTAGTATTATTTGTGCACCCAAAACATAATTGAAAATAAAATTTAAAAAATTTACCATTAGGGGAATAGATGACAAACCCATCTCCATTTCCTATATTAGAGTAAGCCTTGTCAAATCACATCCTCCAAAATACAACTTCACTATCAGGTTTAACATAAATAATAATAGGTTATTCAAAAATGACATTATTCCCACAAAACTACCCAAATCAACATCTATGTACAACACTTTATTTAGAGCATGATTTAGATCATCAATGATGTGCAGTATCTATAGGTCTCTATAAATCATGACCTAAATAGTGAACTTGTTGAGATCTCTCTAATCTAGGCACATCCTCCAAGTTTCATCTTTCTTTCACACCATGACTATTGGAGAGTAATATTCACTTTGGCTATGATGAATGGATCCTACCTCCAACAATTCTTGTACCATTTTTTAAATTTCACTCTTTTGAACATAAGGATATATATATGGTCTAATGTTGGGTGGCATACTTCCAAGAATGCGTCTAATGGCATGATCATGGGTATGATTAGGAGGATGACCTTTTGGCATGCTATAAAAAGTAATTGAATGTCCATCCAATATTTGTTGTAAATCAAGATGGGTAGATGCCTTTGTTTGTTGAACATAAATGGAAAATAAGCATGCCACAAATCCTTTAGCACCTTTTTTCAACATCTTGGTCATCTAATGTAGACTAATCACTTGTGGAGATTTAGATCTTAATCCCTTTATCTTTATTGGATTACCTTATAAATGATAGTGCGTGAATAGATATTGGAAATTCATCTCAATCATACCCAATGTGGTGAGCCATTAAACTCCCAAAATAATGTCAGTCCTACCGATAGGAATAAAAAACATAGGATAATTTAGTAAATAGTCTCTCATTGCTAACTTAATACTATGAAATTTTCTATAATAATTAATTGTATCACCATGTATAATCATGACTTGAAATTCTAGGGTTGGGTAGATGGAATAATTTAAACAAGTAGACAATTAACTATTAATGAAATTGTGTGTTCTACCTAAGCTAATCAACACTATGACCTTCTATTTTTTAATGAAACTTACCACCTTAAGAATCTGAGGAGAAGAAATACCTACAAGGGCATGGTAGGAGATAGTAGGTTGAGAATCTAAAATTTCATCCTTAGGTCCTTTATAACCCTCACTAGTTGCCTCATCATCTTCTTCACCCTCATCAACCCCTTCAATGTAAAATAACTTATTTTCAGCACTTAGATGACCTTTGGTCCATTTGATGTCACAACCATAACATAGCCCTTTGACACACTTATCCTCAATTTGTTGTAGTTTCAATCTTGAAGGTTGAGGCAGTGATGGAGTTGGGAAGGTTAATTCTTGGCTAGTAATGAAAGGATGATGTTTGATCATCTCTTTTTCTTATACTAAGCATGCCCTTGGTATAACTTTAGATATAGTTATGGGGTTAAACATATGAACTTCCAATTGAATACTATATTTTAGTCCACCTAAAAAAAGGTTAGTCAAATTTGACTTAGTGATGTCCTCCACATGTAAGGACATATTTTGAAATTGATGAATAAACTCTTTCACTGTTCCTATTTGTTGTAGTTTATCTAACTAGTTAAAGTAGTTTTTAGAAATATTATCTTAATAATGAGACTTCAGTTTATTAGATAATATTGACCATGTAATATGAACACCAATATTCCTATTTTGAGCACACAACTAATGATACAAAATTAATGGCTTAGGTTCTAGATACAGAGATGCCATAACCACCTTTTGAGACCTAGTAATTTGGTACAAATCAAATAGATTTTCAATTTGAGTGATCGAAGTGAGTGGATCCTTACCATTAAACTTGCATACATCCACTTTTGGAAACATCAATTTTGTCCCTATATTGGTTGTGTTAGTGGTGAGAGGAGGAAGATGAAAAGGAAAAATTGGAGAGTTGTTGATAGGAAAATGAGATTAAATAGTAGTCAATTGTGTCATAGTCTGATGCAACTAATTATTCACACCATTAAGTTCCCCTTACATTGCTAACATTTGAGTTTGGACTTGCACATAATTCTACATTAGGACATGTATATTTGACTAAATTTGAGAAAAAATATCATAGGTTTTAGACTCTATGTCATCCCCTGAAGGAGTTTTAGGGTTTTTTTTCCCTTTCCCCCATCCATGAGTGTTAGGACCAGCCATAAGAAGGCTTGATGGTGAAACTTATTTTGTGATTATGAATATTTTTAAATATGTCAGCCTCTAATAGCAAATATAAAACAATAAACCCCAACTAGTTTTTTCCAATATTTCCAAAAATGTAAATAAATTTGAAAAATTCTATAATTTGTGAGTTATGAAGCAAATTTATGAAAAAACCTAAAATAGTGATAAATTTTGAAAAAAATATCCAAATGAGCTGAAATTTTAATGGAAGCTTACTTGAATTATTTATGCACTCTATCAAAACAATTAAAAATAAATTTGTAACCATTTATGAGATATAGCCAAATTACAAGATCTAGGGTTTTTGACTTGATTATGACCCAAATTAATGCTCTAATACCACTTGGAATGATATTAATTCACAAATAAGTAAATATACAATAGCATATCATAATGATATGGAAATATATTATAAAAATGTGAATAATAGATAATCCACTTTGAGGGGGAAACCTCCCAAATGTTTGCAATAAGAATGAATACTCAAATATGATGATTAATAACTAACCCTACCTCCATATATAGTCTAACAAGGCCATGTTCCACCCATAGACCAACTTAATAAAAATAAGAATGCATAGAGAAATGTAAAATAATATGCAACCCATAATTTGGTTACACATATCCCTAGACATGCCAATGGTTAAGGGTGTAGCAGTTATGGAGAGAGTCTTATGACCCTATAAGCCCAATGGATAGGATTTAGGCCATTAATCTATTACATAACAGGCATGCAATCCTATGAGATCATCAAAAATGTTGGCCAAAATTGGCCTAGAGATGAATTTTTTTCCTAAATGAATCAAGCCACTCTCCTAGACCATTCAGTAATCTTTTACCCCTATAACTAGTCTCTTTCTAGTCCTGACTTGATGATGCATTGTACTATCCTAGAAGGTCCTAGTGTGGTGTGAGGATCTGAATGATGTCCTTGTGCAGTGGATGATTTAATGGTGGAAAGAGAAAAATCCTCATAAACCTACGTCATATCCCTTACAAGTTTTTAAAACACTTTAAACAAGCTTTAAGGTGAATTTGGAGATTTTGAGGAAACGGCCTAAAAATGGGTCTTAAACTACAAGTGAAGGATCTAGAAATTTTTTGAGGGTGTTTGAGAATTCAAGAGTAGGATGGAGGTTTTCACAAGGTTTCATAGATTTTAATGGGTCAAAAATTATGTTTAGAGAGGCTAATTTTCCTAAAAGATCCCCAAAATGGCATTAAATGAGTTAAGGACCTTCAAAATAGAAATTCTAAGTAAAAAAGTAACTTTTCTGGAGAGCCAAATTGGTTTTGACTTCATCCCACCTCCTTATTGCATTTTCCCCCTATTTGGAAAATTTTAAGGCCATTTCAAGTCATTTGGAGTGGAGGAGAGGTGTTTGGGAGAAAAATGATGCATTTTGGATCCTTTTAGAGATTTAGGTGAATAGGTTTTTAAAGGATTTGATTAATATAAGGGCTAAAATAAACTTATTAAATAATTTATGGTTTTAATAATATCCTCTCTTGGTCCTCTAAAATTAGATTCAATCACAAGAAATAGCAGAGGTAAGGAAACCCTATTAGCTACAAACTAGGCATGAAATAGGTTTTTTGCCATTAATGGAAGTCTAATCATTTCAAAAGTTTTCCAAAAGGAAGGAAAGGTCATTTAAATCATTAAAAATATTTACCATTTTTTTGATTTCATAATCAATCTTTTGGTTTTTCATGCTAAGGAAAAACCATTTTGGGTAGTCTTGGATAGCTCTAGTAGAGCCTCAAGTTTTCACTTGATACAGGAGAGAGAGAGAGAGATGGGATATAATATTTTGGGTAGTGATAAGGAACCTAATGGAATTCAGTTTTTGTCATTATTTTTTTGTTTCATCTCCCCATATTTATAAATAATCACTAACAATGTAGGGGTGTCTAGATGGCTTACTCATCCAGATAGGGTCCAAGTTTTCTTTTATTTATTTGCTTTAAAATTCAATGAGGAATAATGGTCTTAGGGGAGTTATTTTATGATAAAATAAAACCTATTCCAATTAGTTTTATAATATAAATCACTTTATGAAGGGACTTATGTCATAAAAACTATTTCCTATGTTATCCTTATAAATGGTCCATTTGATCAATTTTGGAGCAAACCATAGGTTAGAAGGATAATGGACACTCCACATCCTTATGCCGCATCAACTAAATAAAATAATATTTTATCATAAATCCTTATTAGTTCATCAAAGCCTTCATAAGTTAAACTAAGATGAGTCATATATGGTAGAACACCATCTACAACAGTCTTAGTCCTGTATTAGAGTGAAAATAGGTAATGACTAGTTTTAAGAGGTTAATTTGAGTGGAATTATTAAGAACCAAGTGATGAGGGAATCATCATTTTTAAATTACAAAAGAATATGGAGAGATTAAATTATGAAAAACTTGTCTTAATAAATAAACAACTTGAAAAACCCTTATTAGCATATATTAAGGTATATTAGCATGTGTTAAGGTACTTGGCATAGTCCTAGGTTTCAAATTCAACCTATTATCTTCCTCCAATGGCTTCCAAATTAATATATTAGGTAAAGGATATGATAATTATTTCATATGATTATTCAAGGTGGTTCTGAGGTTTCCCTTTCATTATATTTTCACTTCATTTTGGTTCTTCTCTAAGATCACTATTTTACACTACCATTCTCATTGTGTAAGGCTTCATTTTCACCTTTATTAAGGTTTCCCATCCTCCATTCATGGTCATTCCCCCTTCCATTCATCTCCATCTCACCATTAATCTCAAATATGAGGAAATAACAAGTGAATATTGTCATGGTCATGTGAACAAGATAATATATTGGCCATCAAAGCATCATCATAAGCCAAAAAGTTGACCTACAACAAGCCAATAGTATAGACATGGTTTTCATGCAGTATAGAAGCCAATGGAAGATAGATGAGATGTATTCTTAAAGGTATATGCACAAATGATTAAATAAATCTTAAATATGGAGAGCAACAATGATAAATTTTTTTTTTGATCTTTTCTTAAGCTTAAACTTAGTCCTTGTTTGTAAAAAAGACCACATACAATCATCATGAGGCTAAATCCCTAACTACTATGAACAAGAGAATATATAGGCCATGAAAGCATCATCATAAGCCAAAAAGTTGACCTACAACAAGCTAAGAATATAGCCATGGTTTTCATGCAATACAGAAGCCAATGGAAGATAGATGAGATGATTTCTTAAAGGTATATGCACAAATGATTAAATAAATCTTAAATATGGAGAGAAAAAATGATAATTTTTTTTGATCTTTTCTTAATCTTAAACTTAGTCCTTGTTTGTACAGAAGACCACATACAACCATCATGAGGCTAAATCCCTATCTACAAACTAATATATAAGTCAAGGGAAAATGGTCTATAAAGGAGTTTTAATAGTCAATGTAATATAATATATCAAGGTAAAATGATAATATAATATCATTAACAATATTAAGGTAGTTCTCAAGGACAAACACCAGTCAAGTCAACTATCAACTCAACCTACAACCATGATAACACAAGATTTTATTCAAGTTAGAAAATATGATGGAGTTTCATGATCCATGATAGATATTAATGAAATAAAATGTTTATTAAAATCATAAAATAGTCATAATGAGGTAAAATCATCATGATGGACCTCAAAAATCAAAAACATAGTCATAGCCCTGGTGAGACTAGACCAAGTAGGCAACTCAAACTAGCTTTTAGTAAAAAGAGCATACAGGACAAAATATATATCTAAAAGGTATGAAATTTGGTAAGATTGATACTTTTTATTTTATTATAATATAAAAAATAATTTTTAGGTAAAAATTTTAGTGTAAGTACCTTTTTTTTACACATTCCTGTGCTTATCCATTTAGTAGAATATGGATCTAGGCAAGCTTTTTAAAGGGCTTTAACGTATGACGAATAGTTTTAACATAATGTGAGTGTTTTTGAATAAATTTGGAGTGATTTTAGGTATTTAAAAACCTAGTTACAACTATAATATTTAAAATTTCAAGGAAAAATTAAGAAAAGTGCAAGTTGGCCAAATTTAGGATTTTGGCATGCAAATGTAGATAGTTGGAAAAGTTGGTTTCAAAGAATTTAAGGGTTAGATGATCAAATATAATGATTTTATTAGTTTTTGGATATATTAAATATTATAATTAAAAAATAATTATGACTTAATACTTTATAAATCTCAATATACACCAATTTATCTCTCCCTATGTCTTGTAGTCCTCATTTTCTAAGTGTATATCAAGCCTAAATTATTGATTATGGATGTTTTTATTAATTGAGGATGAAATATGATTGGATTAGTTTTAGGGGTATATATAGGTCATAAATGAAAAATAATGAGGTATTTGGATCTCATTAAATAAAAGAATTGGATCTTAATACTTGCATATTCTAACATAGTCATGTAAAGAAAGTTTAGAACTCCATGTTTTGAGTTGTTTAAAGTGTTTTAGGGTTTACCAATGCTTAAAAAATATTTGTAAAGATGTGGGAGTATAATAATTACATTTATATGGTCTTGGTTTCCATTTAAACCTCCAAAATATCAATAAAATTATTTTTTAAATCTCTTAGCCAGTATAGGCCTATGCATTTGCCTAGCTAGGGTTTCAAAACCTAAAACCTCATCACTTGCATTTTAAACATAAAAATTACTTGAAACTTCATATTATGAGTTTTTTTAGTGTCCTATAATTTTTTTTTAAGTTTTGGAGTTTGTAACATGACCATATGGTATGGAACTAATACTGTGGGTTATGATAGGGCTTAATAAGCCCAATTATCTAGGCAATTACAAATAACAATGTACCTACACAAGGATTTGAAATGGAAAAATTCTTGATAATTTTTAATGAGATATAGGGTGGTCAATTTTTTCTTTAATTTTAAAAATAATTTTTGTAGAGTGATAGAACAAAGAGAAAATGTGAGAAAAAGGCAAAAAGCCCAGTGGTGTTGTTATGTTTTAAAAATGTATAAGGTTTCTAACAAGGCTAAGAATCACACAAAGTTGATGGATTCCATCAAATATGAGGTTAAATTAATAGGAAAAACATTATATTAAATACAATCCTAAGCTTATGAATCATAAATACACTCATATAGTCAACTCAAGAGCAGCCTATATCCAGGAGTGAACAAATGGTCTATAAAGGAGACTTTTAAGGCGGTTAACCTTCAAATTGGTTGTTAAGATTATAAAGATAAATAATGAATATATAAGGACATTTTTTAATATGCTATTACCTTGTCAAATCTCAAATCATCTTTACACCCTGCCATATCTGTAGAAGGATACACTATCCTAATGTATAGTCAAGTACATATGTGAGAGGTATATCTTAAAGAAAAGGATGGTGGTTTGGTGTGATGGAGATAGTCCTCTAAATTTATTTTCATGATTTTTTTTATAAAATACAATCCAAGGAGAAAAAAAATTAGGTTTGGTCATGTTTCCCAAAAAACCACCATCTACAACTAGGTAAAGAACTCATCAAACATGGTGAGAGATAAAACATTAAAACTATAAGGTCTTGCATAATCTAAAATTTAATAGGGTCTTGTCATATTTGACAAATAATTAAAATGATATAAGTATTTCCTTCAATTCATAAGGATGAATGTATATATAAAGACATATTTAAGGTCTTATGAAAAGTACATCTACAACCATAGGGCTAAAGGTATATTTCCAAGTATGAAGAGTATCCAAACATAGTGGTCAAAGGATAATTCATGTGATAAATGGAGGTTTCATGGTATATTGGAAGTGTGATATTAAAAAATAACATGAATATAGGTGCTCTAAAAAAATTTATACAATCATTCACCTTAGGAAAGAGCACTTATAGCCATACAAAGTGTAGGTTTCACTCACACAACCACATTTTTAGGAAAATACAAACCCAAGATAATTTCATGATAAGGACATACATATGAAGTTAATTTTCAAAATAAATTGGAAAATGTAAATTATTAAAGTCTTGGTGAAAGCCAATTAAGTATTTCCAACTCAACAAGAAGGTACTACATATGTATGTATGGATTTGTAGTATTTGAGGCCTAATAACATAATTTGAGGTGTCAATATGATGGAATGAGTATGTTATGAAGTTTTAAAGATTTTTAATAAGTAATAAAATAATAAAATAATAGTTAAATATCTATTATAAAACTATAAATCTCATGAAATTCACCAATGACAATGTTTTGATAGTCATGTCAATGAGTGTTCTTAAAGGAGCTTAGGTCTATTATAGGTGGAATAAGGTTGAAAGGAAACTAGTGAGGGTGAGATCAATGTAAATATAGTATTTTTCATAACATAATAAAATAATACTCACCATTATCAATACAAATTAAAGGTGGAAAGTAGAAGAACATAGTCATGCATAACTTAGCCTGCACATAGTCAACATCTGAAGGCAATTTTAAAGGGTTTTGAGGTTTTAGAGCACCTAATCATTTAGTTAAGACCTCAAATTTTGGTACATAGTGTCCTTTTGACATATTATTCATATTTTTAATGAAAAAAATTTAAATATACACTATTTTTTTTCAGACCTGAGGCACTCTTCATGAAATTTTAGGCAGCCTATTGGTAAATTTTGGTAAAAATCACTTAAAGGCCTCACTATGCATGATCCAAGTATGAAACTTGATGGAGATGATTATAATTATTATATATACCTATAAATAATATTTTTTTTCCCAATATAATATTTCAACCACTTGATATTTTGTATCAGACCTCATGCAGTCATAATCAGTCATGCAGGCAAGCAGTCCACTAGCAAATTTTGAGATAAATTCATCTACAAGTCTCTCCAGGTGAGATCCAAGTATGAAAATTTGTAATATTTATTTTAATGTGTTTATAATAATCCATAATATTATTTTTTCCATATCCACAAGGTAAGTATCTATTGTTTTTTCAAAGCCATGTGTTTGTCCATTAACATCCACCATTAAAGCTTGAAAGGTTTTTGAAAAGTATAGGTATAACAATTGTTTTTGACCTTTTTGGAGTGTTTTGAGGTTTTTTAAGGTGTTTATAATTATTAATAAACATTATGATAGTATCCAAACTCTTTTTTCATACAAAGATGTCCTTAATGGCTATCTAAAAGATGTAAAACACAAGCCTGTGTGCATGATCTGAAACTTCTTAATTAGTTCAAAGTTTTTGAAGTATAATGCACTTGTTTAAGGTGTTTCATGTAAATAATGTTTTTTTAATCATGGGATATGCCAATGGAGGAGTAATTTCCATTCCAAGGAGAAATTCAAAATTTTCATATTTAAGGCACCCAATTCAATCCCCCATTCAGATGTTCATATCTTTCATACCATAAGGATTTTGGAAAAATTATTTTAGTATGTTTTGAGTACCCATATGCACTTAAAATTAATTATGTATTGATTTTTTTTTTGATCATGTGATTTATGAACAATCACTAAGGGCATAAGCATGTCTGGAATGCTTGCAAACCCCATAAACAAACTTCTTATGTATGTATCTTTACATACCTTCCACATTGGAACCCAATATTTTCAAGGATGTTTAAGGGGTATATGTAATAAAGATACATTTCAATAAGTTATGGGATGGATTTCTACATTTTATGAACAATCATCAAGAAGGTGAGCCTGTTTGAGATATCAAAGGAGTCTTTTTGACCAATTTTGGGTTTTTGGACTCATATGTACATAAAATGGCATATAAAAAAATTTAAACCACTTTTAATGTGTATAGGATCCATAAATATCATTTTACCTTATTTTAAAAAATAAGTTAACACGTGTGGGTGCATAAGAGGCCCAAAATGGTCTAAAAATGCATATTTTTGTAGGTCTTCAAAGATAAAAATGGTAAAAATTCATGAAAGAGGCCTAATGGGACCTTAATAAACATTATATAGTACTTGGATCTCTTAAAAAGGGTTTATAGGGTGCCTTGTTGAGTTTAAGGGTCAAAAACCAATGTTTTTTGATAATTTGTGAATCATTATAGGTTTAACGGTGATTTACACCATTGTTATAGGTTTTAAAGGAGCCATAAAACTTGGTTTTATTACTCATAAGAATGATATGGATTTTAGAAAGCCTTATATAGGTCTAAAAATGGTTCTCATGGTGACAAATGGATTTGGGAGCAAGTTCTAGGGTAGCTAGTTGAAGATGATTCAAGCTTAGACACCCCCATCAATGGAGTGTATGATATTTTCAGGTTTCATGGAACCTTTTTCAAGTTGTAGGATTAAATAGGAGTCAATAATAAAATAAAACATCAACATTTAAAAATTAAAAGATAACATCCATGGTCAGTTAAGATAATGTGACATAACCACTAACCATGTGCTTAGAAGCTTCTAGAAGACCAAGTGGAGTGGGGTGTAGAACTCCAAGTGGGAAAGTTTGGAGCTTGGGAGAGAAATTTGGAGCATTCAATGTGTTTTCTAGTCTTTGAATAGTTTTTTCATGTGAGTAGGATGTGACATCATCATCCTTAGAAAAATTCATCTTCTAATGCCTTTTAAAGCTAATGAGAAAAACTTGAAGACCCTTTTGACCTTTGGATGTTACTTTGTCAAGAGGACATAAGTGGTAATTAACCCAATGTGTTTAAGACTCCATAGAAGGTGTTTGTGCTTCATTTATTGATTTTTTAGTTCTTTATTATATTCTATCTTCAATTTTCTCCTATATCTCCCATTTCTCCTCAATTTATAAAGATATACTCTCATTTGACAAGGCAAAACTATGTCAAAGTTTGTAATAACTACCTTTTGAATTAATAAGATTATTATTTCACCTATCTCTTTGCCTCTAAATTGTGTTTATTAAGCTTGTGCATGATGGATTTTTGAATAAGTTTTCTTCCATGGTTAATATCCTTCTTTCTTGCCTCTTTTTAGGTGTTTTAAAGCTACTTTCAGGTATAAACTTGTGATTTTCTACCATTAATGGATGCTTAGTGTGATTTATAGAACCCGCCTTTGCTTCATCTTTTACTTAGTGAGCATAGTTTTAGAAATACTAATGAAAATTTTATAATTTATGAGATTATGTGATCATATATTATCTTTATACTTAATCAGTGTTTATTTCAATCTTTTTAGAGTGTCATTTAATTTGGTGGATCACCTATTTAGTGCTCTTAGTCAGTCCCTTTTCCAAATAGAAATATCAATTTAGGTGATCTATTAAGAGGAATTTGGCTTTCTATAGAGTTTAAACCTCATTATAGGATACCCATAGCCTAAGGTTACTAAAATAGTGTATATATGAGTGAACCTTCTCATAAGGTGTAATTCTATGCTACACCATGTATATGAACAAGGAATGGTATATATACAAGGTAATTTTAGGCCTATCAATGTAAGGAAATTACAAGAAAATGAAAGAGAACTTTTCTGAGCATAAGGAGGTTATGTAGACCATCATAGGAGTATATAATATCTATAATGAAGATTTGATAGTATGTCTACATATGAAGATCAAGGTCATATGACTTAATCAATCTTGAAGAGACCTACTTGAGAGAAGAAGCCTATAAGGTAGTTTGACAAGGTTAAAGAGTGTGAAGAGATAAAGAAGGTGATAATCATGTATTATATGAGCAATAAGGTGCTTTAAAAGTGATAAAAAAATAGGTGGATAAGTTAGTGCTAAGTCATCTATAGGGTTAGTACCTCCTTGTAAGTGGGTGCTTGTTAAAGCCTAGTTAGGTAGGTGCTTGGCTAGTTGGGGTTGGTGCTCCATGTGGAGTTGGTGATTCACTAAACTAGGTTTTTTTATTATAGTAATATATTCCATTTGAAAATATTAGTGTATTTTCTTCCCATTATGATTTTCCCACATATATGATGTGTTCTTATGCTTCATACTTATGTGGATAATTGTTTGTTGTTGCTAGATCTATATGTTTATTTGAATGGTTCATGATTACTCAAGTATAATTGAATGAAATATTTTTGAAGACTAATTCACCCCCCTGTTAGTCATTGTGATTTTAATATAAGTCTCACTTTATGTTGGCTAGATCTAACCTAGACCCATAACATGATTTTAACAATTTGATTATAGGGTTGAGAGTTTAATGTAAATTATTAAAAAGGGTTTTAGGCTTAAGTAAATTTTAATGAAGTTAGTGACAATATTGGATTATTTTTGAAGATATTGTTAGTAATTTATCTTTTCAAGGTCAAATTACTATACTTATCATTCAAAATTTCAAAATTTGAGTCATTTCCCCTTTGCAGTTGGTCAAACAGATCAATTATGGTTTTAAAACACAAATTTTGGTCAAAAATGTCAAAAATTGTGTAAAAAGCATAAAAAATGGTTTAAAAAATCATTCAATTATCTCAAAATATTTTTAAATATATTTTAAAACATTTAAATAGCCTGTCGTAAGTTTCAAGTCATGAAAAAGTGTTTTGATATGTTAAATAGCCAAAAACAGGCCCTTTTCCACCCCACATGTGCCAATTTCCATGTTTAAAACATGAAAAAGGTTATAAAAAGTCTAAATTTTCATGAGAGGCATGTAATTATTCTCCATTTTTTTTCAAGTGATGAGAGGCCTTCGTTTCCATTTAAAAGGCAAAAAAGACTCTCTTTCTCTCATTTTGTAAGAATAGTACAGATTCCATACAGATTCTATACAATCCAGGGTAGGATAAGTCATATATAGGTCATTACCAAGATTAATTATCATTTTCATGGCTTTTCATGTCAATATAGGCCCAAAACCAGCCTTCTAGTGAAATTTTGCTTTTTGGCATAAAGGGACCTACTTGTAGGTTTTCTACTAGTATGGACTTTTGGAAGAGAGTAAAAATCTACATTTTGGGGTGAAAAAAGTATACTCATAGGGATTATTAATGGTACAATTAGTTTCTCAATTGGATAATTTAGGCTCATAAACCATTTAATTGAATTTAGGTCAAATTCTACTTCCTATCATTCAAGAAGGCAACCGGTTTTCTTCAATTTCTCCTCACTTGGGTAGAGTTTTATGTAAATTAAACTTGTTACATATTTTTGAGGACTTAATATAAATTTATAAGGTCTCATTTATGTGTTATTAATCCAATTTAAGGTCAAAAACTTAGCCAGTCAATTTGTAGTTAGTATGAGCTTGCAAAGAGAAGTTTATGGTCCTTGTAGAAGTTAGCCTCAAATTATCAATAATTTGTGTTTTGTAGGGTTTACATCAAGTTTTCGTGACTTCCATGCATAAATATCAGATATTATTCAAGTATCATGGCTAAGGAGTCCCATCTCCATGTCTACAAAGTGTCTCAAGAAGGTAAATTAACATGAATTAATGTTTCTTTACTAATTTTAAGGTTTTTTAAGAAAATCATGTTTCAAATTAACCCTCTTGCACTCATTTAATGGCATTAAAATTCATGATTTATGATTTATTAGTACCATGTTTGCATATATCTCATTATCTTTGCTTTTAACATGTTCCACTATGTTCTTTCCCATCACCTTTCCACACATCCCCATATCACTATCAACCACTATCAAAACCCTACCTTTTCCATTGTGTTTACACTTACTTTCATATCCAATTGTGTTTTAATAATATTTCACCATATTTTATCCCTCACCTCACCATCTTTCCATAGTTTCTTTGTTGGAGAGAGCCAAAGACTTGTGAAGTCACCACAAACATGAGATAGAGATATTAATAGTGCAAAGCATCATTATATAGCCAAAAGGAGTCCTAAATCATCATTATGTAGTCTAAAGGTGAACGATCAAGGCTCATTTCCTATGTTCAAATTGAAGAAATGACATCCTAAATGCATATATACAATAAGGTAGCATTATCATAAGATATCCTAAAAGATTGAAATGGATCATCACAAATATGAGAAGAGTGTTTTTAGGCTATTTATAAGCATATATAGTCAGGAAAATGAGCATTATCAGTAGGTAGTATAGTCAAAGTATAACTAAGGGTTCAATGGAGGATAAATTATAGAATATCTTCCTCAAGGTCTATTGAAAGTAAGCAATCCATGGTGTGAGAAGGTGGTCACCATAGAGATAAGAAAGGTAGGTTGGGCCTTTAATTTTAACACTATGATACCAATAAAGATGATCTACAACCTATTAAGGGAATTCTATAATTAAGATGATAGAAAATCCTATATGGAACAAGGCTAAGTAAAGTGTTATTCTCATATTAGGGATGAGTTCTTAGTTGTGATTATTAATTCTCACTTCAAAATTGAATATGTTCTAAGCTACTAAAATATCACCAATTTTGATGCCTATAATAGGCTTATGAAGATCATCTACAACCAACCCTAAGTAGGGTTATTTAGAATCCTAGCTCAAGAAGGTTATAAAATATAAAAGGGTATAAGACTTCAATGGTGATTGAGGATAGTCATTCCCTTTCAAAGAAAACCAAACACTTTGCTTATGGTTTAAGGATTATAAGCACAAAATGACTTTGATCTAATCCATACACTACTCATACAGTCTTTTTTTGTAAAAGTCATTCTCTTAATAAGGTTTCAAATTCAATGGGTTATGAAGGCTTGCGTAATTATGACTGCTATGGTGCCTACATATGCATTCAAGGGTTTGTATAATGAAAGGTTCATAGTGTGGATGGGGACAAAAAAACTATTATATAGCTTATAGGTGTTTTCAGTTATAAAAAAGAGAGCTAAATCATCCATATATCATAAGAGAATCATCACCTATATCTATAAAGGGCACCTACATGATTGGTCTAGGTTAAATCTTGTAATTGAATGAGGTCTTGGTAACCTTAAATCCATTCAAGGGGAAATATATCTTATCATTAAAAAAAG
Source organism: Torreya grandis (assembly GCA_037957365.1). NCBI lineage: Eukaryota > Viridiplantae > Streptophyta > Pinopsida > Cupressales > Taxaceae > Torreya > Torreya grandis. Next base: position 1,322,294 of record JARHVA010001101.1, read on the forward strand.
GAGATGATGACCTACAATCACCTCATTTGGAAGATATAGCCAACTCTCGTAGGGAGACCTATAATAAGGTAGGTATGTTAATTATAGTCAAGGGCCATCTAAGGCACATGGAAGTTATCAAGGATCACTCATTCAAGCAAGGAAGATGAATATTTATGTGAAACCCTGATTGGGGCCAATGAAGGATAAAATCTAAACCTTATAGGCTTTTACAGACCTCTCTTATATCCTAGTAGGGGTTTGGATTCCAAGGAAATTTAGCAAATTGATTAAAGACATAGGAAACTACCTTAGGGAGAACATTATAAATGATGTCATGGTTAACATCAAATAATGTGCTACTAGTATGAACACATGGCTATTAAGCCATAGGTGAACATATAATCCCTAAAAATCATGTTACATGTTTGAGTTGTAGTTAGTTTATGTGAGCTTTTGAAAGCTAGGAGACTATTTTGTTCACCAAATATGATTGATAATATAGTGGGACAAAGAAGAAATAGGGAATGTCATGGGTTTCAATAAATATTATCACAAATAATAGTCACTTATAGGCTATGTAAGCACCTATAGTTAACCTAAGAAGGGATACATATAGCCAAGTGGTGATGATGCTCCATTAAGACCTTTAAGGGAATTTAGGCCTTCCTAAGGGGTTATTGATCGAGTCTTAAGTGTTTTAGTAGCATATCACAATTATTGAGTTCCTATATTTATTCACACCCTCAAGACACTTTCAATCCTATTCTCAGTCTGTATAGAGGATAGAAAAGCATTACATATAGTTAAGCTTGATAAATGGATGGTTTATTAAAAGGAGGGTTTTGATACCCTAAGAGGCTTATCATCATTACTTTAGGAATATAAAATAATACTAGCATAATCTAGGTTTCATTAAAAGGGAGACTAAGGAGACATCATTAGGATTCAATGACAAGGACTCTAGGGACTAACTTATCAATCAAAAGAATTATATAGTTGCATCCCTATTTTTAAGATATAGAAGGAGGTTGAGTGCATGGATTTTGATGGTTGGATTTGTCTTAAAATAACCAATTCATGAGAGTAATAATGTTGAGATGGTTTAAAACCATGTAAAATTCCTTTAATATCCATTACTATAGTTGTTTTATTATCCTTGACATGACATCAAATGATAACCTACAGCCAAATAGTGACATTTTCCTTCTCATACAGTCTTAGATCCTAAGGTGAAGGAAACCATCCAAGTAAAGTAAGGTATATGATGATAAATTAGTTAAAAATTTTCATGGAAACCTTAAATAATTATATCCAATTCATATATATTACTATCAGTCCTTGAAAGTACTTTACAAGACTACTGTATGGATTATGCATAGTATAGAGGGCTAAAAGCTTGGTTTTGGGTCAATTGCTTAGAGGGAGATATTTTGAGAGATTTAATTTTATATAAATAGATTAAATAGCCTATTTAGGATGAAATTTCCACTAAAATGTTCAAACCACATCAATATCCACCTAGAGTAGCATGTATTATACAAGAGAGGGGCCTAAAATGCCTTGTTTGTAGGTCTTAACATGCTTGAAATAGGGGTGGAGGATATTTTAAAACTTTCAAAAAGGTTTATTTAAATAATTTAAGATTATTGTGATCTTTAAAACGTATAGAAAACATGAAATAACCTCCAAAACTTAATAAAAAATGTAGACAATCCATGTATAGATGTCAAAATTGAGAAGAAATTGAGAATTTTGGGAGCTATAGGTGGAATCAAGACTTAAATTTTTTTATAAAAGGTAATAATGAGTTGGATAACCTTATTAAAATTTTTAATGTCCATTGGATGAGTGGACATATTTTATATTTTGTGACAGACCTCAAATTGTCCGTTTGGGGTAACCATTGGAACAAACAATGTTGCGGAATGCCACATAAGCTTCTAGTGCCAAGTAAGAGATTAAAAATAATGGTATGATGTTTTTACATTATAATTATAAATATAAAGAGTTTAAAAACCACAAATTTTATGCAAACCATGATCATACATGCTTATGCAAGCAAATACACACATGGGCCAAAAAGGCATTTTTGGACTTTTCAAGAAAAATGGAATATTAGAGTGTTTTGATAGCATGGTATAGGTCACATAATTATTTTTTGTGGCTTGGTAAAGCTAGTAACTAATTTAATTTTGGTTAACTTTTTCACTTTTTGTAGTTCTAGGCACCCTTTTGAGCCACCTATTCAAATGCTCATTTTGTTTACCACGTGTGGAGTTTAGCTGAATGATATTAGTATGTTTTTAGGAACCATATTTAATTATAATTAATTAAAAATTTATATTATTTTATGGGATATTATTTATGAAAATCACTAAGAGCATAGGTAGCCTAGAATGCATTCAAATCCCCATAGGCAAATTTTATTTACATGGTAAATTTTCATATATTTTGCATTAGAACCCAATATTTTTAAGGATGTCATGGGGTCAATATAATATATATAAATGGAAATGGAATAGTATTTGGAGTTTTTTACTTCATGAATCACTAGTTTGAAGATTTAGCTTTAAAACCCTCTTAAATCCCTAAAAAACTAGTTTTGAGAAAAGTGGATTTTATTGTTATAAAATCACCATAAATCAACATTAAAACTTTTTAAAAATAAATTAAACTTAGAGAGGATTCCATAAATTTAATTTTTATGCATAAATATATATAGATGAGGACATAAATCATGTTTTTTGTGGAAAAAAACATGTAAAATGTAGTACAAGATAGTTCAATGGAATATAATTAATGGACATCAAATCAATATACTTTTTATTCATCATAATATATTAATTTTATCATAAATAATACAATAAGTTTCCCTACCATCTTGATCAAAATGGCTAGTCTACTGGAAAATAGAGCAAAACAGGCTTAGTCAACCCTATTGATTGAATGGCAAAGGTTTTCTCTTTAAAATCACATGTTTGGTGATGAAGAAAGTTATTATAGGTATAATTTATTGGGTTTTAAGATTTGATGTCTTATTATTTTAGGTTTAATGGTGATCAAGAGCATAGATTAGCCTTTAGGCTTAACTGGTCTAAAAAGCCTAATTAGTCAAATTGTCGAAGTTGATGTTTGGCATTGGATGGCTATTCAAGGAGTTCAATTTGGTTTTCCATGATTCATATCTATTGTTCCATGAAGTTTTTCATGCACTTATCACTCTTCAATTTCATTTTTCATGTAAGGGAAGGATAATTGGAGTTGACTAGTCTTAAGATCCAGTTGACTAATTGTCAAGTGTTACATCTATTCTTGGTTAACTTGTCATCCAAGACTTTAAAACACTTAAAACTCAACCTCAAGTGGAGTTAAATAATATAAGTATTTTTGTATCATCATTCATTCTATTTTAATTGTCAAATATGGTCCCACCATCTCCCTTTTATGCCAAAGTTTGAAGTTTCATGCAAATTTTGTGGAGTTTTAAGATTTTTTATTGAATTGTTTAAACATTGTAAATGGAGATAATCCTGAGTTAGTCAACCAAGACTAATAATTCTCCCTTTTCAATTCCACAATGGATTAGGTTAGAATTTACACATATATATTGGATTTTTCAAGCCATTTTTAGGATTTCTAAAGCTAAAGCAAACGTTGTAATCTGGACCATACATTAAATAGAGTATAGAGTGTAATTGATTGTGTATCAGCATATAAGTGAGACTATATCTCCTTATGATAGGTCCCTTCCTCACATATTTCTTTCTATCTCACATTCTATAGTTCATTTGAAGAGGTGAAAAAGAATCTTGTAATCCATAATTCTTTCAATCCTTCATTTGAAATATTTATGCTTAAGGGAAATATAGGAATTTTATTAGTTTATATGCAAGTGTTAGTTTTAATATCTTTTAGATGATTTTGAAAATTTAGGTGCGTGACCCAATTAGATAGGATTTCCCTTTATTTTCCCCTTCCCCTATTCATTTGAAAACAATAGTGATCAATTTTAATAGGTAAATCTTAAGGGAACCAACCCTCTTTAGAGGTTCTTCTCAATACAAAGTCACCCAAACTCTGAGAAGTTCTAATCATATCAGATAAAATGAGGATGTGTTTTACATATCTTCAAGTAGGGTACACTCTAGAGTGATAATAATTTATGGCACATCCAATGGGACAACTTATTCACACTTTGGAACTATTATTTGTGTATCTAAGTATATTATTCATTTTTAGATTTTCATTTTCATATTTTTATACTTTTCATTCCACCAAGATTTTTCACAATATCCTTTGTAAAAGGGAAAGAAATAAATTTCTTTGAGTTATCTTTTGAATTAGCAAAGAAGAAGATAACCTCTTAGTCAAATCTAAATTCTAAATCTTCTGTTACCCCTACTATTACACAAAATCCTCCTATGCAAGCCAATATTGTTCACAAAATATTTTTTTAAATCATATACCTCAGATGGATATTCCCATAAGATAGGCTTTTATTTCATTCAATGGTGGTAGTCCTTTAAATCTCAATCAATGGGATGATATTCCAGTTTCTACTTTGAAGGCTCTTCCTTATTTCATAGGATAAAATCCAACACCTCCTATAGAATATATTGTAGATATTACTAATATTTGTTTAGTGTATCATGTGACATATTAAAATGTAGCAATGAGGTTGTTGGCAAATTATTTCAAAGGGAAATCACTTCAGTGGTACAAAGGTTTAGGTCTTGCATCAATCAATAATTGAGATGAATTTGGTGAACTTTTGTGCAAACATTTTAAAGACAAAAGTGATCATATTTCACTTTTGGATCAGATTTTAAAAATTAAGAGGTTCAATCATGATTTCATGGTGGATTTCAACTACAAATTCCATAATAATTGGGATAGAATTCTTATAGTAATCAATCCTACACCCAACTATGTTTTTCTATACTATCTTAAGGATCTCAATTCATATGTGTTTGTCATGATTCAATCCATGGGGGACAACACTTAACCTAGATATTTTATATTAGAAATCAAGGATAAAAATTTACTTATACAAGTAGGTAAGTTATCTCTAAGGCCACCAATGACTCTTTTTCCAAAAATCTATCCTCCTTCTCGAACTATTTCTCCAATTCAAAAGTCATCAAAATTTTGTCAAACATAATGTGACCAAATTGATAGATTGGGGAAGATAGAGATCCTTCTTAAGACTCATAATAACAAATTGGTTGAAATAGAGAGGAAACAAGCTCCACCATATAGGCCATATCAAAACACTAATGAGAATTATCAGTCTAATAGGCCATCCTATCAATCCAATCAGCAAGGACAAGGACAAAATTATAAATCAAGTTAGTATCATCCTAATGCTCTAAGCAATTCTAGAGCTATTGTTCCAACTTAGAGAAATTATGCTCAAGAAGGACAATGGAATAATCAATGGGATCAAGCAAACAACATTTCAATGGATTCAACCAATGAGAGTTCCAATCAAATTTTTATGCAATAATGGTTAGTTCTTCCTTCATTTGAAAACCAAAAAAAATCTTAGAATAAGGAAGCTTCTCTTTCTCATGGATACATTCCTTCATTCACTAAAGTAGAAGTTCTAAGTCAATAAGGAGAAGGTAGTGGTAAGGCACCTACTAAGATTACATTTGTGAACTTCTAAGAATGTGAGAATTATTTTGAGCACTTGGTTGTAAATTAAATTCAAGATTTACCTAATATTTATAATTTAATTACAACCCATACTAGATCCAAGAAAAGAGCAATTAGTGATGGTTCAAGTCCTAATAGGGCATCCCCTTCTTATTCTCAACCACAATTAAAGATGACTACACATGAGCTACCTCAAAAAAATTCAAATCAACAAGCTCAAAATCCAAAAGATAAAAACATGAAAGGGCCTTTCATTCCTCATTTCACACAACATTTGGGAGCTCCTTATGCTCCTAAATTGTAGTCAAGGGAAGCCACTTCTCCACTCATTATTTTGGATCATATGAATAATAATTTAGTACCAATTTTGTTATGAGATACTCTACTAATCCTAAGATAGGAGTATTTGCAAGAGGAGTTTTCAAATCTCAATATCCTTAGTAGACCACCTAAAAAGGAAAGTGTAAGTGTTGTTATAACTAATTATAATCTAGTTTTTAATTATCAACCTCTTAAGGTGAATAAGCCTCCTCTATTTTACCTTTTTTTAATCATTGGAGATTATCTTATTCATAACTATATGATTGATAGTGGGGATAGTACCTATATCATGCCCAAATCAATAGCTATAAAAGTAGGATTATAGTATGAACTCCATGAGAAAGGTGTATTGAAATTAGATGGGTCTCCTACCAAGAATATAGGTTTGTTGAAAGATATAAAAATCATTATTTTTTCTTGTACAAATTTTACCATTTCATAAGATATTATTGTTGATATACCTACATATTTTACACTATATCTATCTAGATATTTCACTGCCAAAACAGGAGGTTACCTTTTCTTATACTAGTCATACATGGTTTTTAGAACCATGTATGGAACCAAATTAACCATAATATCTAAGCCTATTTATATGTTTCATCAAGAGCCATATATGAAAAATATGTCAAATGTGAATTTTAGTATTTTAGAAGAAGATGATAACATCATTGAGCAAGAGCCTTCTAAGCCTCTTGAGCATATACTAGATATTCTACTCAATGAGTGGGATGATAAAAATAATGCACATGATCCTTATAAAACTATTTAATAAATTGGTTTTGGAGTCTATGATATGCATGAAGAAGGTGATTTATTTCCTAGTCTCACTAGCTCAATGCAGGATCAAGAAGGAGTTTAGAATCTATTATATGATGGATCCAAAACTAAGAATGGAATTGGGGCTGGTGTAATTCTAGTTTTACCATAAAATCAAAGGTATTATTATTTTTTTAGATTCTATTTTAGTTTTAATTCCAATACTGTAGAGTATAAATATCTTATTTATGGTCTCTAATGGGCTAGAAAGAGGGATATTAAGCTCTTGCAGGTGAAAGGTGATGGTGAGTTAGTAGTCTATAAAGTCAAAGGTTTAATTAAAGAAAAGAATATTATTTTTAAGGCCTAAAATAATAGATTTTGGGATCTCATGGAATATTTCTTTGCATTTGACATTAACTCCATTCCTAGAGGACCAAATCAACATGCAGATAGACTTGTTGTCATAGGAACATAGTATGATATTTTGGATAAGATTAAGGAAAATAAAAATAAGACCCAAATCAAGGTTATATGTAGATCTTTAGTCCCAAATAATGATGTAAGCTGGCAAGTTTTTAATTCTAATAAGTAGATAACATATTTTATATAGAATGAGGTAGAGTTTTTCCAAAGAAATCATGACAAATTACAATATCAATATGAAAATTAGATTGTGTAATTGAAATCTAACAAGATGAAAAAAGGTTTAGTGAATTTAGAAATAATTTTGAATGAACATGATTATCTAAGGAAAGAAAGGTGAGAATTTATTGTAAAAAAGAGCACTATGAGCCAATTATCATAGTTGAAGGTAAGCAACTCAAGCTAAGTAAAGTGAACACTGATTATGAGAGAGTAGCTTTCATTTTATTATGTAAAAAATTCATAGATGTATTTTCTTGGAAATACAATGATTTTAAAGGTTTTAATCTCAAATTAGCATATCATACCATTGAAATGGAATAAGATGCAAACTTAATAAGATAAAAGTAAAGGCCTATCAACCCCAAGGTTGAAATTCTCATGAGGAAGGAGCTTACAAAGCTAATTGAATTAGGTATTATTTTTCCTATAAATAATTTAACATGGGTATAAAATCTTATACTATTAATAAATAAGAATGGATAGATAAGGTTATGTGTGGATTTCAGAGATCTAAATAGAGTGTCACTAAAAGACCACTATCCTCTTCCTTCCATGGATCAAATATTACAAAGAGTATAAGGTTCATAGAGGTTTTCTTTTCTATATGGATATTCATGATACAATAGATATTAGTGAAAGAGGAAGATCAGTATAAAACAACTTTCACCACTAAATGGGGTACTTATACTTACAAGAAGATGCCTCTTGGACTCTCTAATGCTAGAGCTACCTTCGAAATGGAAATGGAGGTTGATTTTCATGGTATTTCTAGTGAAATGGTTCTAGTATATCCTGATCATATTATAGTGTTTTAAAATAATTATAATGATCATCTAACACACTTGAGAATTATTTTTGATAGATGTAGGCAAGTTGGAGTCTTATTGAATCTAAAGAAATGCATTTTTTTAAGTACATGAGGGGAGATTTCTTGGGCATATTATGTCCAAAAATATTCTTTCCATTAATCTAGAAAGGATAGAGGCAATCCTTGCTCTATAATTTCCTAAAAACAAGAAAATATTGAAAAGCTTCTTGGGTAAGATAAACTTGATCAGAAGATTCATTCTTAGTTTTTTAGAACAAGTATAGCCACTTACTCAAATGTTAAAGTAACACCAAGATTTCGCTTTGAGTAAATAAGGTAAAAGAATATTTGAGGATATCAAAGAAGAAATTAACCAATCTCCTACTTTTATCAATTCATATTTTAGTAATAATTTATTCTTATATGATTTCTCTACTTCCATTACTATTTCAACCATGCTTATGTAGCAGAATGATGAAGGTTTGAAACAACCCATTTCTTTATTTAGTCAAGATTTAGAGGGTTATAAAGAGAGGTATTATTTTATATAAAAACATGTTATTATTGTTATAATAGGTCTAAAAAAATTCAAATTTTTGGTTTCAAATAATAAGATTATACTAATGGTATCTCATCCAAGTGTGAAGGACTTCATTCTCAACATAGACTTGAGCGAAAAGAGAGCTAGATGGGTCACAAATTCATGGAATATGATATTAAATTCAAGGTTAGAAATCTGGTCCAAGTAAAAATATTGTGTGAATATATTTTAGAAGATGTAAAAGAATAAAAATAGATAATTTTGATAATTCAGGACACAACATAAAACTAAAAATACACCTCCTAGAAGCTGAACATAGAACATTACTAGATTTATTCAAAATGGAGATAGTATAAGGGGTTTTAATGCATAAAAAATAAGAAATTTTAGGCTGAAATTAGTACCATACATTATAATTTATGGAGTAATTGTTTAAAAGGACATTGGAGGTATACTTTTAAGGTGTGTTAAAACTAGTCAATTTGACAAGATTTTTGCGTAATTCATGATAGTCATTTTGGAGGGTATTTTTAAGCAAAGACCATAGATAAAAAAAATCATTATATATATTTATTTTTGGAAAAATTTATTTATATATGCACATGCATGGGTTATGAAATATACAAAGTGTGTAATGTTTGTAGGGAAATAGAGACTAGCTGGTATGCCACTAAAGCCAACTTAGGTTGAGTAGCCTTTCATGCAATGGGGTTTAGAATTCATTAGAATGATTAATCCTCCATAAAATTATGATCATAATTTTCTCTTGATAGCTATAGATAATTTCACCATGTGGGTAGAAGTAGTGCCTTTGAAAGAGGCAAATGAGAACTCCATACTTGAATTCTATGAGAGTCTAGTAACTCATTTTGGAGCACCTTCTCCTATAATATAAGATAATGCTTTGGAATTAAATATTAAAAAGGTATTTTAATGGGATATTTAACATGGTATTTGTTTTACATATTCATCAAATTACTAGCCACAAGGTAATGGACTAACTGTGTCCACCAATAAAAACCTGATTTAGATCATCAAAAGAACAATGGAAGATAATCAAAGATCTTGGTATAAAAAGTTGAATATTAATTTATGGGCTGATAGTATCACCCCTGATAATTTAATTGTTCATTCACCTTATCTCCTATCTTATGGAAGAGAAGCAAGGCTTCCTATCTCATTAGAGCTTCTAACTTTAGAGCTTACACACCAGTTAGAGCTTCTAGAAAGTGATGTAATGGAAGTAAAAATGAATGAAATAAGATAATTGGAGGAGATAATAAATTATTATATGAAAAATATGTGGTAAAATCAGCATCAAGTCAAAAATACATTTTATAAAAGAGATTCATCAAAAACATTTCAGTAAGGAGACATAGTACTCAAATGGGATGAAGAGCATGCAAAGCCAACTAAGCACTTAAAATTTGATATCATTTAGAGAGGAAATTATATTATCATTGATTATAAGAAGAAAAAGGATATATATATTGAGTGGAGAAGAGATTCTCATTCCTGTGAATGAGATGTTTCTCAAATACTACTACTAGGAGAGTCACTCATTTATACATAGTCATAGTTTCATTCCTCTAAGTTATTTTTCCACATGATTTCAATAGTTGTTTTTTCATTTCTATGTTATTTTTTTAAAAAATTTTATAAGTGCATACATGAACATGTTTTTTTCAGTTCTCTTGTTATGTCTTGGTCTGCAAGCTTTCCTAGATTCAATGTTTGTCATGGTCTATCTTTGCCAGAGTTTCTAAGTTCTTTGACCAATAAGCTGGCCAACCCATGAAAATCACAAAAATTATTATTAATTATGCATATAAAGGTAAAATAAATATCCCTATCATTCAAAACTTTTAAAATTCTAGTCCTTACCCCTTTATAATTGGTCAAACTGATCAATTATGGTTTAAAAATGCAAATTTTGGTCAAAATGTCAAAAAATGGGGTAAAAGCATAAAAAATGGTATAAAATTCATTTTATTATATCAAAAAAACTTTTAATATGTTTTAAAACATTTAAATAGCCTATGTATTAAGTTTCAAGTCATGAAAAAGTGTTTTGATATGCTAACAAGCGAATAAGGGGCCCTTTTCCACCACACACATGCCAATTTCCATGTTTAAAACATGAAAAATGTTTTAAAAAGTGTAAATTTTCATGAGATTCATGTAATTATTATATAAAATTATTTTTCAAGTATTGGGAGGCCTTGGTTTCCTTTTAAAAGGCAAAAAAGACTCTTTTTCTCTCATTTTGCAAGAATAATATGAATTTTGTATGGATTCCATACAATCGATGGTATGAAAAGTCATCTAAAGGTCATTATCAATCTTCATCAATAGTTTCATGTATTTTCATGGCCATACAGGCCCAACACCAACCTCCTATTGACACTTTAATTCTTGGCACAAAGGGACTTGCTTGTAGGTTTTCTACTGGTATAGACTTCAAGAAGAGGGTACAACTCAATTTTGGGGTGAAGAAAATAGATTTATAGGGATTACTAATGGTCTAAGTGGTTTTTCAATTGAATTATTTAGGCTCATGAATATTCTAGTTGAATTCAAGTCAAATTTCAGTGCCTAGTATTTATGAAGGAAACTAATTTTCTTCAATTTTTCCTCACCTAGGTAGAGTTTTAGGGAAATTCAACTTGTTCCAAAATATTGAGGACTTTTTATACCTTTTCATGGTCTATTTAAGGTGTTCTTCATCCATTTTAAGGTCAAAAAATGGTCATAAACTTAGCCAATCAATTTTTAGTTAGTATGAGCTTACAAAGAGAAGTTGTATAGTCCTTGAAGAAAACATTAGCCTCAAATTGTCAATAATTTGTGTTTTACATGGTTTACATTAATTTTTCATGATTTACATGCATAAATCTTAGATATTATTCAGGTTTAATGGATAATTAATCCCATCTCCATGTCTACAAAGTGTCTTAAGAAGCTAATTTAGCATGAATTAAGGTTTCTTTGCTAATTTTAAGGTTTATTGAGAAAACCGTGTTTCAAATAACCCTCTTTCACTCTTTTAATGGCCTCAAAATTCATGATGTATGATGTCTTAGTACCATTTTTCCATATATATCATTATATTAGCCTTTAACATGTTCCATTATGCTCTTTCCTACCACCTTTCCATACATCCACATATCACTGTCAACTGCTCTCAAAACCTTGCCTTTCCCACTATGTTTACACTTCTTTTCATCTCCACTTATTTCTATCTAAGTTTTGCTTTTACTTGTGAAAAGAAGAAACTAGTTAAGAAGGGTGTGTAAAAGAATGCCTATTGAATGCACATGTGTTAAATCCAAATTTGATGAGAAATCCTCTTTAGCTAAGGAAGAATGACCTATAATAAGAAATCACTACCACAAAACTTGTTGGTTAGACAAGTAGTTGGGTGGATTGCCTATCGTGAGCTAGATCTTAGAATTGAAAGCTTTCTAGGAGGATGTCAATCCACATTTTTTAAAACACTTAAGTGGAACTGATAAAATAAATATATTTACCTTAAATGACTATAAAACTAAAATAACATACATCAAATGACATCTAATTAATTGAGAAACTTAGATGCTTTGCTAAGTTAACCAAAATGAAGCAACTTGTTTGATATACTAATGCTGAAAATTAGTTAAGGCAAGGTTGTGGTTTTGGGTTTGGTATTTTGATAAGGGTCAAAATAATGGTTTGGTTGGGGTTGATTGAGATAATAAAATGAGAGGGATATATGGTTGAAAAATATAAAACAACAATTAACTAGGGTAGCAAAAGTATGAGGAAATAAAGAGGGTGAAGATGGCAAATGTGCAAAGAGGGAAAAGGAGGTAAATGGGATTACAATGGAAAAGGTGGTAAAGGAGGTCAATGCAATAAGATTTAAAGTATATTATTGGGTATAGGTCAAGGCAATGAATGGAAAGACTCAAGTAAATGACTAAAATAAAGAAAACCAAATAAGGTTGCCATGAGACTTGTTGATGTGCTTGATGTTGTTGATGATTTGATGAAGGAATCCCATGGTAATTTTAGTAGAGCTTCATTGCTTTGAATTATTTTCCTAAAATATTTAGATGACCTCCAAAATGATGACCTACTTCTAAGACCTGAAACAATATGTTAATAACCAGAGGCTAACTTCCAACTTAACATTAGGTGAAGGAAAGAGGGGGTATTTATAGCATTTATTATGAAGAATCATGCCAAAAAACGAATATTAGAATTATGGTTCCATTTTCAATGTGTGTGCATGGATTAGTAAAAATGAGTTTGGTGGGATTCCCACCTTGATCGGATTCCCACCTTGATCATAAGTCTCCCATTTAGGTTGGTGTGTCTCCCACCTTGCACATGAATCCAATTTTGAATGGGAATCATGCACATGGGTTTAAATGAGACCAAATAATTTTCACCACCCCTTATTATCTTCATCAAAGCACTTAAAGAGATGGCTCACCAAATGTGGCACCATTTTTCATCTGGTGCCTAAATTACTCAAGGATGAGGTTGGTGGGGATTCCTATTTGGGTTGGTGAGTCTACCATTTGGGTTAAGAAGTAAAAAATGGATACCCTTTGTATTTAAAGAGGTACGTATATCATTTACAAGGATACATTGATGTGGTAAGGCAAAATATATGTTTAATGATGGCCCCTTGAGGGGAAATTTGACATATTTCAAGGGGGGCTTATGATGCTTAAATGAGGTCATTAAGCACATTGGGAAAGGGTCCCAGGTGGGGTATGGTGTCCCACATCAATCCACATCACTTCTAAGACATGTCACTTGAGATATCACCTTCAATGTCACTTACCATGTCACTTACCATGTCACATGCCATGTCATCATGAATAGTGATAGTGGTTCTGATAGTGAATAGTGAATAGTACTTTTGAATAGTTATTTCAAATAATAATTTTGAATATTAATATGTGACTAGAAGAATAGTGATTTGATTATATTAAGAGGGGATGGTTAAAGGTTAATAAGGTTTAGGTGGTCTTTAGGGGTTCCTAAGGCATTTAGTTATCAAAAACTATAAGTGTGTAGTTCTCTAGTGTCGACACCACTCTTGTGTTTTCATCATCTTTCACCATCTTTTCCCCCTCACCTCTCCTCCTTTCCATATTTTATTTATTGGAGAGATCCAAAGAATGGTGAGGTACCACAAGCATGAGATAAATATATTTATAGTATAAAGAATCATTATGGAGTCAAAAGGAGTCCTATAACATTATTATGCCGTCTAAAGGTGAACGATCAAGGCTCAATTCCTATGTTCAAAGTGAAGAAATGACATCCTAAATGCCTATATAAAACAAGGGATCATTAACATAGGATAACCCAAAATATTGAAATGGATCATCACAAATATGAGAAGAGTGTTTTTAGGCTATTTATAAGCATATACAATTAGGAAAAGGATCATTATTAATAGGTAGTGTAGTCAAAGTATAACTATGGGTTAAATGGAAGAGAAAGTATAGATGATCTTCATTAAGGTGTAGTGAAAGTAAGAAATCCATGGTGTGAGAAGGTGGTCACCATAGAGATAATAAAGGTAGTTTGGGCCTTAAATTTTAACACTATGATACCAATAAAGATGATCTATAACCTATTAAGGGCATTATATAGGCCAAATGATAGCAAAGCCTATATAGCACAAGGCTAAGTAAAGTGTTATTCTAATTTTGGGGAGGAGTTATTAGTTTTGATTAGAAATGATCACTTAAAAATTGAATATGTTATAATCTACTCAAATATCACCAATTTTGATGCCTACAATAGGCTTATGAAGATCATCTACAACCAGACCTAAGCAGGGTTGTTTAGAATCCTAGCTTAATAAAATTGAAGAATATAAAAGCGTATAAGTCTTTAATGGTAAGTGAGGATAGTTAGTACCTTTCAAGTAAAACCAAACACTTTTCTTATGGTCTAAGGCTTCTAAGTACAAAAGGACTTTTCTCTAATCCATACACTACTCATACAGTCTTTCTTTATGAAATAAGTCATTCTCTTAAGAAGGTTTCAAATTCAATGGGTTATGAATGATTGCATAATTAGGAGTGTTATGGTGCCTAAAAATGCATTCAAGTATTTGTGTAATGAAGGGTTCATAGTGTGGAGGGGGAAAAAAAATTATTTTATAGCCCATAAGTGTTCTCACTTATAGAAAAGAGAGTTAGATCACCCACATACATTAAGACAATCATCACATATAACCCTAAAGGGTACTTGTAGGATTGTTCTAGGTTAAATCTTGTAATTGGGTGAGGTATTTATAACCTCAAAGACATTAAAGTGGAAGTAGGTCTTATCATTCAAAAAAGGATATGATGACCTATAGTCATCTCATTTTGAAGCTACAATAAGATCTCTTAGGGAGACATATAATCTAGTATGTATGTTAATTAAAGTCAAGGGCCATCCAAGGCACAAGGAAGTTAGCAAGGATCACTAATTAACACAAAGAGGATGAATATTCATGTGAAACCTTGATTGGGGATAATGAGGGACAAAATATAAACCCTACAGGCCTGTATGGACCTCTCGTATAGCCTGGCATGGGTTTGGATTCCAAAGAAATATAGCAAAGAGATTAAAGACTTAGGAAACTACCTTAGGGAGAACCTTTTGAATTATGTCATGGGGAATTTAAACGAATGTGATATTTTTATCAAAATAGGGATATTAAGCCACAAGTGAACTTACAATCCCTAAAAACCATGCTATAAGTGTGAGTTACAATCAAAGAGGGTATATAGTTAGTTTAAATGAGATTTTGAAAGATAAGAGACTATTTTATTCACCAATTATGATTGGAAATATAGTAGGAAATATATGAAATATGGGATATCATGGGTTTAAATAAATATTTTCAAAAATAGTAGTCACCTACAGCCTATGTAAGCACCTATAATCAACCTAAGAAGGGATACATACAACCAGGTGGGTGATGATGCTCCATTAAGACCTTTAAGGGTATTTAGGCCTTCCTAAGGGGTTATTGATTGAGTCTTAAGTGTCATATTATCATATCAAAATTATTGAGTTACTATATTTTTTCACACCCTCCAAACACTTTCAACCCTTTTCTTAGTCAATACAGGGGATATAAAAGCATTACATATAGTCAAGCTTGATAAATGGAAGGTTTGTTCCAAGGAGGGTTTTGATACCCTAAGAGGCCTATCACCATTACTTCAAGAATATAAAATAATATTAGCCCAATTTATGGGTAATTTAAAGGGATCCTAAGGAAAAATAATTAGGATTCAATGACAAGGTTTGTAGGGACTAACTTATTAATCAAGAGAAATCTACAGTTGTAGACCTGTCTTCAAGATATAGAAGGAGGTTGAGTGCATGGAGTTTGATGGCTGAGTTTGTCTTAAAATAACCAATTCAGGTGATTAAAAGTGTTTATATGGTTTAAAAACATGTAAAATTACTCTAATATTAGTTTTATTATCCTTGACATGATCTCGAATGATAACCTACAGCCAAATAGTGACATTTTCTTTCTTATATAGTCTTGAATCTTAAGTTGAAGGAAAGCATCCAAGTAAACTAAGGTATGTGATGAGACTTGAGTAAAAAATATTCATGAACATATTCAATCATTATATCCAATTCATATATAGTACTATCATTCCTTGAAAGTACTATACAAGACTATTGTATGGATTATTCATAATATAGAGGCCTAAAAGCTTGGTTTTGGGTCAATTACTTTGAGGGAGATATGTTGAGACATTTAATTTGATATAAATAGATTAAATAACATAATTATGATTAAATTTCCACTAAAATTTTCAAACCACATTAATATCCACCTATAACAATATGTACTATGCAAGAGAGGGGCTTAAAATGCCTTGTTTAGATGTCTTGACATGCTTGAAATAGGGGTAGAGGCTATTTTCAAACTTATAAAAATGTATATTGAAATAAATAAATATTATTTTGATATTAAAAACATAAAAACACCATGAAATCACATTCAAGACTTCAAAACGTAGTAAAAAATGTAAACATTCCATGCACATAGGTCAAAATTGAGAGGATAATAAGGATTCTGGGAGCTATAAGTGGAATAAAGAATTGAAATTTAGTAAAAAATGTCATCATGAGTTGGATAAAATTATTAAAAAATTTCATGTAAATTTTATTACTGGAAATATTTTATGTTTTGTCTCTGTCATTAGCCTATCTGTTTGAAGTCACCATTAGAACAGGTAATGTTTTGGAGTGCTACAGAAGATTCTAGTGCTAGGTAAAATATTGATAAGTATGGTATGATGTTATTACATCATAATAATACATATAAATAGTGTAAAAACTCCAAATTTTAAGGAAACCATGCTCATATAGGCTTGTGCAAGTAAATAGGCACATGGGCCAAAAAGGTATTTTTGAACTTTTCAAGAAAAAGGGACTCTTAGAGTGTTTTGATTGCATGTTACAGGCAAAATAATTATTTTTAAAATATTTTTGAAGCTATGATGGAACTATTTTCATTTTGGTTAAGTTTTTCACTTTTTGTAGTTTTAGGCACCCTTCCAAGCCACATGTTCAGATGTTCATTTTGTTCACCATGTGTAGAGTTTGGATGAAAAATGTTAGTATGATTTGAGGAAACATAATTAATTATAATTAATTAATAATTGAGATAAATTTAGGGGATGTGATTTATGAACAGTCACTAAGAGTTTAGGCAGCCCAAAATGCAGTCAAATCCCCACAGGGGAATTTCATTTCCATGGTAAATTTTCATATCTTTTGCATGGGAAAAAAATAATTTTAGAGATGTTACGGGGTTAAATTTTGTATTTATAAAGTTAATAATTTAGGTATTTAGAGGTATGTACTTTATGCATCATCAGTTTGAAGATTCATCTTTAAAACCCTCCTAAACCCCTAAAAACTAGTTTTGAGACAAATGGATTTTATTTCTATAAAATCACCATGGATCAACCTAAAAATTTTCATAACATAAATTAAACTCATATAGGATTCCATAAATGTCATTTTTATGCATAGATTTCTTACAAATGAGGGCATAAATCATGTTTTATGTGGAAAAAGCATGTAAAATCTAGTACAAGGCAGCTAAATGGAATCTAATAAATAGAGATATAATCATAATAATTTTTATTCATCCTAAAATATTTATTTTATAATAAATAATCTTATAATTTTCCCTACTAGCTCAATCAAAATGGCCAATCTATTGGAAAATGGAGCAAAATAGGACTACTCAACCCTATTGATTGAATGGTGAAGGTTTTCTCATCAAAATCACACATTTGATGATGAATAAAGTTGTTCCAGGTATAATTCATGGTTTTTTAGGTTTTATGGCTTCTTATTTTAGGTTTAAATGTGACCAAGATCATGGATTAGCCTTTAGGCTTAACTGGTCTAAAAGGCCTTATTGGTCAAATTATCAAATTGGAGTTTAGCATTGGATAGTTGTCCAAGGAGTTCAATTTGGATTTAAATTTTTAATATATGATGTTCCATGATTTTTTTCATGCACTTCTCACTCTTCAAGTTCATTTTTCATGCAATGGAAGGCTAGTTGGAGTTGACTAGTCTTGTGATCCAGTTGACTAATTATCAAGTGATGCATCTATTCTTGGTTAACTTGTCATCCAATCCTTTCAAACACTTAAAAATAAGCCTCAAGTGGATTTAATGTATCTAAGGACTAATTTATCATCATGCATGATATTTGACTTTTCAAAGATGGGCCAACCATCTCCCTTATATGCCAAGGTTTCAAGTTTCATTCAAATTTTGTGGAGTTTTAAGTTTTTTTGATGAATTTTTTAAACATTGTAAATGGAGTTAGTCTTGAGTTAGTCAACCAAGACTAATTATTCTACCTTTTCAATTCCATATTGTCTTAGGTTAGAATTTAGACATATATATTGGCTTTTTTAAGCCATGTTTTAGGATTATTGGAGCTGAAGTATAAATTATAATCTAGACCATACATCAATAAAGGAAATTTTAATTTTAAATATGATTTTGGATAGAGAATAGAGTTTAAATTATTATGTATCATAATATAAGTGAGATTATATCTCCTTTTGGTAGGTATCTTCCTCACCTATTGTTTGTTATCTCACCTTCTACAAGTCATTTGAAGAGGTAAAAGGAATCTTGTAATCCAAAATTATTTCAATGCTTCATATAAAATATTTATGCTTAAGGGAAATATATGAATTTTATTGGTTTATATGCATTCATTATTTTTAACAGCTTATAGAGGATTTAAAAAATTCAAGTGCATCACCTCATTAGATAGGATTTCTCTTCAATTTCCCCTTCCCCTTTTCATTTAAAAATAATAGTGATCAATATCAATAGATAAATCTTAAGAGAACCAACCATATCTATAGGTTCTTCTTAGTATAAATTCGCCCACACTCTAATAATTTTTAATTATATCATTTAGAGTGAAGGTGTGTTTTACAAATATTCATGCAGGGTACACTCCAAAGTGATAATAGAGAGGAGGCAAGGATTTAGGAAGTACATATGAGAAAGTTGTGTACATAGTAAGTGGTGGTACAGGGGAAAACAATATTTTAAAGCATCAATGATCTACCCACCCCTTTCCTAGTGCACCTTTTAAGGTGTGCACTCAAAGAGATTGAGATTGATAGATTCTTGCAAGAGAGAAAGATTTAATAATTGATAAAGGTTGAAAATATTTTGTGTACACCCTTTCTATATCTTTCTATCTCCTTAGATATATTTATTTTCCAAATATATATATATATATATATCCTAATCTCAATTTTAGATTCTTACAATGAGACATTTTTCAAATCAACTTTATAATAAGAAAGAAAATTACGTCAATACATAGGTGTAATCCTAAATCTTTCTATTTCAATTTAAATCATTTTAAATACTTTAAATTCTATATTATATGCATTTATTATGTATTGTAACATGTTTTTGTCTATAGGCCAATCACCATCATAATCACTCAAGTTGGACTCAAGTAAAGGCAAGGTGTGTCATTCAATCCTAGGTACAAAATATTTTCCTTTAAAATAGTAATTTCATTACTAGATTAAATAGGGGGAATTTAGACACTATTTTATGGATTATATAGCGCCTTGGTCTTGTTCACTTAGAAAACTTAGACCTTGGTTGTTCCTCTTAGTTATGGACCTTTCCCACTTTTAGAAGTCTAGTATATGCTCTATATTATGCCCCTTGACCTATATCTTGGTTGAACTAGTCTTATGTCAATGACCTAAACCTTCTATCTTACCAAGAATTCTTAAAACCTACTTGTTTTACACCTCTAGAAGCTTTGAGTTTGTACCTACTTTCTTATTCTTTGAATACTGACATCCTTAATAGACACCTGCATCAATGCTAGTATCCAACTCCAACACAAGTGTCCAGTGAACTAAAGTCATCCAATTTTTTAATGAAAACTATCCTAATGGTTATCTTGAGTGATTTAAATTTATTCATTTCTCTAAAGGGATTGATGTAAATGCAACTTTAACCCTAATTCATTCATAACCTAGAAAATACCTAAAGAAACTTATCAAATAATTAAGTAAAGAACTTTATAAAATGAAGCTTCAATATTTTATCCTATTTTCATATTAGTAATAGGGATAACACATACACAATTTTGAAGTACTGAATAAGAATCCAAATATCTTTATTTTCCAAGTTACAAGCTAGGTCACTATTGTACTTGTTTTAAACATATTACATGATTCACACACAAGATAACATGTATAAGAGAACTAGATTAGTATAAGGCCCTATTCAGAGTATTAGATATGTAGGTAGAGCTCACTAATATAGGGGTCTTTTGGGTCATCTCAACACCATATACTCACTAACATATTTTTTCCAAAGGTCACCATGAATATGAAAAACTAGAGTTCTGTAAATTCATGAGGAGTGACAGTCCATGACCAAGATTTAAATGCACAAGAGCTAAGGTGAAGATAAACCTAGAATCATCCAAGTGATTGCATCCTTTTCCATCATGTATTATGTATAGGACACATAAACTAGGTTTAGATAGTAGACTTGACATAATCATCCCAGGTTGATGCTAGTATTTATAACGTTAGATGTAATTAATCTAAAAGTTTGTGACTATACCAAGATTATCTTCTATTTTTCTTCCTACCTATTCCAAATCTAGAACTATGTTAGTATAAGAACCAACTAAGTACATTATTTATTTATCATTTACATATCTAACTTATTTGTACTTATTATTTTTATCCTATCTCATTTTAAGGAATTTATCATATGTTTATATCTTATTTTATCACCCAATTAGCCTACTTTAGAGATAGTTTATCATCCTTTTGCTCTAGGTTATCTCTACCCCTTTAACCCTAGATAACCCCAATTTATATTAATTTAAGGGTTAAACACAACCAATTCAATCCAAACTTGAATACTTATTCAATTTTATGAATAAAAAATCAATCCAATACAAACTTGAATACTTATTCAAGTTTATCAAACACTAATATATCCAATCCAAACTTGAATACTCATTCAAGTTAATAACCAACAATCGATCAAATCAAAACGTGAATACTTATTTATGTTCCTAATAAATCAAAATTTGAACTTTCATAGTTAAACGATTAATCATAACAATACAAATATGAACTTGAATACTTATTCTAGATCATTTAGTAAATAATCAACATAAAATCCAAACTTGAGTTCTTATTAAAGTTTACCCATCAATCAAAATCTTGCTTTAGGAAGTGTACCATATCATTTTTCAAATTGAATTTAATTTTTAGGGTTAGTTACAGTACACTCAAATATAAAACCTAATAATCTAAACCCACCCATCCATACTAATTCAACTTTCAATCAACATAAACCATTTAACCCTATCATTCATTCAAATTTATTTTTTTGTTCACATCCTTTTATAAATCCAAACTTTAACCAAAACATATTTATCAATCCATCCCCTCATCAAACTAATCCAAATTCATTTACATTCATAAACTAGACAAATCTTAACTTCACCACAAATACAAATCAAACAAACCATAATTTCATCACTAAACCAAATCAAATAAACACTAATTTTTACACTAATCCAATATATCAAAACACCTTCACCCAATCACAACATGTTATTAACTATTTTTACACACTTCCTGACCAATTCATAAACTATCCACCTCATAATCAATATTCATTTTCATAAGCCAACACTAATTCAAACCCATTTATTGGTCAAACTTTTGACATGTTTACCTATTCAAGATAAAGTAATGAAATCTTGCGACATTTCATTTAAGAGATACAAAACATGAAGGATAAGGTCCAAGGGTTGCAAGAAGGTACCTTTTTTGGGTAAAAGAATATAAGTTTGAGGAATTATGTCCCTATCCATATGACATAAATAATATAATGACACCTTTTCCTAAACATTTTGAAATCCCTAAATTTGACAAGTGTAAAGGTAGGAGTGATCCTATGGATCATCTTAAATACTTATGTATGGCATGTTTTGATGTTGCATATATTAATGAATACATGTTAAGACTATTTACACAGTATAATGTGTCAATCCATAGAATCATTTTCACATTTACCCAAAGGATCAATCTCCACCTTTGAAGACCTATCTAAAAATTTATTTACCATTTCTCATACAATTTTAAAAAGGAATTGACCACGTTTTATCTATATAAAACTAAACAACATAATGGTGAAATCTTGTCCTATTTCTTACAAAGATTGTTGTAATTAGAAAATTGTTTTCCATGGTTTTTTTCCTAACATAGAGCTCATTATTATCTTCATGAACAACCTTAAATCAAAGTTGGTTCATCACTTATGACTTATTTGTCAAAATTCCTTTAAAATATCATTGAAAAGGGATTTAAAATGAACTTTAATTACTAAGGATGTTATCAAAATTTATAAACATGACAACAATTCATCAAACCAAACTAACAAGCCTAATTTTTCACCAAAAATAAAAACATTATGGGTGATGGTGTGATTGATGTCAATAAAATACAAAATGTACCAAAATAAAAAGATGTTAACTCGCAACCCATAAAAAATATCACACTACCTAGTGGTCAACAAAAATAATAAAATTTAATTTATAAATTCACGCAATTAGGAGACTTATATGAATCAATTTTTCAAAATTTTGCCTAAAAAAGCATGGTTATTTATCCTAACACTAAAATCTTTGAACAAAATTCTCATAAACTCAATTGGTACTATTGTAGCATAGAATTTCACCCTTTTGTGAGGGTTTTTTAGTATCTCTCACTCATAGCTACAATATTGGAGCAACCTTAGGCTATGGGTATCCTATAATGAGGTTGAGCCTCAGGAGAAGGTTGACTTCCTCTTGGTAGATCACCTAAACTAATAATTATTCTTAAAAAATGGATATAAAGGGGCTATATGATGACTAAGAACACTAAAAAATGATACATCAAATCAATTGACACTCACATAAGCTTGAAATAAACACTAACTCAACATAAGATATTTTTTTCTCACACAACCTCACAAACTAGCTAATTTTCATAAGTATTTCTTAAACTAGGCTCACCACAAAATACATGAAGAAAAGAAGAGTTCCAAAACTAACACAAAGAATCCATTAATGGTAGAAAAAGCTCAAATTCATACCTATAAATAACTCAAAAATACCTAAAAAGAGGCAAGAACAAGGACAATGGACATGGAGAAAACTTATTCACAAGGCCATCATTCATAATCTTTCTAAACATAAGTTAGAGGGAAGAGATAGGTAAAAATAATCTTTATTACTTCAAAATACATTTATTAAAAAAATTGATAGGGGTTTACCTTGTCAAATGAGAATATTTTACAAAAATGGGGTAGAAATGGGAGATTTAGGAGAAAATTGGAAGAATAAAGAAGAATCAAGCAAACATAATTCGATAAATGAGAAAAAACTACATTTCATGGAGTCTCAACCACATTTGGATCAATTAGGACTGATCTTTACTCAACAAAATAACCTTCATCAACCCAAATAGCCTTCAAGCCTTTTCATGATCCACTCAAAAGGGAAAAGTCTCCAAAGACTTTGAAAACTCAATGAATGCTCCACCTATCCTCCCAACCTATAAATCTCTCTTCGTTGGACTTTTACACCCCCTTCACTTTCACTTCTAGAAGGTTCTTGGCAAAAAGTTAGTTGTCTTGGCATAAAATGCTTAACATACCATGAAGGTTATCTTTTGTGTTTGATTTTTGAGGCTATCTTCTATTTTTAACTTGAATTTTCTAATATAACCTAAAATAAGCTCCATGAAACCTAAAACTCTCATAGACACCATTGATGGAGGTCACAATCTTGAGCCACCCTCAACCAATTACCCTAAAACCTACTCCCAAGGCTATTTGGCACCTTGAAGACCACTTTTAGACTTTTAGAATACCTCAAAAAATCTATTTCATGTATATGATGAATAAAATTAATATTTGGACAACTTTCAATACTTATAACAATGGTGTAAATCATCATTTAACCTACAACAATACACAAAATGTCTAAAACTAGGTTTTTTGACCCTTATCTTAGCAAGGCACAATATAAACCATTGTGTAGAGCTAAAAGTTACATAAAAATATGATTTAGGTCCCATTAGGCTAATTTCATGGCTTTAAACCATTTATCTCTTTGAAGACCTATAAAAGTAAGCATTTTTAGCCATTTTAGGCCTTTTAGGCACCCAAATGTGCCACATTATTATAAAAAATATGTTGGTCAAGATATTGATAGATTTATATATACATTAAATATGGTTTCCATGTCATTATAGGCCATTTTATGGACCTATGAGTCCGAAAACACAAAATTGGTCAAAAAGCTCCTTTGACAACTCAAGCAGGCTCACCTTCTTGACAGTTGTTAATATAATGTGGACCTATATTCCACCACTTATTAACATGAATATATATTCCATAGACCCATTAAACATCTCTACAAATATTTGATTCCCATGTGAAAGGTATGAAAAGATACATACATAAAGATAATTGCCTATAGGGTTTGTAAGCATTCTGGACATGCTTACACTCTTAACAATTGTTCATAAAACTCATTCCATTAAAAAATCTAAATACATAATTAATTTCAATTACAAATGGATACTCAAAACATACTATTATAAATTGTCCCAACTCTTCATAGAATGAAAGATATGAGCATCTGAAGAAGGGCTAAAACTGGGTGTCTTAAGCCTAAGAATCTCAAATTTGTCCAAAGGACAAATTTTACCTTTCCACTAGTATTATTTTATTTATAATATCTTCAAGTCACTTGAAACATCTCATAACACCTTTTCAAATGATTAAAACCAACATTGCTCTTTACACCTTTGAGACTACCTGTGGGGTTTACATGAATTTTGGAGTGTGAAAACTCTTTAAAGGTGTTTAATTGGATTACGAAAATATTAAGATGATTTTAAAATACTTCCTTAACCTTGGAACCCTTAACCACACCTTAAAACTCCAAAAAGTATGCCTGCACCAA
The DNA here is from genome assembly GCA_037957365.1 of Torreya grandis. Taxonomy (NCBI): domain Eukaryota; kingdom Viridiplantae; phylum Streptophyta; class Pinopsida; order Cupressales; family Taxaceae; genus Torreya; species Torreya grandis. The sequence continues at coordinate 1,347,608 of JARHVA010001101.1, forward strand.
TAGTGACCATTATGAGACATAAAGGGGACTATGTATAAACATCAGGCACTTAAAATTGTTATGTGATCTTTCTGATATGATTTATAGGTACATTATGTCATTAAGACAAATATTACATAGTTTCAATTCTTTTGTATGTGTAATTTGTCTTGTAGACCCTTTTTACAAAAATTTACCTTGAGCTACATGCATGCTTCCTCCATGCTTAAACATGTCTTTCTTCAAAATTTTACTTGAAACCCATAAATGTGATCACTTATATATTACAATTAAGGTTTATAACATCATAAAATACCTTTTTATGACCTCTCAAATGCATACACTCCTTCTTAGCTCCCAAAACTAACAAAACTTCAACTGGACCCTAATGGTTGCCTTCTTAATTGCAAGAGGACTGTGTAAGAAAAATGATTATTTTAACTCTTTACATGAACTTTAGGATGGAATGGGATTATTTTTTGGGTCATTTATACCATTTTTACTAAATTTAACTCTTTTAATTGACCTGTAGATGCCCCAAAATGACCAATTCCTCTAAGGCAGGTTCTAATGTTGATCATGATTTGACATAGAGTTGATTTCAATAAAATAAAGAATATTTATCATCATAAAAAAACCTCTAAAATATTTTTAATAGTTATAGTACGTAATAGTTATCCTCTCCATCATAATTCATGATTAGATCTTGCATATTTTGCCCTATAGGTCCATTTTTCTAGAAGCTAGTGACATGTCCTTGCTTGGTCAAATTTCACAACTAAGTTTTTTTCTCATTTGAATTAGTTTGTGCCTTATAATGATGATTTTTTATATTATATTTCATTAATATTTTCCTTTTAATTTATTTCACTCTTCATTTCTCAACCCTTACCTTCATGCAACTCATGTATGACTTAAACTCCTTAAGGAAAATCCATAGATGCATGTGTGCTCAGTGATATAGGTGATGATAATGATGATTTGGGTTGATTGTAACATTTTATTTAGAGTTTCCTCTATGACATAGGATTATGATCAAACCCATTCCTCTCTTCATACACTTCCTTAAACATGAAATCCTTGTAGACCACCCTCACACTTTCAATGCCAACTTGAAAAGGACCTGTGTATGATAAGGCTATAGATGAAGATCATGAGGTTAATTTGACTTTGAAAAATAGATTTGGTGATGTTATAAATATTTATAATTATCCTAATCCATCATTTTGTATTTATACATTCTCTTATATTTGATGTGAAAGCTTCTTTATAAACCATTAGTCTTTTAACTAGCATACTAGTTTATAGATAAGCCTTTAGCCTCATGTGAATGTAGGTCACTACCTTTTAGGTTGAGCTTGATTGAGATTGGTATTTGAGATTATTTTTACCATTATTTTACCTCAATAAATTTTATCAATTAATATGTAAAATTTATACCATCATGAAGCTTCATATGAAACACTATGCTTATACACTCCTCATTTTGGAGAAAAGCCTGCCTGCTAGGGCTGAAAATGTATATCCATAAGGTGTATGACTGTAGCATTATTTTTAAAAATTCCAACATAAATTATTATTAATAAATAATATTTATTATCAAAATCATACTCTTTAGTATTAATTATTCAACAACTCTATCTCCAATATCCCAAACCATTACTTGGCTATAAGTGACCTTTTGTGATGGTTGAAGGTGTATTTTGAGCTTGTATGTTCTATAGGTCTCTTTAGAATTTGAATGTACCCTTTGAGTTTAGGTATCATGAAATATACAATATCAATGATCTTTATGATATCTTTATCATCATCTACTTTATTTACTAACTTGAATCATGACACTTCTCCTTATGCTTTAGATCTCATTCCTTTTCATGTTTAGAAACTTGACTGCTTATGAGGCTGTAGGTAGTCTTTGGATTGACCATTGGATGAGTACCCATGTGTTTTCAGTTGATCATAATTTATCTTTTGATGAGCTCACTATATTTTTTCCCATGAATCATTACAATCAAGAAAACCTTATAATATGAAAATTATTTTCCATCATGTTCCTAGTGTCATCGCCAAACCTTCCCAAGGGTTATGCCTCCTTATTAATTATATGAGGGTATATGATATCATATTATATAGACTAGCATCTGAATTTAGATCTAATTTAAGAAACATATATCATATTAGGCACTTGTGAGTGTCTTATACCCTCCAATGAACTCATCTAATACCTCTTAATATTGTCTAATCAGTCCACTTGCTTCTTCAAACACTTTGCATATTTGGCCTATACCAAGCACTATCATGTTATGTAGGTAAAACTTTGAGATTAGAAATATTGTAGGTTTTCACATGTCAAAATATTTTACTTTTACTTATGTGTAGTCTCTTGAGGTCATGTAAACCATCTTGGATCAAAATAGATTACTCTCTTATTCATAATACAATCATGAAACTCAAAACCAACTCTATGCTCTTAGGATTATCCACTCTCAAAGTGTCCAAGTAGATATAGGTTATTATGGGAAAGATACTATAATTTTGTGTCTTGATGTGGCCTTGGAAAAAGGCAAACAAATTCCTATATTGGTTTTCAAAATATCCATTGGAGATCAAACATGGCTTCATTCCTCTTGATGCACGCTAATTTTGTACCAAAGTATAAGATTTTATACATATCAACCTTACATCCTACCTTGTTGTTATTATCTAGCATAATTTTTCACCCTCATATTTTCAAACCACAAACCTTTCCAACAAACCTAGTTGCACATCACAATGCTTGACCACTGTTACAAACCTTCCTTACAGCCCTTTTTCCCTAAATTTTTCCTTGTACAAAAAAACAATGAATTAAGAGAATATAAGGGTATATTCAAATACCCTCTATTAAGTTACACCTTCATATCAAATTTTAGGGTCAGATTCTAAGTTTTAGTAACTTTTTGGCACTAAAGCTTCCCAATTAGGCCTATTTGAGCCTAGTTACAACTCAATCCTCTATATTATATACACCTAACACTGTATAAGTTAGAAAGTTTGTGATTCTATTCAAACACCTAAAATCATAGAAGACTAGAAAGTTTGGGCTTATTTCTATAGTTGAAACTCTTGATATGATCAAGACCCTAATTTAGGGATTTTATACCCCTATTTAGGCCCGAGAGCACTATTAATTACTTTGTGAGAATTTTATGGACTTTATTAATTTTGTGTAAGGTTCCTCACCTTTGTCCTAACCCCACATATCTCCTCCAACCATTTTTTCCACTTTCTTTTGTCTGCTCCACTTTCTAAGTTGATTTCACTTAGAATGTGTAGGAAACAACATCATCTATAGGCCTATTTACATCAATGGAGTAGAAAGATTTTCTATTATTTATTAAAAAAAGGGTTCCAAACCTTGATTAAAGGGTATTAAATCCTTTCTTACCCCAAATACTTCCTTAAATCATCAAAAATCTCTTTTGACACTCCTTTTATTCCATTACATAGGCCTCATTTCTTGCCCTTGTCAATTACCACCCCCAAAGTTTGAACATAACCATCCTATATGTGAAAAACAATTCCATCATTGGTTTTACATACTATAATTTATTCCAACTTGGGTATTTATTCCCAATTAATTAATATCCTTTCATCAAACAAACCTTAATACATTTTGAAACCCCAATTTACTATCTAAAATAAAAAGTGGTTGTAGGTTGAATTATTATAGCCATTCTCTTCATTGTTCCCATGTTGTGAGAGTTCCATGGAATAGCCATTGTTAATATGGAGGTATTTACCATTACCAAAACATTTTTATCCTCCATACTTTCATCCTCAACCCATGTCCTTATTACACTAGGCTTGACTAATAGATTGACTATGGCTTACCTCAGAAAAGGCCTAGCTGTAGGTGTCCTTACATGGTTAGACCTTTAAAACATTTCCTCAATATTCCCCTTAAGGTATATAATTATTTTGACAGAAATTTTGATTCATTAACCTCATATTAATTATAATCTATACTCCAATTCACTTATTTTATTTCACTATCATGACACAATTAGCTATTATTGATAATTTGGGACAAGCAAGGGTCTTGTAGGTGACTATCCACCTTGAAAACTATACCAAATGGTATATTATACTTTAAAGGTTTTAGGACAAAATAAAAATAAATAATTATCCTATTTTTAGGTATACCCTTCTAATTTTTGACTTCATGAGTTTATGAGTCACCTACAGATAGGTTGTAGGTGATGTTTCTGAGTATTGACACTTGTAGGTGTTGATTTAAGTCTATACCTCACACCTCAACCCTTTATTGATGTCCTTTAAACCATAAATGTGTCTCTAAAGTCAATATAACACCGAATTATGAATGTATGCCTTCATAATGTAACCTTGGGTTGTGAAATCACTTAAGATCTCAAAACCTATAAAAATCAACGAGTGTTTATATTAAAAAAATGTGTAGAATGAAGGTCTTAAAAAACCATGTTCTTCTAATCAATAACCCTTATTATTTTGAAAGGATATTCCACTATGATAAGGATATAAAATAAAGTCATTTATATTCCTAAATACTCCCTAAAACATTTTTAATTTGACACCATAAAAAAAGGGCTAGGATCCATATTTTGTTGTTTTAGGGAACTTGTCCCCATACATAGTTTCTCAAATTTAATCATGCCTTATTTACTATGATTTCTTATTAAAAAATTTAGAGATGATTTTTATAATCTCTCTAACATTTAAATACCTCAACATATGTCTTAACATCTCTGACCAACATTTATACGTCTATGTTAGTGTCACTTATAGGTGCAATTCTGTATGTAGGAAGTGACTATAGAGATGAGCTATATGCATGCAAGATGGCCTTATGTTAGTATTGGAATATCTCAATCTATTCAATAAATCCTCACAACCTTTTAAGGACTTGAAACAAGTTTCAACATCTCCATTCCAATGTGGTATTCTCCTGAGAGTGTGCATTCACAGTGAATAACTATATTGTAGGTGTTGAAACCCTTTTCAAATGGTCTTAGTGAGTTCCTATCATTTTTATCCCATTTTATCATCATATTAAGCATGAATTACCATTGATCACTATATTTACAACTTTTTACCAATAATGTATACATGATTGTGCTCAAGTACAACTGTAGGTATAATTTGCCAAAGTAGGCTTGTAGGTACATACTTTCACAGTGGGTTGTATGTTACCTTTAGGAATAAAATGCAATCATGGATGAATTTAAACCTTAATAAGTTCAAAAAATATGAATTATATCATTATACTATAGATCAAAACCAATTCCTTTATTGGTTTTCAAAATGGTTGCACTTAGTAAGAAGAGATAATTAATCCAAAACCCCCAAAGGGAGTAATTCAACTCCTTCCTTATTAAACCATAGGTGTAGATAGAGATTTATAAAGTCACTTTAGAGGTTAAAACATTTTATCCTATTTAATTTAAATCCACTATAGGAAAGTGAAACCTCTGTAGTTAAAAATCTTGCCTACAACTCCATTGGAGTTCTAACTAACAACTTGATTATTTGGCCTATCAAGGTTTAAATGAAATACTAAGGACTAATGATAAATATATCTTGTGTAAGATAATCTGGCATAAATAGGAGTTAAATTATCCCTCTAACCCAGGTTCTTCTCTAAAATTGATCAAATAGGCCATTCATAAGGACAAGAAAGAAAATAGGTTTTATGTCATAAGTACCTTTTTGGGAGGAATTACCTAATGAAAAAAATTGTAATAGGTCCTATTTTAGCCTAAAATGACTATTATAAAACCATTATTTCTCATATAATTGTGAAGTGAATAAACAATGGAAAATATAGACCTTGTTTGGATGAGTAGGCCATCTAAACACCCATGAATTGTTAGAAATTGTTTAAAAATATGGGGTGAACAAGACCAAAAATGACATAAATTTTAATTTCATAAGGGTACCTATCACTTCCAAAAATATTATATCCAAACTCTATCTCCTCTGACCGTACCTAGTTAAAACTTGAGGCTCTCCTATAGTTGTCCAAAATTACCCAAAATGGTTTTTCCTTAGCATGAAGAACCAAAATCTTGCTTATGTAATCTAACACTTGGGAAATATTTTTATGATTTAAATTACCTTTCATTCCTTCTAGAAACATTATTAAATTCTTGTGCCTCCATTAATGGTAGAAAAGCTATTTTATACTTGGTTTACAACTAATAGGTTTTCCTTACCACTATTGGTTCTTATGCTAGAATATGATTTCAAGGGCTTATGAGAGGACACTGGGGACACCATGGACTTATTAATATGATATATGATCCTATGCATCAAGTAAAACCTTCAAAAAACTATTTTACCAAAGCTCCAAAAGGGTCCAAAATGTATCGTTTTGCTCCCAAACTCCTTTCCTCCACTCCAAATGACTTGAAATGACCTTGAACATGTCTAAAAGTGTAAAAAAATCCACAATTAGGTGGGAGGAATTCAAAACCAATTTGAATTCCTAAAAAGTTACTTTTTCACTTGAAATTTCTATTTTGAGGACCCTTAAGTCATCTAATGCACTTTTGGGGATATTTTTGGCACAATAGCTTATCTAAGACTTGTTTCTAACTCATTAGAATATATAAGACTTTGTGACAACCGACTTCATGCCCCTAAATTATTTAACACCATGAAAACTTATTAGATCCTTCACTTGTAGTTCTAGACCCTTTTCTAGACATTTTCCTCAAAATCTCCAAATTCTCCTTAAAGTTTGGTTAAAGTGATTCAAAATATTTCAATTGACATGTGGTATGGTCTTTAGGTTTGTATCTTCCTTCCACCATTGGATCACCCACTTAAAAAAAAACTCTTCCCAACTTCTCACACCATACTACAACCTTCTAGGATATTGCACTACATCATCAAGTTAGGACTAAAAAGGGACTAATCATGGGGTTAGAAGGTTACTAAATGGTACAAGATAATGGATTGATCCATTTAGGCAAAATTTTCATATGTAGGCCAATTTTGGTAAACATTTTTGGCAACCTCCTTGGATTGTATGCCTAATATGCAATAGATTAGTTGCCTTGTCTAATCCATTGGTTATACAAGGTCACAAGACTTTCTCTACCAACTAAAATGAAATTGATACAAGGTGTTTCACGTCTTAAAACCTCATTTTTAAGAAATAAGGACAACAAGAAATAAAACCAAAACTATGCCTAAGGCACTTAGTGAAGGGAAACACACAACTAAAAAAGATGTGCACAAGGTACTTAGAGGAAAACATGAAAACCTATGAAAAATGTATATTATATATAATGTCTACAAACTCTTCAAATAAAAAGTCTTTAGATGGATCCCATTCACTAGGATGGGTAATACCTCTCCATATAGTTAGGTAAGCTAAATAACATAATGTTGTTTTCTTCCATGGATCAAGTAAGGGCCACTCCACAAGTTATCAAACTTGGTATGGTTGTCTGCCTTGGCCTTATTTGAATCCCACTTAAGGAATAGATTCCCCCTCTTTGAATTCCCCCAATATGGATCTCTTATTAAAGGCCTTATTGACATGAGATTTATATGACTTTAGTTTCTTCATTACAAGGTCCTTTATTTTCTCAAGCTCCATAAACTCTGCCATCCTCATGCTCATAGGTTTACTCTCCATCAACTCAAGATGATGGACTACTTCTAAGGTAGGTAACTCAAGAGAGATGGACAACTTGGATTGTCTCACATATATAAGGACAAATAGTGAGTTTCCAATGGTAAATTTGGGAGTCAATCTATTAGCCCATAAGGTTATCCTTACCTTTATGTGCCACACTCTCTAATTGTTTTCCATTGTCCTCTTGATGACCCTTATCAAATTTTTGTTTGTTGACTCTACAAGTCCATTGCCTTGTGAGTAGTAATTTGAGGATGTATTAAGGTAGATGCCCAAATAAATTTCCCACTAACTTATACTCATGCCAAAAAATTATAAGGAATTATCTAAAATGATTATTGCTAGTACACCAAACCTCATTATTATGTTATCATAGAAGTCCAACATTGTTATTTCATTGTCTTATTTTAGAGAAATTTCTTCCACCTACCTAGTGATGTAGTTAGTGGTAGTGAGTACCCACTTGTGTCCTCCACTAGTAGGTGGATTAATCATTCCTATGAAGTCCAATCCCCATTGAATGAATGGATGTTCCACCTAAATTGGGTTGAGAGGAAGGGATACCAATATTTTCTTAGCTATAAAGAGAGCATAATTTTGATACTTTCTCACTCATGAATATGCATCTTTGAAGAGGTTGGGCTAGTAATAACTAGCTCTCATCACTTTTATTGTTATGGTCCTTGGGGCAAATTTGCCTCCTACAGGCCCATCATATAATTGTTCCAAGATCCTAGTCACTTGGTCATCATTTATGCATTTTAGAAGCACTCCATTGATGTCTTTTTTAAATATATCCCCATCAACCAATGCATAAGGTATGGACTAAAGTCTAAACTACCTTCTCTTTTATCTATCCATACTATTGACCATTTTAACCATAATTCAAAATGGGCCAAATCCACTTGTATTCAAAAATTGATATAGGGGACTAGTATAATTTCATAGGGTGTGTTATACTTCATTTAATGTCTTACTAGCCTTAGTCATGATCTAATTTAGTCTTTGTGTCATTTGGTATCATTTAAGGGTAATTTTAGAGAATTAAATGTAAGTGGTATGGTTTGAAAAGAAAGACAAGTGTTCTAAACTCCTATTCAACATCCACTATGTCAGTCCCTATTAGATATGTTAGTTTCTAACTTAAACTTGTAGGTTCCTAACTAAAAATCAAGAAAGTAAGTGGAAAAGGAGTTTCAAAGGTTTATAACCTATGAGAGATATTTTGACATGGGATAAGTTTATGGGATGGATCTTCAACTTAATTATACTTATTTCCATGCTTTACATGCTTTAAAGGTGCTAAAAATGGTATAAAACCATTATACTCCATTGCACTTATAGACATGTAGAACTAGTTAGTATGTTTTCCCTTAGTCCAACCAATGAAATAAGTTTAAGGTCAAATTCATTTGGGGGTGGGTGATAGTACACTCAGTAAAATTAAATTTCATGTTTTTATTTCAAATAATAATGGCTTATACTTTATGAACCATCTCTAAAAAGTATATTGTGTTTTTTCATGTTATTTTGTAGACCCTACAAGTTTTGCTCTTGTTTGATAAAGTTTCATACAAATAAGTTATTTTTTATTATAGATGATTTTAAATCTATCCTATCATGTTTCCCATGCCTAGTTTCATGTTTTTAAATGATTTCATGGATCAAACAACTCAAATTGTAGGAATGTGTCACCATGTGAAGTTACAATCAAGTTTTTATACTTATAAAAGGTTTGGCTCTCTAAAAATGTTTCATGTGAATGTGAAATGATGTGCTCCATGTTTTAATGTCATAAAAATAACCTCCCTTACAGGTTCGGTACTACAATATAATACATTAAGTAAACACACAATCATATCAAACTTACAATCAACTCCTTACAAGCTTATATATGTAGTCATGATGTCCTAAGGTTTAAAAATGTTCATGGGAATTATGATGGAAGGTTTAATGGTCTTTTATATCTTTTTATAACATGATATAATATTTTAAGCCTCCAAATGGCACATATGGACTGTGGAAGTCATATGCAACACACTTACACAACCAATTTATTGATGTGCACCTACAAGTGCATGAAAGAGAATTATTAAAATTAGACATGGAACATAAATCATGTGAATCCCTTCAAAATAGTAAGGATACATTTGAAAGTGTTGATTTATTATAAAATCTATTGAATTCCCATTCACCTTACACATTGTTTATGATCCTCCTCAATGCCTTGTTTATAACGTTAAAGCATAACTATAGGTGTTTACAGAGAGTATTGTTGAGAGTGTTGTGAATTGTCTCAAATCTTCAAGTTTAGAAGGATACATTGGGGGTATTTAAGAATTTACAAACCTCATTAAATATAATATATCATACATAATTCTAGCATACTCACAGTCATTGCCTACATACATAAGTGCACACCTATGAGTGGCCCCACTTAGAGTTAAAAGTGTCATTAAAAGGTGTTGTAATATGATTTGAGACTTTCATTTAGGTTCTAATATGTTGAAAATACCAAAAAAGGCATGCTTGAAGAATTACACTAGTTTATAACCTTAATAAGTCATCTTCAAAGTTGAATGACTGTGTTTAGGGATAAAATCCCTAAAAGTCTAAAAATGGAGCCCTAGGCCCTTTTTTTAATGCCAAATAACAATGTCACATGCAGTTTTGACCAACGTAAATGGATCTATATTGTATCCTCCACATATGGGAAGATATATACAAAAAGGAATCGATATGTGACTATAAGAAGGTAGTGTTTTGAATACCTCCAACATTGAGATTTGTTCACTACAATTTCTCAGTAATTTTTATAGGTTTTGAGTCTCAATTTACCTTTACACCCAAAAGTTAAAGTAAGGAGCCACATAGTCATGTTTGTGTAGCTTTATTGAGTTTAAAGAGTTAAAATATCATTAAGAAATAATTTAAATGAAATATTTTGAGTTAACCACCACCTACATGTGCTTTGCCTCAAAAATCTCACCTATAGCTGACTCTAGGTGCTTCTTTGTAGGTTTATATGTGAACCTGGTAGAAATATGAATGGAAGAACACTTTAAAAGTTTAAAAATTATCTAAAATATTTCAAATGGGCCCTAATGTGTTATTTTTGGGTTTAAATGGTTTATATGTCACCTAAAAGACCCATACCTACTCCAAAATAATCAATTATAGCTGATTGCAAGTGACAATGAGCAAGCGTATATTATTTTGGAATATAATATAGCATGGACATGAATTGGATATATCTAAATGGATGTCAAATTACCAATAAAAATATAATAATTTATCTTAATAATGTATTAATGGCCTAAAAAATGTAATATCACCTACAAGTGCCTCTTCCAAATAAGAAACATAGACTGTAGTCCAAACTAGTTAGGTAGAAAGGTATGAAATGAGAAGTGTTAGCAAGGTTTGTATGGTAAGTAGGTATGTAAATACCTAAATAATATTTTTAATAGTCTCAATATACTCTTACCACATAGAAAAATGGAAGTTTATTTCTTATACAAATAACATACAATCAACATACCTAGGACCCTACACAGTCAAAACTCTCACAGTCTGCCTTGATGGTTTATGATATTTAGAGGAGTTATCCTTATGATAAATGGATAAAATTAAATATAAAGTGTCTAAAACACCTGATATAACCACTTATATCACCATTTTTTAATAAAATAGGGGAATTACCCTCTATTTTGTCTCATACAAAGGGTACTCACCAAAAATACAAATATGCAAGTTTACAGGTCAAATTCTATGATAATGGGTTGCAAGATTTATATCCATTAAAATGAGATTTTGAATGATGTTTCATACAAGGGAAAACATTTAAAACCATCCAGATATTATTGAAACACAAAATTGTGGTTTAAACCTACAAAGATACAGGTAAACATACTTAGTCTTGGCTAGGTCTAAATCCTAAGAGGGGGTCAGTTTCATCTTTAGTGGTAGATGAACATTATAACAAGTTTTATCATGTTATTATGGAATAATAAGGTGTGTAAAAGTTTTTTATATGTAGATAAAACCATTGGTAATCCATTTCATGGCTCAAACCTCATTAGTCTTGTAAGGAATGAAGAGATGAGCTTGAATAGTAACTTTAAATGCTTTCACCTACATGGAAAATTTTCATGGGATATAAATTAGGTAGGATAAATTTAATAAGGTATTTATAAATCATTTTATGTGATCAGTTCATGATTTGAACATCATAACTCTATAAACAATCCTTAAGGGTGGAAATGGCCTAAAACCCTCTACAAGCTTGGATAAGGATCCAATTGAGAAAATGTAGATGGAGAGATATATAGATGAGATATAATGATAATTAATTTATTTTAAATTTAATAAAAATCTATAAATATGCTTCCCACTCATTTTAGCTATCCCCTACTTATATGAATAGGGCAAAAAAGGGATTCTCTTGATAGTTTTTGGTGTTGTGTACGAACAAGAGAATTTCAATAGGTCAAAACCATATTGGGAGAAATAATATGACTTTAGTTAACTCATAATTTCCATTTATTACAATATAATATCTCACAAGTGTTTCTACAAGTGCCTTCTTCCCAACTAGTCAAATCTAGCATAGTGCAAAAGCAAGTGAGAAAGTGAAAAATATAAGTGTGAGGCATTTTAAGGTCTTATTGAGGAATATAAGGCTAGGATGGGTCTTACCAAGTGTAATTAATTTTATCTTATCGATAATATTTAAAAAATAAAGGAACATTTGGTGCCAAGTGTGAGAGGTGAGTGAAAGAGGAGTTATATGGACTTCAGGTAATTATATCTCATGTCTAAGAGAATCCTGATAATGAGGGATGAAACCAATGCATGTTATACATGTATAAAACCCATAACTATAATTTCAATCATCAATTATGATCCTAGTTATATATTGTATGTTGTAAAAGTGCCAAATGATGAAGGTAGTTTTTTGAGTAAACAAGATGAATCTTATGCCACATTTCAAGAGTTTCATGACATTAAGGAAAGTTTGTCCTATGAGACCTTGCATGGTATATTTAATAGTTAATTATCATAAATTTTTAAATACTCTTCTTAGTTCTATAATTTTTCTTATGTCTCTTGGAATTATCTCTTCTCACTTATCTCTCCAATTCTATATGTAGTAGCCATTTTGGCTCTTGTAAGCTAATACCACATGTATGGCAAAGTCCTATAGGAATGAATTATATCTTGCCTTTGAAAACTTAATTAAATGTTGGTTTTAAATTAATTAAAAATTTTAGAAGTATGAAAGTGATTTATTTTGAAGTTATTTATAATCTTATAGCCTTGCTTTCCTTATCCTTTTATGTTTATGCAAGAGTTCCTATTCTAATAGGTCATATTGAGTGTAGTCAAGTGTGTTAGGCTCCTTTACAGTTTAAAAATATTCTTGGAGTGTGAAATATATCCTATTATTCATTTTCCTTATGTTTATTCATTCATATCACCTCTAAATTGTAACATTTATGTTAGAACTATAGATGCTAGAATTTAGCACCCTTGCCCTACTCTGCCATCTTTTAGGCTATTGCTTTAATAATTAAATGTAGATGCTAGAATTATGCACCATATCATAAAACCCTAAAATTATCCAAGTATAAAATCCTAAAGTCTTAAAAATATGCTAAGTATAAAATTTGGTGGAAACATCCAAAAATATATATTTTTCATCTTAACTCCTAGAGGTCTAGAACCACTCTCAAACACCCTAAATGTATATACATAAAATGAAACTTAAATGTCAACTTATACTTAAATATTTATTTTATGTATATACCCCCTATATACCTATGGTAATTGATCTTATTAATTACTATTTACCATCCCCAACCACCCAAAATATTTTAAACAATCAAAAATCCTAAAAATAAATTATTTAACCTCCCAACAACCCTTCAAACAACTTACCCTCGTTAAAAACCCATAAAAACAACTTAGTGTTACATTCACTTAGTTTGGCATGTGTTTCAAAATATCCTAAGAAAAATTTTCACCAAATTAGGATAATTCACATTGATCCTCTATGATGGATGTCAATCCTCCATGATCGATATCAATTCTCCTAGATCGACATCGATCCATATATACACAACGAGCCTCTATGGCTTGATGGGATAGTGACTGTAATTTTGGATGCTAAAATATTGATAGAATTTATCCAAGAGACTCATAAGTTATTGTTAAACCCCCTTTTTGGTGAATTTCTACCTAAATATAGACACAATAATGCACAATATCAACCTCATGCCAAGATTATTTTCAAGGTAAATACTTCACTTCAATTCATTCATATTTCAAATCTATAGTATTCTACATCTATCTATCATTATTTTACATTTATTTTTAATTATTTTATTAATAATACAAGTCATTATTATAGTTTATTTTTAAAGTTTAACATTTTACATAGAATTAACATTGATCCATCTGAATTGATGTTGATCCTATAGGATCATCATCGATCCATGCTAAATTTTCAAAACATTCTTGTAATCTAATTTCATAACATTTTTAGTCCCTAAAGCCTACATAATCTACATTATATTTTTTTAAATATATCTCCTAATATATTGATATCCATTACTAAAACTTATCAACGCATTTATATATCTAGTCCTTAAATAATCCATTTATCTTATCTTTTAATCATAGATAGTTTGCATTTATCTAATCTTTATTAAGTTGTATTTTGGTGTTGTTTATACCTGCATATATTATCTTGTATACTTTATCTATTATCTTGAATAATCCATAATCATTTATCTTTATAAAATTATCATTCACATCATTTATATCTTTTAATTTTTATTATCTTTATTAATTGAAAATACTGGGATGACATCCATCTGAGAAAGTGTGCCACTTCCTAGGACTGGTTTGTAACTAGGTAGCCCACTCATCTTCTTATTAATCCATTTTTTGTGAGTTAGTATGATTTACAGGTTATTCATCCCCAACTAAAGAGGATTTCCCACAAATCCTGATCTATGGTGTGCAACCAACCATCCATCTCTCTATTTAATATTAAAAACCATACTTATACTTTGTTTTTAGTAGTTAATTAGATCCACATTGAAAATCCATAAAAATATTAAAACAAGAACCTTCTAGGACTTAGAAACTAGTTTGTATGACTTTTTTCTTAGTGAAATAAGTATTATGGTCATGTTATCATCAAATATTTCACCATATAATAGGTTTTTAAAGTATCTTATAGATTTGGGCAACATGGGAACACTTTCAGGTATGTGGGTACAACTATAGTGGAAGTGAGCCCTAGGTTTAAGGGATAGCTCCTTGAATGTATCTTGAATTGATTATCACCTAAACTAGTGCTTGATTATGAGAAATGAGTTATAATTTGCATGAAATGAACCTAATATAAAGGTTTGATACACCCAAAAAAAATCCATATGACCATCATACTCCATTCACTAAGAAATAAAGCATACAAGCTAGCCTCAAAGTCCTAAATGATTCTAACATGAGTATTTCAATATAGAGGTCAGAATTATGAGGAAAAACAAGGTAAATGAATTGGAGGTAAATTTTCACACTTCAACAACAATCATACACTTTAAATTATCCTAACACATTTGAATACAATGTATATGAACTATTAGAATAGGAACTCTTGCATAAACATGAAAGGATAAGAGAAGAAATGATAGAAAGTTATCACCTTGCATCACCATACATCACTTTCATATTTAGATAATTATTAAATAAATCAAAACCATATTTTCATTGATGTTGAAAGGCAAAATATGACATCATTATATCAGGGATTCACCAAACATGGTGTGGTATTAGATTACAATAGCCAAAATAGTAGATACTTATAGAAATTGAGAGAGAAGTGGGAAAAAAGAATTCCAAAGGTCACTAAAACACTTTTCATGCTAAGAGGAGTTACATATGTATGTTAATTTATTATTATATAGACCATACAAGTTTTTATAGAAAAAATAGCCCTCTAAATCATGAGACTCATCAAATGTGGCATAAAACTCCTCATTCTGAATAAGAAAACTAGCTTCATCACTCAAACCTATTAGAACATCCCAAAAATAACTAGGAATATATATCATGATTTAATTAAGAGGGAGGATTTTTATACATTCTCTAACATTCATTGGATTCATCCCTAATAATCTGTATTCTTTTAGAAGTGAGCCAAAAATGGATTTTCTTCTAATTTTTTATGAATACCAATAGCTCATATGTACTTTATATATCCATATATACAATTATAAATTTATTATAATTCTAATTTCATGTTATAAGTAAAATTGACCCCCAATTTGGTCTTTAGGCCTAAACCATGTCTAACAAGCCTATCTACATACTTAAATGTTCAGACCATCTTGTTGAGATTATTCCCTCTATTCAAGGTCTCTGATGTTTTTTAATCTATAATTTAACATTCCACACTTATTTTCAAGGTTGAATTATCCCCTATCTCATTCATATATCTCCATCTTCAAGACTTTAAGGTTTGTGCTTCTAAAGAAGTATCCTCTATTTGAGACAAATAGAGGGTACTTACCCTATTTACTAAGGAAAATAGAAATTAGATGGGCTTATATAATTTATTTATAGCCTATGCACAAAAATTTGTCCTTTATTCATATAATTTGACCCCCTAAAGCTTTTAAGACCCAAGATAAACTCCTAGAAAGGCAGATTGTGTGTACGGTTTAGGAGATAGATTGTATGATACATCGTTATAGTATTTTCTCTATATTATTTGCACCATGAGAGTTTCATGATAATATCATGATAATTATTAAGGTGTTCTAACGTAAATTCATCACTCCAACCTCCCATGCACTCCTTTCTTATGTAAGACTAAGAGCAATTCCTGACTGTGTTTCTTGTTTTGGAGAGGCACATGTAGGTGACCTTGCATGGATTATGTTTTGAAAACATTGAATCAGCATATTTGAAGCCTTGAAATATCATTTTTAATTTTTTTGATTAATTAATTTCATTATTATGTAATACTGACACTAATAATCTTAAGTCTTTTGTTCTCTGCCCATCACAGTCAGCTATAGTTGGTTGTGTAGGATCCCGTAGTTATAGATATGATCAAAACTCTACATATCATTATCTTTAAATAAATTTTAGATAATAAAAATTATTTTCAACTATTTATGTCAATTCAATTATTGAGTCATTATTCAATATTTCAACCTCAGGTGAAGAGGTCTTTTTATAGCTCAAATCTTGTAGATGTCATTGCCTAAATTCAATGGTCAAAGGTGCATCTTTGAGCCTTTCTAGTAAGAAAACCAAATGAATCAAATACCCTCTTCCTTTTTTCAAGATGGAATCCTATGATAGGGATATAGGATGAATGCATTTATATTGGTTAGAAACCTTGGTAACCTTGTCATATGATCTCAATAAAATGGCTAGGTGCTCTATTTTTGTCTTTTAGAGAAATGGTCCTTGAACATAGTCATTTCACCTTTGAAGGTAATCTCTCATCTTGCCTAAAACCTATCATTTAAAATATGTATGATATCATATTTAAAACATAATATTACCTCAATAAGGGTTTCACCACATACTTAAACACTTTTATATGACACCTCAGCTCTCTGTGGTACCACCTTTAGGTGGATTTTACATATATAAAGGGAGTGAGTAGTATTGTAGGTAGTGAGTAGATACATGTACTTGTAATGAAACATATACCCTTATAAATTTTCAACATAAATTATTCACACTTTTAAGGGTTTTAAACAAGTATCAAGGCTTCCTTTCCAACAATTTCAATCTTCTATAGGTGTTGATGAAAACTATGGGCTAAGAAGTGAGTATAAATAAACATGAAACAAGAGTATAATGCATGGATATTCAATAAGTTATTATTATCAAAACATCAAAAAATGTAAATGGTATAATTAGACCTAAAATTATATCAATTGACTTGGTTTTCAACATGACCTTCTCTCCATAGCACCTGTAGATAGACATTCATGATTGATTGATTATACATATGATATATGACTACCACCATAGACCTTTTATAATATTTGAAGGGTTAAAATAATGATCTCATGTTTATATAAGTTATAATGAAGATTTGAAACCTTCATCACACTTATTTATATGTTCTTAGATCCTTTACAAATCATGTCTAAGAGTGAGGAGCTGGGAGTTGAGTGTACATGCCATTGAACTGAAACCTCTATGATGTTAACCTTGGATGTTGAAAATTTGAAAATAAGGATATATACATGACCCATTATAATGATTAAGACACCATGTTACATTGTATTTAAGACATTTTAGATAAAGAGACTTTCTTTAAATGATGAAATTGGATTGCAAGTTCATTATCAACACCTTCTTGCAATGTGAGTTGTTTGAGTTATCAAACTCTTTCCAAACATGAGAGCAAGCATAAAGAACATGAAAGGAGATTGTAAAAATTATTATAATATGTTCCCAATTCAACATAGCATGATAATGATGAGGATAACTAAGATCTACTAGTTTACATAGGAAAGAATAGTGAATTCATAGTTAATAGAAGCATAATAGAGATAAATGATGTATACTCACAAGGAACTAGATTAACCAAAGAGTTCTTTAGATATGTTAAAAATTTATATTAATTTTAAGATAGATTAAACCTTAACATTAAACATGATAAAAAACAAGGATAAACATAGTAAATTAGATAGGTAACCATGAACCAGATAACATATATTGATCTCAGTAAAGGGGTCATCAACTTCTTCATACAAGCATACATATTTATAGTAATTCTAGTTCCTAACTCTTCATATTATTTTATATATCATGGTACCAAAATAAGGATAATATTTACCTTCTATCCTTTCACAAGAGGAGAGGATAGGAGAAAATACACAAGCTGACAATTATATATATAATGCATAAATATTCAATGAATATCCTGCATAGTCTTTCTTATCTAATTTTTTTCTCCCAACACTTTCCCAAACATAAAGTGTTGTATCATCTTGAGATAACATCTCAAGTTCATTTATCTATGCACTAAAGGTATAATATTGAAAATTTGGGTAGATGAGTAAGAGTCATAATAATCTCTCAAGGTGTCATTTCCAATTTTCACCTCTTGTGTATTACCTAGCCACCCTTTGGGTTTTCAACTAACATACCAACCTACTACCCTTTCAGGTTTTCAATAGGATAACATAACTAGATGGCCAACCTTTATAGGTTTTCAACCATCCTATCTCCGCTTATCTCACTAATCATCCCCAATACAAAAAAATTATTTAAATTTTTTACAAAAGTTTTCAAAAACTTACACAATGAACAATACTCAATCGGTAGGTGGTGGTATTTCTGAGGATTAAGGTTGGCCAGAAAGATCATTGACCCCTTTTTAATAAACTATGTATTTCATGATCACTTTTTGTAATTCATAAGGTGGCATGTATATAATAACATTAAGCATCAGAGTCACCTCACTACATAATAGAGCCAAGTCAGTTTTGAATACATCCTAGTTTAGCATGACTTCCTATACTATGTGAATCAATGTGCATTGGTTCATAAATCCTGATGAGTTCCTTCACGTCTTCATTCTGTACAACACTTAGGCTATCCCTTATATTATCAACTGTCACTTGGATCTCTACACTTGGTTGGTCTATCTTTTTTGTGTCTCTTTACCTATTCTCTTATAAATGCATTATAGCATAGGTCATGTTGCTAGATTAGAATTCAATCATGCACATTATCTCAAGCATTGAATGATTTTTGGAGAGTAGTTTTAGTTTCATCAATCAATTTAATTTTGGTGTACAAGGTTGTGTGAGCTATGATAGTTACATTTAAGTCTATGCTAGAGCTAGATAAAGAATTATCCAACTATAACTTCTAATCCAAAAGACTACATGTGAGTTAGTATGCTTGAATGGAAATGATGTATAGCATACCTTGGTACTCCTCAAACAAAGTAATCAAAGTTGTGGTATCATTTTTCACACTATAACCTAGGTTTCCAAGTATACATAGTTGTGTTGTGCACCAATCATTAGAAAGATGCATTATGAGGGTCATTAGCATATTGTGGTTTAACATGGCTTGTTTACTAGCAACTTGAGAGGCCAAATCTATACAAGCATCTTCAATTTCCTTGAATACTTTTTGAAACCATGCCCTTAGTTATATGTTATTGTAATTTTCTTGATCCTACTCTTGTTCTAGGGAGACCACCTTTTCTGTAATATATTCTTGGAATGTTATGGCTCCCTCTAATTATTTATTCAAGGGAAAATGAGAGACATCCAAAGATACCTCCTTCTTGAATAGAAGAGTGGCCAATGTGCTCATCATTACAATATCTTGGTATGGAATGGTGGCTAGTAGAAGGGAAAAGGTGGTGCACCAAGAAATGACTACTGGGACATCCCATAGATAAACACCTCCTAGTGGAAGATATGGTAACTGAGTTTGTACCTATATTGTGAATAGTACTCATTATCATGTTATGGCCTCTATTGCTAGCTTATCTTGCTACACAAAATCCTTAGTCATATTATGTTTCACCTCTTCCTCCTATTTATTCTTTCACTCTTCTTCCTCACTCTTATTTTTATCCTCTTCTTCTTTCTTATTCTTATTTTCTTCCTCTTCTCTTTTCTTTTTCTATTCCTCTTTCTTGCTCTTTTCTTTGCCTTCCTCTTTTTCTTTTTGGCTTCCTCTTCCTCTTTCTATTTCTTTTCCCTCTCATCTTAATATTCCTTCTCCTTCTTTTCTTCTTCTTCTTTTATCTTTGTTCCTCTTATTCTTTATTCCTCTATTATTATTATTACATAGCCTAGGATTGTGCTTGTGCCTACACTTGTTGTTGCTACATCATATTCCTCCTTTTTAGCAGCTTCTTCTACTTATTGTTGTACTTGGATTATTTCATTTTATTACCATTTTTTTTTATTATTATTTTTCCTTATTTTTTTATTATGCCCTTTGTGTATCTATCTTTTCATCATTGGCCTTTTTGGAGGCCTCTACTTCCTTGACTTGATGTGTTTTTGGATGGTTCTTTTCTTCTTATTTCTTTCTCTTCTTCTATTCCTTCCTACACCTACATTTAGATGTATGGGTGAATTCTTCTCTTGTACCCTATTGTTTTTTATTTGAGATCTACTTTATTTCATTTTCTTCAACCACCTATGCCTACAATGATGGTAGGGAGTCTTCAAGGTTAACCTTCAAGCTAGGTATTTATTGTTTCATTCTTCCTATGGTGACAAGTCTATGCTATAGTGGTGGTATAAAAGTCTCTATGGTAGGTTGTGGTTCTTACTCAATAGTGGACTAGCCAAATGTGCATTCCTTTAAAGTAGGGGAGACTCTCATCTCCTAGCATGTTTTGGGCTTGTGAACAAGTAGTTTTGGTGGAATTTATATTAGGGGTGAAGAAAAGACATCCAATACAAATATAATGGTACATATGGGTTGTAATAAGCCCATTCTATGCCAAATTTGTTCCTCCTCTTCTTTGATTGTATCCATAATTAAGGATGGTGAACAAGCTTGAAGTTCCACCCACAAGTTTGGTGGTACCTACTTCTAAATTTTTACTATGCACACCACCTTCCAAAAAAAATATTCTTTTCTTCTTCATTATCATAATATTACCCAATCATCTCTACCAACATGAATCAGTAGACCTCCTATGCATCAATTCCCATCTCCATGAGATCATAGGACCTAATAATTTATGGTACCTTTGGATCATATTTCCATGATGTGTTGTGTGTTGTGTGATTTGGAGGAGGTAACACTGAATGAGGCTCTAGTTTTCACTTCCATATCTATTATTGTGAAATGGATTCTAGTTTTGATGTTTTCACTATAGGAATGTCTACACCCAGTGATATGGATTGTAATGGATTTACTCACCTTGCTACGTACTCTTTTGGTCTAGCCTCCTTGGCCTATGCCATCTACATTGTGATGAAAAGTAGAAGTGGTTGGAAGGGTGAGTATAGTAACGCATGGATCATAATGAAAATTCCCTTTAGTAGTAATGTCACATTGGCATGTTGTCTAAGATAGTGGAGGGAATTTGGTGGGACTTGGGGGTGTGTTATGATGAGATCTAAAATCT
Source organism: Torreya grandis (assembly GCA_037957365.1). Lineage (NCBI taxonomy): Eukaryota > Viridiplantae > Streptophyta > Pinopsida > Cupressales > Taxaceae > Torreya > Torreya grandis. Next base: position 1,369,411 of record JARHVA010001101.1, read on the forward strand.
CATCCCATAATGTTTTTAACTTCCCATCATGTGTGAGGACTCCCCATTCTTATGTCCATATGATGCTATAGAACTACTGCATTGGTTAGTAATCCATATATAGATGCACTTACCCCTTAGGTAAATTCCATTATGTGAAGTAAAGCCATGGGGATGAGAAATTTATACTTGAAGTTATACATTGAAGTATTGTGGTACTTGTTGATGTTTGTGATCAACTTTGTTCCAAAATACATAGGCTAGTTTAATTTCTCTCCTTGATGGATCATCCTATTCATAATGTCCACAACTCCCTTAGGTATCTATTTGGTAGATTTGGTTGTCTACCAAAAAAATTTAGTGATGCATTAGACCAGAATGAGTATAGGTTAATCTAGGATCTCATCAATGAGGTCCCTCAGTTTTGTCACACATACTAGTCCCATATTTCTATCAAAATAAGATGTGTTTTGGTCTTGGAAGAAAACAAAGAATCTCTACATGTAAGCATGCCTAGAGCTTGAGCCATGACTTGTGTGTTGATGATAATTGTGTCATTCAGTCCCAACTAGATATATCCTTCATTATATCATCCAAATAATACTTGAATGATTTATCCCATGTCACCAAAGTTTGGCATTCAAAGTAGGTACTCAACTTTTTTATTATAGAGTTTATAGGGAACTATGAGGGCAAGTGGATGCACAACATCCATAGGGTCTACTTAAAAGATGTTTTATTTAGCTTCATGTAAGTATTAAAAGGGATCTTATTCATTATATTTTGTCTATCAATGTGCCATATCAACACTCATGGCTTCCTTTTGTGCTTCTGAGAGAGGTTGAATCAATGGCATAATATCAATGGTGGTTTGAGAAAAATTTTGATTGCTTTTGAATTATATATATAATGGAATTAGTTTGACTCTTGATAGTTTTAGCTCTTGAAAATGTGCTAAGTATGAAATATAACCATAGAGTTTAAAATTTTTATTTTATATATTTTGTACCTCTTGTATTTTATATTGAGGTCATACCTGGTTATCTAATCATCTTGAATGCAATGGCAGATGTGGTGGATCAATTTATGATCTATCCATTAAAGTAGTTAGTCATTAGCACATGTATGGATTTATGCCATTATGCCCTTAGGTGTTTGTACAAGGGGTAAAAGCTACTAATGTTGATTAGATACCAATCTATATAAGATTGCATCTATTGACCCTTGGATTTTACATTTATTTCTAGTTGATGATCATTATATAAAGGATATCTTGTTGATGTGACATTCTAGCTTCTTTCTTGGACTTCATATGTTTTAATCACTTCTCATTGACTTCTCTAACTATACACATGGTTTTTATCATGCACTCCAGGTGCACATAATGCTTGGTCTATGTACTTCACAAATGTCATTACTAAGATCATCTACCAACAAAAAACATAAATAAACACACACAAAAAACTTAACAAAACAAGGAAATCCTAATCTACATGGTGTTAATCCACATCCACTTAGTTTTTAGAATGATATCAATAACTATTGGTAGTAGGGATTAAGCCTACAGCCATTTACTTGCCCTAGCAATATGGTTCCTTGTAAATCTCTTAAAACTATTATTCATTGTTGTGTTAAGTCATGTATAATTTAAGACCCTTTCCATATTATTTGTAATTTACTTGGGAATTCTTTGGAATAAGTTATCATACAAAAATAATGAATAATATTTGTGAAATTCCTTTTTTCATAGGTTCTTATCATGCCATGATTTTTGAATTTTTTATGCACTTCCTATGTCCATGTTTCTCTTCATCTAAACTCATCCATCCTATTTAGTTCTAGGAGTTTTCTAGTGAGAGATTCTCATTCTCCTAAGTGAATAACCATAGCAATGTGAAAGATGGGTAGTAAATATTTGATTAGCATGACTAATTCTAGACTATAGACCAAATAAAATGATGTAAATCCTATAGCCCTTTTATAATTTGTATGATATGTCCATAAGATCATAGGAATATAATCTTCTCAGTCAGCTCACTTAACATTGTATATTTTGTGAACAAATTCCCTAGTACCTTATTGGAGGCTTCAACTTAGACATTCACCTATGGATGATAAGTAGTTATTTCATGATGTGCAATCATGAACTCTTTCATCAAATCTTTGATAGTATTATTGAGGAAGTGCATTCCTCTATCAATGACTAGTTTGATTAGACATTTTAAACTTGATAATGATGTTTTTATATAAAAACGTTGCTACCTCCTTTGTACCACAACTAAGTGTGACAACATATTTAACCCATTTAGTGATATAGTCTATTGTAGTAATGATATACGTAGCCTTACTATGATTTATTAGAGGTTTGATTGGTAGTACAAAGTCAATACCCCTTTGTTCAAATGGTTGCTCTGATAATAGGGGTTATAATGGCATCTCATCTTTCTAGAGTGTTTTTCCCATTCGTTAGTAAACATCACAATGTTGCACAACTCTATGAATATCCTAAAATAAATTTGGCCACCATAATTCACTCTATAGAATATTTTCTTGTTATAACTTCTCATGTGAAATGTCTTCCTGTGACTCCTTGATGAGCTTCCTCTAAGAGTTGAAGATGTTCATGTTTAAATACAACCCTATGCAGGACTTCATCCTTCCCCAAGTGATATAATAATCAATTAGTGATAGTATAGGGCAATGCTCTAGTCATAAATTTCTTTTTATCCCACTCCTGAATGTGTTTAGGGAAGATCATTGCTTAAGGAAGATATCAATTGCTTCAAAAAAAATAGGAATTGTAGTGACATATAAGAAGTGCAAATCAAGTGAGTCTTCTTGTAGTTATTTTGGCTCTTCACCATTTAGAATTTGATTGAGGTGATCAGGTCCCATGTTTTCTCTACCTAGTTTTACATTTATTCAGAATTGTAATTCTTGAAATAGCATCATCCAACAATATATTCATCCTCCTAGCATTGGTTTGTTAACTATGTAGTGTAGAGATTGATGGTCCATGAAAAATTCAAATGATGTCACTAGAAGATAGTGTCATAATTTTTGCAATGCAAACATAATGGCCAATGCTTCCCATTCTATGGTTGTATAATTTTTATTTGCATCAAACAATTTTTGGTTAACAAATTAAATGGGATGGTCAAACACACCATCTCTAGGTTACACAAGTACTGCATTAGCTATGATGCCTGAAGCATCTACATGTACATGAAACAACTTATTCCAGTCTAGGAAAATAAGTATAGGCACAGTGACCAGTCATTATTTGAGCTCAATGAAAGTTGTTTGGCATTTAGATGTGTATATAAACTTATCATTATTACACAGTAAAGTTTCTAGTGGAAATGATATTGATACATTTCCTTTTATAAATTTTTGGTAGTATCCTATATGCTTTAGAAAGGAGCACACTTCATTAAAACTAATAGGTGGTAACACACTCAAGATTACTATTATTTTTGCCTAATCCACAAAAATGCCATCACTACAAACATGTCCAAGTAAAACACGAAAAGCTGTAAAGCATATAAATTTATTCAAATTTAAAGTGATGCACAAATCTTGGCATCATTCTAACATCAAAATAAACTTAGAAAAATTCTCTTTAAATAGGGAGCCCATCATCTAAATAAAATTCTAAAAAATCATGGATGAAGTCTTTGAATACTATGACTAATGCGTGTAAGAATACCATAGGTGCATTTTTAAAACCAAATGACATGAATTTTTATTCAAAATAACCCCACTCCATTTCAAAAGTCATTTTATCTCTATCCTCCTCTATGATCAGAATCTGATGGTATCCATTGAACCTATCCATAAACTAGTATACTTCTTGGCTTGTAACAGACTCTAGAACTTCATCTATAAATGGTATAGGGTATGGATCATACCCGATAGATTATCCTTAGAATATATATTATCCCATAGCTTCATTTTTTTCCACTAGATAGATTATCCCTATGTCCTACATCTTTCCAATTATGCTTCTACCTTTAGTTTTATATTAGGGTTAAGTTTGTATGGTTGCTTTTTTATTAGATCTGCACACTCTTTCAATTCAATGTGAATCTAACCAAGAGATGGGTTAACTTCTCAAACCTATGATAACTTAGTGGGGAATACATATTGGTAGTCCCTCAAAAGTTGTAGGGATTCTAAAATCTTAGTCTCCATTAAATAGTCACCTACACTTGTGACTTTTGGAAATTCCTTTGTTCTAATGTTAGTGACATGTTTCTTGAAAGGCTAATGATATATATTGAATTTTCATTCATCCATTAATTTATGGATCTTCCTTTACCCTTATTTCTCTAGGATACATTTCTACACATCTTATCTTCTTCAGTTAGCATTGTGCTAGTGTCCTTGAGTGGTTCTATAAGTTGTTTAGGTCCTAATAAATCATTCAAATCTAAATTTGCATCAGAATTAGAGTCTTCATCATTGTCTACCTCATCTTAGATTTGGTGACAAGGATATGTCAAATCTTGTTCTTCATTCCTTGTAGCTTTATACCTTTGTAGTGTGGAATTAAGATTATAATCTACATTTTTTTCATAATTGATTGTTTTGTGGTGCTCACATCTTCTATGCACCAATGGAATAGAAAGTAATTGAGTTTTTGAAGTGTGTTATGGAATAATGGATTTTCATATTAAAAAAGTAAATTTTGTATGAAGTCACTCTAAACTTATGCCCAATGTTTGGTTTCTCTCCTATGATCCTAGTGTATGTACCATGATGTAGGTAGTGGAGCTAGTGTATAGTGAAAAATATGAACCCAATACTTAGGTGCCACATGTTCTATGTTCTAGACTTTAGCACATTTATGTATATGAATCTCAGGGCACTCTCCTTTTTCAAAAAATGGCCAATTAGTGTAGATGAATTATGGGAGTTGAAATATAATAATCATGAGTTCACATGCATCATCCCACTTGAGCTAATTATCCTGATGTGTTACCCACCAAGTTACAACAACTCCCTTCAAGGCATAGTTTAGAGTTCTAACTCATTAATTGATAGTTGAAATATGGACTTATAGGCATAGAATAAAATAATTGATATCCTCCATTGAATAATATATGGGTAGATTCCATTCATGAATAAATACCATCTTCATGGGCCTAAGTTCATGGTTGTTATGGACCTAATTAAGGAGATGAGTATCTGAATCACCACTAACAGAAGAAAATGATTTCCAAGGCACTATGCCTTCATTTACTAGTTCTATGTATTCTTGCATGTGATCATTGGCTTGGTATAAGAAATAAAATTCTAAGTGAGTTGGTGATTTGATAGACATGGAAGCACATTCTTTACTAATGAACTAATTTACAATAAATTGTATAGATTCTATTTTTTTATGTCTATTGTTCTACTACATTCAATTACTAAATAAGCATTAATTACACTTGGGGTTTCAATTTTTGGTACAAGAAATTGCATTATGTTGTGCACAAAGCATTGGGTTTCTCCTCTATGTTGACATTCATCTAATTGGTTTCTTGTAGAGCATGTGGAAATTCTAGTTTAATGAGAATCATATATGTTTTATACACTCTATTGAGTGGAATAACTACAATGTTATCACCTTGATGTACCTCAATCTAGTTGAGTACTGTATTGATAGTCACCCAACGATAAAATGCCCATTTATTTCCTATCAAGGAAGGGTAGTGCATTGTCATAGTCTTCATCTCTATGACTCAAAGTATCCTCACAAATAAAAATATATGACTTTGATCTCAACATCCTCCAATCAGATAATAGGCTCAACTTTCCCATAGTCAATCAAGCTCAGAGTTATTGGGATGTAGCTAATGGTTGGTCATCCAATAGCTTCCCATGTGGATTTAGGAATCATATTTACTGTGATATCTAAATCAAAGATAGAATTTTGAATTTTTTATCCTACAACTTCAATATCAATCTACACATCCACATCTCATGGTTTCTTTGCCTTGACATATCAGACTAGATTTTCTATCTTTTGCTAGCCACACTACACACATTCCAAAATTTTATGTAATAGGTTTGTGATGTTCTATAATATGTTTTAATTAAATATATTACTTAAGAGTTTTAATAAATCCATTATCATAGTGAAAAATCTATCTTGTCATATGATGCTCACAATTTGACCATACATTAATGCATCAATGGCTGTAGCATCGCCATCAATAGTTTCCTATTATTAAATGTTTTTCAATAACTACATATCTTCATTCATAAGACTCTTTCATGTGGCTAGATATAGATATTTGTCTTATATAACCTTTCCAATTCTCTAATCCTTAGGCATCTCAAGTGGAGGGAGTCCATTTTTTGCATGTTGTTGCCATGCCATAACATTTAAAAAGGTATTTTCCTTAGGTTCCACACTTACCATATTTACATTTTGGACAGATTTGTCCTTCCTCTACTTCTCCAAAATATGACAATCTTATTTATCATGATAATATGAGACTCTATAGTATGCACAATATGATTGTATCTATATACTCATTAGGTAGTTTCTTAGAACATGATTGTACTCTCCACATAGGTAGCATTATAGAGGAGGCCACTGATAGTTTTTTCCTCAGCTACCTTGGTATCTTCCTCTTTATCCACCATGGCCTTCTCCTCTATTAAATTTATATCCTCCTTGATATCCTCCTTATGGCTACACATAATTCCACTACTAAAACTATTAATTATTATCTCCCATACTAAAATGCTATTGTATAATTGGCAGAGTCTAGGTTGATTGTTATAGTTGCATTATGGGTGAGATCCAAGATGTTGCATATTGATATTGAGGGGATGTGGGTATCTAACTTGAAAAATAAGGGGTCCATCCAACCATAACCTTAGGTGGGTACTATGGTGAACTTGGAATCTGTTGTGGACCTGATTGGGTCACACAATTCTTATCAACCTCCAGGCCTAGAATTATTTGTTTTGTTGAGGAAATTTGTTGTACTATGATGACAAACACATTTTTAAATATTCCCTCTTTAAGTTCCTCTATAACTTTAAAATTGTTCTCATCACAGGTAGTTAATTTGTATAAATTAGATTACATATTCTAAGGAATTTTGATATATTGTTGTAGTAGATCACATTGTGTCATGAAATTCCATACTACTTGACAAATTTTGTAAAATTCCATTTTTACTTTAGGGAAATTATTTTGGTGTTGTCATTTTTTTCACTCTATGCACCACATGTTTAATTTAGGATTTTATGTTTTTTGATACTAATATATCTTTTTCGTGAAAGCCTTTAATATATTTTCAAATTTATAGTTAGATACAAGATTTTCACCATAGTCTTCAGTTTGTTTAACATGTAGTGCAGTAGCTCTAGCATCTACTTTTGTCTCATATTTAGTTTGTGTAGTGGTAAACTAAATCTTGACTCGTAATCCTTTAATAAACCATGCTAATTTGTCTGTATCTATTGAAGTGAACTCTAATTTGTTCATTACATCAAAAAATCTACAATCATAGTCACAAACTAACTCTTTAGACTTTCGCCTGATCTCTTTCAAGTCTTGTATTATCTGGCTAGTCCATTTCTTAATCTTAAATACTATGATTAGCCAATCCTAGACATATTTAGACTTGCATTTTGGAGATATATTTTTTATATGAATTATATCACTCTCCCAGCTAGAGCCCCTACTAATTCACATTTTTGTAAGTTTTCATCAGTGAGACCCTTAACTTGCCACTTCATTTTGCAAGTTAATAGGTATTGTTTAGGGCCTATAGACCCTTCATAAATGGTTAGATTTAAGAATCCTTCTGACGAGTTCAATATAGTGGTTGGTATAGATGGATTCTTCTATGTAGTTATTATTTGAGGTGATTATGGCCTAGGTGTTCCTACCTATTTACTACTCTATGCACAAAAGGAATTTTGTGCATACTTTACTTGTCTGTACTTCCTTCACTTAATCATACATACTTCAAAGCCTTCCTAATTGATTTTTTTTTAATCTTCATGACGTAATGGTTCATGTTCTTTGAAAATTATTTTTCCCAACTCTTCTCCCCTTACTCAACTAGCTAAAAACTTCTACTAGGATATATAAGATCGGGTTATAAGGATGTGTACAATTTTAGTGAATAATCCTTTCCAATGACTTTTTTCTTTGATGTGCTTGACCCTGTAATTAATCTATGAATAATTTTTGTTTCTTTTCATATTTTTTATTCTTTTATCAATACCCCTTTTTTTAATTTTCACACTACTTATATCTTCCATTCATTCTACTTATAAACTACTACCATCTTCTTCCTCTTATGTCTCTTCTTCTATTCACTCTTCATTTGATCACTCTTTCTACTAGCATCCATCATCATTATATTTTTCTATATTTTGCTCATCATCTTTCTCATCACTTTTGTTCACTCATTCACTAACTACTCTACTACTATTATTACTTCTATTTGTAGTGACTTGAGTATTCATCTATTTATTCCATCTACTCTATTATCATTGTTCCCTTTTTAAATCTAGAGTTTTCTTCTAGCTCTTCTTCCCTCGTGTCTCCATTATATATTTAGGATCAAGATATAGTCACTCATATATCCATCATTCACCATCATGTGCACACATCCCCATATTCCCAAAGTGACTACTCCATACTGGTTGGAATAGGCACCATAGCCTTTTTCATCACCAATATTTTCAATAGAAGACGTAGTTACTATAAAAATTTCCTTTTGATTCCTTAGATGAAGTAGTCCTATGAAACCTTAAATGTTATATAGATTTGTACTATGAAATAAATAGTGTATCCATATATAGTGGTTTTAACCAATAATCTATCTCTCTTGTCCAATTAGTTTCTAGTTTCACTATCTGGGCCATCTTTTCTTTAGTCCAAGTAATGGATTCTCCTGCTCTAGGATGGAAGTAGTAGTAATCGAGTCTTATCAACCAATTAACCATCAATTAATATATATCTCACCAAAAAAATTCATATATTTCATTTTATATATGTTATTTAATGATTTCACTTATAGTGAGGCCCAACCTTTCAAATTCTTCTTCTACGAAGTGCCATATTTTTTGGTCTAACTAGGTTTCAATATCTCATTGTCCTGATAACCATCTTAACATAGTTATCCATAAAAGGAGTGTTTTCATGCTCACTAAACCATTTTTATTAGAGGTTATTTTATGCCTATTTTATACACCCTTCCTAAATTTTTTAAATATATACTTACTACCATAGTGATGACTCTGTCATAAAGCCTAAAACTATGTCAAGGATCCTATTGATCAATGATATTTTTAGATGCACATTTGATTATGGAATTATAATGACTATTTGATTATTTTATTTATTTTTTAGTGGTTTCAAAAAACATGGTGGATAAATGAATAACATATGCATATATGATTCAACATATTTGACAATTTCAATAAACTTGATTTTCTCATTTCTTAGTCATTTTGATGATATATTTGAAGTGGCATTGTAATTAAATTTTTAAAATGGATGGTTTAGTTTAAATTTTATTGTTCAAAGGTAATTAGTTTATTGATTCATTCTTATATCAGATTATTCATATAATTTTAATTGGTATTCAAGATTTTAGTTGATCAGTTAGTTGGCTTATATGCTACTTTTAGTTGATATATTTCTTGAAGTAGAATAGATGATGATATTAAGGTTGAGATATTTGAATATGATGTATTCCTCAAGATTATATGATTTTATCACACTAATTTTTCAACCTTCAAGTCCTTTTTTTCTTACTTGATTGCCTAAATGTATAGTCATTTCATTGGCATTCTAAGTTAATTGTTTAAGATTCAAAGAATATTCAAAATTGATGATCATTGTGATCAGTAGAAATATTTGGTTGATAAGAGGTTAGTGACATAGAATTTTTTTGGAGAACATGATTATCATTTTCTAGATCATTTTGTTACCTTAACTTTATTAAAGTTTCATGAAACATGATAAGGGGATTTATGCCTATCATATTTTTTATTTTCTAAGGTCATGATGTTTAGCACATAGTATTAAGAGTTGAATTTATTTCATCATGACTTGTATAAGGGGCATGTATAGTTTCAAATGGTTTGTTTGAGGACTTAGGTTAATGAGTGATTTTGGTAATAAATAATCATAAGGCTCTAATGTAGCATGACTGCTAGCTGATTTGGCAACTAATAGGCCTAGACCCATTGAAAATTGGTCGATTTGGAATTGGCATTAAAAATTTGGTAATGTGTCTTGATGCTTCAGGATTATGGTAGATTTCATAGCATGTTGGAATTGGTTATCAAATAACCACCCTAAATCACAATATCTGGTGAAGGTTTTTGTAGGAAGGTTAGTATGTTACTAAGTCTGATAAGTTGTCAAAATGTTTGGAGGGATCATAAAGTACGTGATTGATAAATGTGAACCAATAGGAAAAGAACATGTAACTCAAGTAGTTATAACTTGAAGGATGGAAAATACAAACTTTGTTTTCTTCATTCATTGTGTGTTTTTACAAGCTTCAAGTGGAAGTGAAGTTTTAGTGTGATGTCATTTGAGTTGCAGAGAGAGGCCAAGTATGAATTGTGAAGAAAAATTTTGGATTTGAAGCCAGGTGTGTGTGTTTCATTTTCCTATGGAAGTATGAAATTCATGAAAATAAATAAAAATCTTTTTTTGGATTAGAATCTAGATTTATTGTGGGATTTTAGAAGTTTGAAGAAATTTGAAAAAGTTCTGGTATGAAAATATGTGGTTGAATTTTTTCTTTGATGTGGAAAGTTTGCATGAATAAATAATCCCTGGATCATTAAGAATCTGCATAGAATGGTTATTTTTAGATTCAAATAATTTTTAATATAAAGTTAACTTTTGGTCTCAAGTTCTTGTCATTGGTATTTTTGCATTCATTTATTATGGAAATGATATCCTTTAGTTTGATGTTTATAAGTTAGGATAGTCTCTACATGTGCATGAATCTAAAAAATTTTACATGCATTTATTTTCAATTATAATCTTTAAGGAAATTTCAGCCATGTTTTGAAGGTTCAAATTTTTTTAGTAACTAACTTGTTTTTTAAATCAAACTCAAATTTTGGATTTGTTTCATTTCTTAATGTTATGTGAAAAACCCTCTCAAATTATAGCCATTCTTGTGCTGGGTGTTGAGTAGAATGGAGGTTTCTGATTTTAGTATGAAATTTAGTTGTAGTGGTATAGAATAGATCATTGTTCTGATAGTTGTTTTCATATTTGGAAGTTTTGTTTCTTAGTCTAGATAAAATGATTGTGTTGTGAGGGTTTGTCTAAAGAGGTTATCAATTTCGTTTTGAAATCAAGTAAGATACAATGATATAATTATATATAGTGTTTTCAATTATATGTGTTGAGTTTTGATCAGTTGCATTATTTTTTTTAGAAATTTGGTTCATATAGATGATAATCAAGAAATATTTTATGGTTTTGGGCAAGTTGTAGTATTTTGAGATTCAAGATGATTTTGATGTAAGAATATTTCAAATGATCATGAAATTTGTAGTATATTGAGAGGGTTGTAATGAGAAAGAAAAGGAAAAATATATTTTTTTGTGTTTAATATATAGACATAGATTATGTTTAAGGTATAAAAACATATCTCACATAGGCTAGACTATTTAAACTAGTGTATTATATGATTAGTTTTCAAGTTTCAAAATATTTGAGTATGGATAAGTACACATAGCTACTTGAATGGTTGAAATTGAAATCAAATTTTCTCATATTTGAATCATTAAAATTAATATTATTAAGATTCAAATGTTGTGATGAAATATATTTTAAGATTTATATTGTAAATATAATCATAGTCTTAGGGTTTTGAAATTTGGTACTTCTTTCTGATTGCTTCTCCTTTTAGTATGTTTGGGTGGGAACAACCAAATGAAAATAGTAATGATGGAGGATGGGGATAGATGTTAGTCAGAGGTGATCAGTCAAGTCATAGTAGTTCTAATAGGGCTAGTTTTTATGTTGGATGCTTTGGGTCTAGATTTCCTAGGGGTATATGTATGTCTATTCATTTTGATGCATCTGACCCTGATTTTTGGAATGTTCTAAATAATTTTCTTATCCAAAGAGGCTATGGTGGTTATAGAGACTATAAAGGTCATAGGGGTTTTTGAGGTCAAATATTTGGATCTCATTCTCAATCCCAAAGTAGTTCTTCACATTTCCTTGAACATCATCATGAGCATGATCCTTGCTTGTAATTATAACTCCCTATTTTTAGAGGAGAATAAGTTGATCAACCACTTATAGATAATTAACTTCCTAATAATCAACCTAAAAAATAGCTTGACAAAGAAGCACCCTATGCCAAAGACCTTAGGAAAACGGTCAATCTTTTAGACACACCTGCCCTATCTGATACAAACCTTGGTGGAAAATGTATAAAATTAATTCTATTGGGAGCACATAGTGAGCCTATTTTTAGGCCTGAGAGGTTGAATTTGGGAGGCCAAGGATATATTAACAGAAGGAAAACTATATATGTTTTGGACTAGGCTGTTGAAAAGAGTTTTGTTATGAAATGCGCTAAAATTGAAACATCTAGTGAACTCAGGAGGATTAAGAGGGTTAAGTTGGAGGTTGATGATGACACATCTGATATAGGGACCAGACTATTGCCTTTCCCTACTACTAAGATGGAATATAATGTTTGTCATAATCAGGAAAACAAATAAATAATTGATGTTTTATCTAACTTGGATGATTATTGGTCAACCAAGGGATAATTTTCTTTTTAAGCACTAAACTTTTCATATAGTTTGATACTTCCATTTTGATAATTTTGAGAAGTTTGGTCTAATAAAAAAAATTGGAGTTTGATATGGTTATATATGCTTAAGTTTAATTTAAATGCATTAAGGTTTAAACATAAGTAGGATTTATCAATTTTTGAGTTATTATTTTATGATTATTGTGTATCCTACTATATTGATAATTAATTTGAGTCCCCACCCATTAATATTAGTGTTTGGTCTATTTTATTGAATATCTTGATCAAATTATGAATTTAAAGTCTTAACTAATTTATCCTCACATTATTTACTTAATTAATTGACTTTGTTAAAATTCAATTATTTAACATTAACTTCTAACTAACTAAAGTCAATTATAACTTATTTCATAACTAAAGTTGAGGATATTAAAGGAGATCAAGCATCCATTTGAAGATAGAATCTCAATAGGTATTGAAGATTGAAGTATTTTCTAAAGTCAATCATTTATCTCTTCTTTCTATGCAATCTCTTTGAGATGGTACAAATTTTATAGATAGTCCCAATGGTACTTTATCTACCAGTTGACTACTCACTTTTACAACATAGGGATATCTAGTTGTATTTGTCATCTATTAATGATTATCTAAAGTTTATTAAGTCTAATATCTTTTGATGACTGTTATTTATAGTCCTATGTACAAAATTTAAGTATTTCACCTAAAAATAATGATCATTTCACCTTTTTGTGACACTTCATTGATCTATTCAATTACCAAGTTGTCCTTTTAAGTTTTGTAATAAAATATTGTTTGATTTCTCATTTAAAATTTGTCTTTTATGTTAATATGAATCTCAAGACTAACAACTCTTTTATAAATAATCTACTCTATTTCTAATATAATAGAGTTTCAGTTTTCTTCTAGATTTTTTGTTTTGTTAGATACTTTTAATTTATTATCATGTTTTAAATAGTTTAAGCTATTTTCTTAAGAGCTTTTGTTACTTTATAAACTACTAGTAATTGTTCTAGTTTAGTTCTTAACTTAAATCTATTCTAGTTTTAATTTGTTATTAGTTTTTTATCTATGTTTTTCCTAATCAGGTTATAGTTTACTTTTCCTTTTAGTTAAATTAGTTTTAATTATCTTTAGTTTCTTTAATTTTCATTATTATTGTAGACTATTTTAGTTTGTTTGTTTTATCTTATTTTTAGGTCTTTCTTTAGTTACCTATTTAATTTTTCTTATGTTTTAATATTTGTCATTAGAATAGTTTAGATTTTAAAAGGTTTTAGATCTTAGTTTATTATTGTTTTAATTTTATTTCTATTGTTAGATTTTCCTTTTTCTTTAGGTTTTCTTATTTAGTTTTTTTTTCTATTTGTTGTTTCTTCCTTACCTCTTTCTCTCTTTTCATTTATTCTAAAATAATAAAGTTCATTTGAATACACACACATGCATGTACGTGCACATGCACGCACACACGCACGCATGCATGCACACACACACACACACACACACACACACACACACACACACACACACACACACACACACACACACACACACACACACACACACACACACACACACACACACACACACACACACACACACACACACACTTAGAATCAGATTTATATTCTTCAAGAGATTATCTAATTAATAGGTTTTCTCTATCAAATAGAATAGGTCATAGATTTCTATTTTCTAATTGATTCTTATTTCTATAATATATTTTTGATTGTGATAATAGAATAATTTATTTAAATAAGTTATTAATTATTTTCCTAGAATTTATAATAAAAACCCCCTCACATCTTTAAGATCTTAAATTAACCTTTAGAACCCCTATGATTAGAATAGTGTGATTCCAACTTAACTTTCATGATAGGTGAAAGGGTTGTTTTGTTGACAGAATAATTTCCATCATCAACAAATTTGGCAACTCCACTGGGAAAACTCTTTTATAATCTATTTTATTTGTTAATGGTTCTTTGAGGTCAACAACTTCCTATTATTCAACTTATTGTTAATGCAAAAGAAGATCAGGTTGATATTACTTTTAATTTGACACATATTACTTGGTATAATCATCCTAAAGATCTTCCTTAAGTTATTGAAGTTATCAACAAAGAATTATAAACTATTGAGTTTGAAATTGATTGGTATTTTAATTTGACATGTAAAAATAAACAAGGTATAATCAATTTAAATAGGAGAATCAAAGAAAATAGAGCAAAAGTGTTAGCTACTAATCCTAATCTTAGAATTTATTATCTTTTTGACTATTTTCTTTTTGATGATTTTGTTGAGTCTATTGTAACTTATTTATCTAATCAACATTTAAGTCAAGAAAATTAGGTATAAAATAATCATCCCTCTCAGATAGAATCTAATGAAAGATATAATGGCAGATTAGATTGTCAAAAACCCACTAGCCAAGAACCAATTAGAAAGAAATCAACTAGAGGGAGAATAGTTAATACCAAAACAAAGATTAGAGGATCTCCTTCATGAATTTTAGAATAATAGAGAAATAGAACTCATAAAAGGTGAGGATGAGGAATACGTTTAGTAAGAAAGTTAGATATCTATAG
Organism: Torreya grandis; assembly: GCA_037957365.1. Classification (NCBI taxonomy): domain Eukaryota; kingdom Viridiplantae; phylum Streptophyta; class Pinopsida; order Cupressales; family Taxaceae; genus Torreya; species Torreya grandis. The sequence continues at coordinate 1,384,763 of JARHVA010001101.1, forward strand.
TTCCTTAATCTTTTGTAAATCCAATCAAAGTCGGCAACCATCCAAATAAGTTGCCTTCTCTTAAAGCATTATATATACCAATTTTTTTTGGTAATGTTAGAGAATCTTGGGAATATAATTTAGAAACATTTATAATATTTTGTGCCACTTTTGGAATAACTAATGAGGAGCTTTGTTTAATTGTTTTTTCAGAAACATTAGAAGGAAAGGCTTATCAAGCATTTTTTAGTATCCCTACAAAAGTGATTGAAAGTTGGATTGATGTAGATCAATGGCTATAATTGTCCTTTGGTAAAGAAAAGGAAGAGTTTGATTTAGTTAATGATATTTCAAATATTTCATTAGATCTAGGATAAAACATGAATTATTTCATCTCTAGATTCATCAAGTTATGTCAAAAAATTCTAGGTGATCTTAGGCCTTCTATAAAATTGTCTAAATTGTATTTTTACAATACTTTACACTTAAAATACAAAATGGTACTAGAGGATAAAGATATAGATGAATATGATCAAACCATTAAATTTTGCATTAATTATGGAAAAAAACTTAAATGTGTAATCTCGAAAGATAGATCTACCATAGGTTTAAACTCAAATAATGCTAAAATATTAAAATCAATCCAAAGTTTAGGCAATGAGCTGGTCATTATTAAGAGACAGCTTAATGATAAGCCCTCTTCTTCACATAAAAGTTTAAAAGAGGATAATACTACTTATTATTATAATTTAGGTGAGCTTGATCATAATCAAGCAACATGTCAAGTTGTTATTAAGTTTTAAAAATATATATTACATGGAAAATATAAGATAACTAAATATTCAACATATAATGTAAATTATCTTGATGATTATTCAGAAAAAGAAAATATCTATATCATAAATACTAGAAATAAGGATTATGAAGTTCCTCACAATAGTAGATCATCAAATGAAAAACCTCATTTAGATGATAAAGTTAAAGCAATTCGTAATGATAATGATAATAATGATCAAAATATTCTTTTTGAAACTAGATATAATAACACACAGTATCAACATTATAAATCTAATAATTTTAGAGAAATAAATGCTAAGACTTCAGGCATAATTGATAATTTGTCAACCATTAAAGTTGGATTTTTTTTAGATGATAATCTTCCTAGATAATTAGATAAGATTAATGAGGTAGTTCAAAATATAAGAGATGATGTAAGTCTACAATAAGAAAATAATTTTTGAACATATCCATGCTCAATAGTTTGATCCCACTATTGATTATATACCTCCTTTCTATGTCACCATTAAGATTGGCAGTAAAATAATTCATAATTGCATTTTGGATACTAGTGTCTCAAAGAATATCATGCCTAAATGTATTGGTGATCAATTAGGTATTTCTTATGAAATAGATAGTATAAAATTTACTGGTTTTGATGCTAGACAAACTAAAATTTGTAATAAGTTCCATGACATAGTTATCAAGATTACACGGGATGAGTGTATTATATGTGTGACCAATATTTAGGTCTTAGATATTATTAGTAATTATGTGATTCTATTAGGAATAATTTAGTCAAAAGCTATTGGGATATTTGCTGGTAAATATGTGACTTGGGTTCCAGTTAATAATGAGATTGTGTTTATTAAAAGAGAAAAATTTTATGGTACTCTGATTGAATCTCCTTCTTCATCTAGCACTTCCTACATAGAAATAGGTATTAGGAATTATGAATTGTTAAATGTTGATGAACCAAAAAATAAACATGAAGAAGTATTTAAAAGAAATATTTTATGGTCTCTTTACTTTAAAGGAGCCTATTCTCAACAAGGTAGTGGTGTTGGTATTTGTCTCATATATCCCATTGGTAAGATATTTTATTATGGTTAAAAATTGTCTTTTGAGAAATTAAATAACATGGAAACATTTGAAGTGTTATGTTTGGGATTAGATAAAGCTATAAAATTTAATGTTAAACATTAAGAAGTTTTCAGAGACTATGAATTAATAGTGAGACAGATTCAAAATATTATAAAACTAATCAAACCCATTTGCATCATCATATTTAGAAGATTTGGACATTCATTGAAAATTTTAAAGCCTTCAATATCACTCATGTTATTAGATAATTTAATGTAAGAGCAGATAAACTTGTAGTGTATGCTTCTAATCCTACTCTAAGTAAAGTTGAACCCACTATTGATTTTACATTAATTGAACTTTTTCATCCCAAGATTATTGATTTAAAGGATAATTGGATGATTTTTAGATGTGATGAACATACAGATTCATTTATCAAAGGGAATTACTTTGATCATGATGATTATGTACTTAATTGTGGAGATTATTTATAAATAATCTCCAACAAATTGCCTGCTAGTTTAGTAAGTTTAGAATCTGTGTTTTCACCTAATAACCAACCAAAAATAAATAGAGCTAAAGATCTATCAAGGAGGATCATAGGTGAAACCATTAGCTTAAATTTAGGCACCAAATATGATCCTAAGAATGTCTATTTATTGATCCAAGTATCTGAAAATGAAAAAGTTAAATTCAATAAACTTTATAAAGAGTTTATGGATGTATTTGCATGGTCTTACAAGGATATTAGAGGTTATGATATAGATATTATTAGATATGACATTCTAATTAATCCATTTATTAAACTTGTGAGGAAAAAATTATGAAGAATTAGCCCTTTTTTAGAAGACACCATTAACAAAGAGCTAGATAAAATGATTGATGTTGGTGTCATTTTTCTTGTAACATATTTTGAATGAGTGGCTAATCTAGTTCTTGTAAGAAAGAATAATGGTGATATTAGACTTTGTGTTGATTTTAAGGATTTAAATAAAACAAGTGTAAAAGATAATTTTCCTCTACCTAGCATAGATCAGATTTTACAATAGGTTATAATATCTAAAAGGTGTCTTTATTAGATGGTTTTTCAGGTTATAATTAAATCTTTGTAAATCCTAATGATAGATACAAAACTAGTTTCACCACATGTAGAGGTGCTTTTGCTTAAAATTAGATGTCTTTTGGTTTAATGAATGCAAGAGCCACTTTTCAAAGGGTTATGCATGTTGATTTTGATGATTTGATAGTCTTAGTCATTTAAGTTTACTTAGATGACATCATTATTCATTCCAAGAAATAAAAAAACATTTAGATCATTTTTATGAAATTTTCACAAGATGTAGAAAGTTTGACATTTCTCTAAATCTTAAAAATTCTATTTTTGGTGTAACCGAAAGAAAATTATTAGGATATAGAATTTTTAAAAGAAATATTTCTATTGATCCTGAACATGTTAAATTAATAAAGGAATTACCTCCTCCCAAAAATCAGTCAAGTTTAAGATCTTTCTTTGATAAAATAAATTTTGTTAAGAAGTTTATTTCTAATTTTTTTGATAAATCTAGCCCATTACAACTGCTATTAAAGAAAGATAATATTTACATTTGGGATTAAAATGTTGATTTAGCTTTTAATTATGTTAAGAATACTATTGTAAGTACACCTATCCTTACCAAGCCTGATTTAAATAAAGAATTTATACTTTATGTTAAAGCTAAAAAAAGGGATATAGGAGCTGTAGTTACTCAAGAATTTCAAAATAATGAAGAAAAACCTATAGGTTATATGAGTCAAGTCTTAAAAGATGCAGAAACTAGGTACCCTCTCATTGAAAATTTTGTTTTCTCTCTCATTTCTTCACTAATTAAGCTTAGATATTTTTTAATGGAAAATAAGGTTCTTGTGTGATTCAATGTACCTATTTTTTCATATATTTTAAAACAACTAACTATTCAAGGAAGACTTGCTAAGTGGATTTTGTGCATTCAAGAATTTGACCTTGAATTTGAAACATTAAAAACTATCAAGGAAAATGAAATAGCCAAACACTTAGTTGAAAATGCAACATTCGATATTAAAATTTAAGTTTTTTTAGTTGATGTAAAATTAAATGCAAAAACCCACTTTAAAACTTTGAAAGTTGTTGAATTTGCTAAAAGTATTAAGTTTGGACATGAAATTAATGATTACGAATATTTGCTGGCTGAAGATGACTGGTATCATGATTTGGTTTATTATTTTTAAAATAAATCTTGTCTTAATAGCCTAAATAAAAATGAAAGACACTATTTAAATTTAAAAGCATTAAATTTTTTTTATTAGAGAACTTCTTGTTTTATCATAATCATGATGGTATTTTACTAAGATGTACTCATAATCAAACTCAAAAATTTCATAGGGGCTATCATGAAGGATATTGTAGTGAGAATTATGGCACAAAAATAATAGCTTATAAGATTTTAAGAGTTGTTTATTATTAGCCCACTTTTCTCCAAGATGTTTATAAGTTGGTTCATTATTGTATGACTTGTCAATTTTTTGTTGAAAGCGATAAATTATCTATGATGCCTTTCAATCCAATTATTCTTAAAAAGCCTTTACTAAATAGGGAATTTACTTTATTTTAGACATTCCCCCACCTTTATCTATAGGCATAGATACATTTTGATAGCCATGAATTATTTCACCAAATGGTTTGACACCAAAGCTCTTAAAAATTCAATGATAAGTGAAGTAATTTCATTTTTAGAAAATCAATTTTTCTCTAGGTTTGGAGTTCCATATGAAATTATTTTTGATAATGGACCTCAATTTATTTCAAGTGAGTTCTTATAATTTCTAGGAAAATATTCTATCATTTATAATCATTCATCAAAATATTATCAATAAAGAAATGGACAAGCTGAGTCCACTAATAAAAATTTGATTTTTATTATGAAAAACTTAGTTTATGATAATAAAATGAATTGACATCTTAATATATTTAAATCCTTATGGATTGATAGAACTATTTTTAAAGTAACAATTGGTTATTCACCTTTAATGTTAGCATATAGATTTGAAGCTACTTTACCTATAGAACTTCAAATTTCTTTGACAAGAACTATCTTACATATACAAATGAAGATACAAATTTAATTAACCAAAGGGTACATGAATTGATAGCACTTGATGAATCCAAAGCAACTACATTACAAAAATTAGAAAAGGCTAAGCAAAAGTTAAAGAAGTTTTTCAATAAAAAGGTGTCTAGTAAAAAGTTTAAATTTTGTGACTTAGTGTTATATTAGGATAAATCTCATGAAGATCTTGGAAAACACCATAAATTTGATGCATTATGACTTGGACCTTATAGAATTGATACAATTCTTGGTAATAACCTTTTTCATATTAAAGATCTTGAATGAAATTAGTGACATTATTCAGTAAATAGCCATCATCCAAATTTATTCATGATTAGCTATTCATTTATTTTCTTTTTCTTTTATTTTATTTTCTATTTTCTTTTTGTTTGTTTCCTTTTCTATTTTTGTTTGTTTTCCTTTTATTTTGTTTTTTGTTCTTTATTTTTTGATTGATCAATGAGTATTATAGGATGAGAAATATCACGTTATGAAGGGAGAGTATAAGAATCTATGAAGAATGCTATAAATAGTATTCATTTTAAAAAATATTCTTACAAATTCAAATTTATAATAAATGATAATATGACTAATTTATATTTGATTGTAAGAGTGTTACTTTATTTTTAGATTTTATTCTTAAAGCATTTATAATTTTTTGTACATCCAACCTAAATTTCCTTATTAATTATTTTCCCTTTCTTCATGCCACACTAGCCAAACACTCAATCCCTTACTAAATTCATCATTTAAGGGGTTCATGCTTAGATACTTGAGAAATTATTTTCTTGGATCACACTCTCAAGATAAAAATCTATGTTATATTTTATAGGCAAATCTATTGTTAATTAAATTTGTTTTATAAAATTGACTAACAAAGTTGCTAATTTATGCCTATTTTTTACACTCCTGCTAAATTTTTCCAATCTATACTTACTACCATAGTGATGACTCTATCATAATGCCTAAAAATATGTCAAGGATCCTACTTATTAATGATATTTATAGATGCATATTTGATTATGGAATTATAATGATTAGTTGATGATTTTATTTATGTTTTAGTGTTTTCAAAAAGCATGGTGGATAAATGAATAAAATATGCATATATGATTTAACCTATTTGACAGTTGTAGTAGACTTACTATTTTTAGTTCTTAGTCATTTTGATGATATATTTGAAGTGGTATTACAATTTATTTTTAAAATGGATGGTTTAGTTTAACTTTTATGGTTTAGAGTTACTTAGTTGATTGATTCATTCTTGTATCAGTTTATTCATGAAAGTTTAATTGGTATTTGAGATTTGGGTTGATTAGTTCAGTTGGTTTATATGTTAATTTTAGTTGATATATTTTTTGAAGTAGAATAGAAGATGATATTATGGTTGAAATATTTGAATATAATGTATTCCTCTTGATTAGATGGTTCTGTCACACTCCTTCGTCAACCTTCAATTCATTTTTTTCTTACTTGATTGCCTAAATGCATAGTCATTTCATTGGCATTCTAAGTTAATTGTTTAAGATTCAAGGAATATTCAAAATTGATGATCATTGTGACTAGAAAAAATATTTGGTTGATAAGAAGTTAGTGACATATAATTTTTTTTGGAGAACATAATTATCATTTTATTGATCAATTTGTTACCTTCATCTGATTAAAGTTTCATGAAACATGCTAAGGGGATTTACGCCTATCATATTTTTTATTTTCTAAGGTCACGATGTTTAGAACATAGTATTAAAGGTTGAATTTATTTCATCATGACTTATATAAGGGGCATGTATAGTTTTGAAGTGTTTGTTTGAAGACTTAGGTTAATGAGTGATTTGGGTAATAAATAATCCTAAGGCTCTAATGTAGCATGGTTATCAGCTAAGTTGGCACCTAATGGGCCTAAACCCATCAAAAATCAGTTGATCTAGCATTGGCATTAAATATTTAGTAACATGTCTCGATGCTTTAGGATTATAGTGGATATGGTGATATGTTGGCATTGATTATCAATTGACCACATTGAATCATGATATTTGGCAAAGGTTTTGGTAGGAAGGTTAGTATGTTGTTAAGTCTGATAGGTCATCAAAATGTTTGGAGGGATCACTAAGTATGCAATTAGTAAATTTTAACCAATGGAAAAAGAATATGTAACTCAAGTTGTTATGGCTCAGAGGGTGATAAAAATTCCTCATTAATTGGGTCATTTTGTAAGCTTAGAGCATAAGCAAAGTTCTAGTGTGATGTCATTAAAGTTGTAGAGAGAAGTTGAGTGTGAATTGTGAAGAAAAGTTTTGGATTTGATGTCAGGTATGTGTGTTTCATTTTCTTGTGGAAGCTTGAAATTCATGAAAATAAATACAAATCTCTTTTTAGCTTGGAATCTAGATGTCTTGTGGGATTTTAGAAGTTTAATAGAATTTGAAAAAGTTCTAATATGTAAATATGTGGTTGAATTTTGTTTTCAAGGTGACAAGTTTGCATGAATAAATAATCCTTGGATAGTTGAGAGTCTACATGGAATGGTTATTTTTCTACTCAAAAAAGTTTTCATTTAAATTTATCTGTTGGTCTTAGGTTCTTGTCATGGGTATTTTTGCAATTATTTTTTATGGAAATGATATCCTTCAATTTGATGTTTATAAGTCAGGATAGTATCTACATTTTCATGAATATAAAAATTTACATGCATTTATTTTTAGTTGTAATCTTCAAGGGAATTTCAGCCATGTTTCAAAGGTTTAAGTTTTTTTTGTACCAGACTTGTTTTTATATCAAGCTCAAAGTTTCGATTTGTTTAATATCTTGATGTTATGTGAAAATTACTCTAAAATTATAGCCATTCTTGTTTTTGGTGTTGAGTAGAATGGAGGTTTGTGATTTTAGTATGAGATTCAATTATAGTGGTGTAGAATGGATCATTGTTTTGACAATTTTTTTCATATTTAGAAGTTTTATTTCTCAGTCTAGATAAAATGATTGAGTTGCGAGGGTTTGTCTAAAGTGGTTGTGAATTTGGTTTTTAAATCAAGTAGGCTATGATGATATAATTATATATAATGTTTTAAATTGTATGTGTTGAGTTTTGATTTGTTTCATGAAAATTTTTAGAAATTTGGTTCATGCAGATGACAATCAGGAAATTTTTTACGATATTTGGCAAGTTGTGGTATTTTGAGATTCAAGATGAATTTTATGTAAGAATATTTTGAATGATCATGAAATTTTTAGTATATTGAGAGGGTTGTAATGAGATAGAAATGGAAAAATATAGTTTTATGTGTTTAATATATAGATATAAATTTTAATTAAGGTATAAAAACATATCTCGCATAGGTTGGACTATTTAAATTAGTGTATTATATGATTAGTTTACATGTTTAAAAATAGTTGAGTATGGATAAGTATACATAGATGATCGAATGGTTGAAATTGAAAATAAATTTTCTCATATATGAATCACTAAACTTAATATTATTAAGATTCAAATTTTATGATGCAATATTTTTTAAAATTTATATTAGAAATATAATCATGGTCTTAGGGTTTTAAAATTTAGCACTTCTTTCAAATTGTTTCTCCTTTCACTATGTCTGGGTGGGAACTACCAATTGAAAATACTAATGATGGAGGATATGGATGGATATCAATTAGACATGGTCAGTCAAGTCATAATAGAGGTTTTGATAGGGCCAGTTTCCATGTTGGATACTTTGGGTCTAGATTTCCTAGGGGCACAAGGATTTCTATTTATTTTGATGCATCTGACCCTAAATTTTGGAATGTTTTAAACAATATCTAAAGAGGTTATGCTAGTTATAGAGGCTATAGAGGTCATAAGGGATTGTGAATTCAAACATTTGGATCCCATTTTGAATCCTAAGTATTTTTTCTCATTTCCTTGAGTGTCATCCTAAGCATGATCCTTACTCACAATCACAACCCCCTATTTTTAGAGGAGAACCAGTTAATCAACCACTTAAAACTAATCAACTTCCCAATAGTAAACCTAAAAAACATCTTGACAAGGAAGAAGCCTATGCCAAAGACCTTATGAAAATGGTCAATCTATTAGACATACCCACCCCATCTGATACAAACCTTGGTGAAAAATGTAAAATGTTAAGTCTATTAGGAGAATATAGTGAGCCTATTTTTCACCTAAGAGGTTGAATTTGGGAGGCCAAGGATATATTAACAGAAGGAAAACCATATATGTTCTAGACTAGGATATTGAAAAGAGTTCTACCATGAAAAGAGCTAAACTTAAAGCATCTAGTGAACTCAAGAGGATCAAGAGGATTAAGTTGGAGGTTGATGATGACACATTTGATATAGGGACCAAACTGCTACCTTTCCCTACTCCTAAGATGGAATATATTGTTTGTCTTAATCAACAAGACAAAACAATAATTAAAATTTTATCTAACTTAAATGTTTGTTGGTCATCCAAGGGATAGTTTTTTGTTGAAGTACTAAAATTTTCATACAGTTTGATATTCCACTATGATACTTCCATTTTGATAATTTTGAGAAGTTTGGTATAAATATAAATTTTGGAGTTTGATATGGTTATATATTCTTAAGTTTAATTTAATTGCATTATGGTTTAAACATAAGTAGGATTTATCAATTTTTGATTTATTATTTTTTTATTATTATGTATCCTACTATATTTTTAATTAATTTGTGTCCCCACCGGTTAAGATTAGTGCCTAGTCTATTTTATAAAATATCTTGATCAAATTAAGACTTTAATGTCTTAACTAATTTATCCTCACACTATTTAGTTAAATAATTGACTTTGTTGAAAGTCAATTAGTTAACATTAACTTGTAACTAACTAAAGTCAGTTATAACTTATTTCATAACTGAAGTTGAGGATATTAAACGAGATCAAGAATTCATTTGAAGATAGAAGCTCAATAGGTACTAAAGACTGAAGTATTTTTAAAATTCAATCGTTTATCTCTTCTTTCTATGAAATTTCTCTAAGATGGTATAACTTTTGTAGATAGTCCCAATGGTACTTTTTCTGATGGTTGAATAATCACTCATGCAACAAAGGTATATCTAATTAAATTTGTTATCTATTACTAATTATCTAAAGTTTGATAATATTAATATCTTTTGATGACTATTAATTATAGTCCTATGTGAAAAATTCAAGTATTCAACTTGAAAATGATGATCATTTTGCCTTTCCATGACACTTCATTGATCTAGTCAATTGTTGAGTTGACCTTTCAAATTTTGTAATGAAAGATTGTTGGATTTCTCATTTAAAATTTGTCATTTATGCTAAGATGAATCTCATATTTAGAATCACAACTCTTTCGTAAATAATTAACTCTATTTATAATAAGATAGAGGTTTAGTTTTCTTCTAGATCATTTCTCTTGTGAGATATTTTTAATTTATTGTCATGTTTGAAATAGTTTAAGTTGTTTTCTTAAGAGCTTTTGTTACATTATAAACTAGTAGTAGTTTTTTAGTTTAGTTCTAAATTTAAATTTGTTCTAGTTTTACATTGTTATTAGTTTTATTATCTATCTTTTTCTTAATCAGGTTTATAGTTTACTTTTCCTTTTATTTAAACTAGTTTTAATTATCTTTAATTTTTTTAATTTTCATTTTTCTTGTAGACTATTTTAGTTTCTTTGTTTTATCTTAATTTTAGGTATTTATTTAGTTAACTATTTTATTTTACTTAAGTTTTGGTATTTTTCATTAGAATAGTTTTGATTTTTAAATTTTTTAGATCTTAGTTTATTATTGTTTTAGTTTTATTTTTGTTGTTAGATTTTCCTTTTTCTTTAGATTTTATTATTTAGTTTCTTTTCTTAGTTTAGTTTATTTTTGTTTAGATTCTTTTATGTTTGTTGTTTATTTTTTTGTTTGTTGTTTCTTCTATATTTGTTGCTCTCTTTTCATGTAATCTTTAAACCATTGTAAAATATTGAAGTTCATTTGAATATATATATAGAATCAGATTTATATTCTTCAAGAGAATGTCTAATTACTAGGTTTTCTCTATCAAATAAAATAGATTATAGATTTCTATGTTTTAACTCATTATTATTGATATAAAATATTTATAATTATGATAATGGAATAATTTACTTAAATAACTTATTGATTATTTTTCCAAAATTTATAATAAAACCCCCTCACATCTCTAGGATCTTAAATGAACCTTTAGAACCCATACAATTAGACCTATACGATTCCAACTTGACATTCATTAAATGTGAAAGGGTTGATCTATTAATGGGAAAATTTCCATCATTAATAGGTTTTTCATTCAACATAACATGCTAAGTATGAGGATAGCTAAGATCTACTAGTTTGTGTAGGAAAGAACAGTGAATTCATAGTTAACAAAAGCAATAATAGAGATAAATGATGTATGATCACAAGGAACCATATTAACCAAAGAGTCTTTTAGATGTATAGAACATTAAGATTACTTTTATATAGATTAAACCTTAGCATTAAACATGATAACATAAAACAAGGATAAATAAAAGAAATTATATAGGTAACCATGAACTAGATAACGTATATTGATTTCAGTAAAGGGGTTATCAAATTATTCATACAAGCATACATATTTATAGTCACTAAAATTATTAATTCTTGATATTCTTTTATATACAATGGAGGCAAAATTAGGAGACTATTTACCTTCTATCCTTTCACAAGCTAAGAGGATATGGCAAAATATACAAGCTAACAATTATATATATAACACATAAATATTCAATGAATATCCTACACAATATTTATTATCTAATTTTATTCTCCCAACAAACATCATATGGAGATAAAATCACCAACTAATTTGTATGAAATAGTTCAAATAAGAACAAAACCTATAGGGTATGGAAAACAATGAGTAGAAAAACGTAGTCAACTTAGTAAAAATGATTCTTAAAGCAAATTTGACTAATATTTGAAATATTTTTATGAATATTAATCTATATAAGTGTAATATCACCCCCTAGAGGCATTTTTTTTGAAACTTCTCCAACTGGTCGTACTAAGCATAAACCTATTGACTAGTTTTATGTCTCTAGAATGGCGATGAAGTAGAATGGTTTTTTACCATTTTAATAAATTTAAAATAATTTAAAACACTAATATGAGACCAATTAAATTTAAGAGTCATCCCAAAATGTTTTCACATGTGTCACATTCCCATAGAGGTCGTACAAGTGTCAAACTATTTCTTATTCAATTATTTTATTGATGATCAGTTAGAGAACCTACAAGTTTCAGATGAACTAACATTCCTAATAAGGAATATATTAAATTTGATGTTGGGAAGAAAACTAGGACACTTGTACACCTTGAAAACCATGCCACTTTCATATAAGACCCGAAAATGACCCCTAAGTGACTCAAGTTGACATAAAACTTAATTAAAACATGATCTAGGCACAAATGGAATAAAATTACATCTAATGAAAAAAAACAATATTACACTATATTATACACTTATATAATTTTTTTATTATAGGGGTTTGACCCATTTTGACCTCTGGTCAAAATGGTCAACATTCTTGGTGATTTCCTAGGGTAGTATGATTGTTATGCCAACACCAATTTCTTAATCATGTCCATTGGGATATGGAGTCACTTTTATATAGTTTTGACATAAAAATTTCCTTTTAAAATGAACAAAACACATATAAATACACACACAACAAGACAAATTATTTAAAATCACACTTGTGCTTCATGAGCACTTATGGAACACAAACAAAATAATGAATCTAACTCAAACACTAAATAACCTAAGATTAACACTTCCTCCTAAATCAAAAGGGAAGTTTAAAACCTCTCTTGCTTCATGATATATATTAATGAATTAGGCATGTATCCCTTTTATCCTTGACATTGATGCCTCCATCTTCTCATGGCATTTTCTAACTTCATTGGCATGGTGTTCAATGAGAGCCAAATAACTCTAAATAGGGTAGATATGGAAATGAAATCTTATTAAATATAAATAACCTCAACTTTCTCATATGGATATTCAAATATGATTTACAATTTTGTTTCAAAAAGATAGACCTTTTTGGCTTCCATGGTACTCTCAATAGGGTTGATTTTCTTGTCAAATGCAAGTTCTTCAAGCTCATCAAGGAGATATACATAATCTACCAAATATTGGTCATTTTCCTCCTTGGAAGACTCATTTTTCACCTTATCATGTATTTGACCTTCAAATTAGCAAAGAAATTCAATATCTTGAAAGATCTCCATTTATAGATACCAATTATGTTTGTCCTCCTTATCATCTAAAACCACTTCTTCTTCAATCTTCTCTTCTTGAAGTATGAGGTCATCAAGCTAGTGTTATTCATGATCCAATAAATATTAGTGTGATTAAAAATAAAAAAATAGGTACTGATTCATTTTTAGGAACTATGTATTCTACCTTGGTTTTGTGAGACTCTTTTAGGACTGTAACTTCTTGAGGAGTGACTTGACCTTCATCCTTGATAGTACACTCCATTTCATACTTGAGATGGTCATCCACTACTTCATGATCATATATATATATATATAGTCTTCTTAAAATACTTATTTATTCAAGTCTTGGTCACATTTATCATGGATAGATATACAAGAGTCTTGAATATGTTTATGTTCATTCAAAAAGATTAAGTTTCCCTTGTGTTCGCCAAGTAGAGTCCCTATGGTGATCTCTTTCTCATAGTCACTTATGACATCTTAATGGTAAGCCATGGCTTGTATTTTCTCCTCTTTACTTGCTTCTCTCAAGATGGGATCTTCCTTAATAAAGGGTGAGGTGGAAGGTTGATGGATAGGCTCATATAAAGGAGATGGAATATGAAGTGTAGTAGAAGGCCAATGAGTTTGAGATGGAGTGTGGGTTAAAGGAGAGGGCTTGTGAGTGGATTTAGGAAATATGAATGAACTAGTAAGCTCATAAGGAAGTGACTTTTTGGGCTGATTATAAGGACAAACATGTACATAAGTAGGATTTGTATCCCTCCAATAGTCTCCTTAAGTTTCTTCAACAACATGTTCATTTTTTAGATCTTTATCCTCCCACATACATAGCCTATATATTGATCATTGAAGGCACTTATTTTCCAAGTCCATTTGTTCTTTACTCTTCCATTGAATTAATATTCAACCACCTCCCATGAATTCATCCATCTTTGGACAAAAATTCTTAACCATTCCATGAGATGGTTAGGAATCACATCAAACTTATCATCCCATGTTCCCATATTGGCTTCACTATCTAGTATCTCTATTAGGAGTGCCAATAATTATTGGACATGAGGTGGGGCTGATGCTGGAGGAGGAGGGTAATGATGGGGATCAAGACCACCTTTAACGTGTTTCATCATATCCTTTAATAATCCACATCTTGCATTATAATATCTTTGTGTTCATTTCATGTAAATATATAATTCCTCAAGGCAAGACTCATAGGAGTACTCTTGAGCTTCATAGGTATCATGGTATGTATGATAGAGCTCATATTTAGACTGATAGGGAGACATTTTTTGATAGGTTTCTTGGTAGCCTTATTTATAGGGTTATCCAACAATATGGTGTCCATATGGAGAGAGAAATGGAGAGATATAGGGCTGACATGGCTCATAAGATTGATAGAAATTTTTATATTATTGTTGATGAGTAAAATTTGGTTCATAGCAAGGATAATAATGAGGTTCATGATAGGGTTATTCACCATATTTATTCATATCAACCTTATATGCTAGATAAAGGAAGAAAGGATATAAAGTTATCACTTTGCATCACAATACATCACTTGCATACTTAGATAGTTATTCAAGAACTAAAAAATATATTTTCATTAATATTTAAAGGAAAAATATGACATCATTCTAGTAGGTCTTTGTAATACATAGTGTGGTATTAGATTACAAAGGCCAAAATGGTAGATACTTATAGAAATTATGAGAGTAGTAGGAAAAGAGAATTCTAAAGGTCACTAGAAAACCTTTAATGCTAAGAAGAGGATTTAAATATGTAGGATAATGTAGTAAGATATATAACATGCAAGGTTTTATATGATAAATGGCCCTCCAAGCCATGAAACTCATGAAATTTGTGTAAATCTCCTCATTCTGTATAAGAAAATTGCCTTTAAATTTTAGACCTCTTGGAATGTCCCATAACTAACTAGACATATATCTCATGATTGCACCTATAGGTATGGGTTGTATACATTCTCTACCATGTATTGTTTTCATCCCTAATCATTTAGATTCTTATTTAAATGACTCACCACTACCTATAGTCAAAGAAACTCTTCTTCCACTCACCCCTCACACTTCACCTCAAAAATGGATTAAATTTTCCATGACAATTATTAAAATGGGGTGAATGATACTTTTAAATATCCTCCATGACCTTATATGTACACCTTAAATAGGATCCTACTTGGAGTTTTCACAATTCTCACTATCTTGCTCACTTTGGCAATTTGACTCATTGAGATGAAGGTGGTGGTAGGCATACTTAGAAGTATTTATGAAGCATAAAATTTCCATAATTAGTTATAATAAGTCTTTATATTTATCCCAAACTTGGATACACCTCTTAAAATCCCTTAGATCCTATAAAACACATAAAATTAGTCAAATAAATCTAGATTTCCTCCTATCCATACAATTAGGGAAAACCTTAGTAGGATTGAGGGAATGCCTGGAGAGTCTTTTATATCATCCAAACACTTTCATGTTCATTTTTGTCCATTAGGATAGATCTTCTCCTTCATTTCCTTCATCAAGTCTTTATTCAAGGTTTGTAAGGATTTTAGACTAATTCCACCCTTAAGGATTACTTATGAAGATTTAACATTGGAAAAATGAGATAACTATAAATAATGTTTGTTCATGAAATTATTCAACTTATCTATCCCATTGAGACTCCATGAAAATTATCAAAGGAGATGTGAGCACCTCAAATTGTTTATGCAAGCCTTCCTTCCATTTACATAGGTCTGATGTGGTCATAAGCCAATTTTTTTTTTTTTTGTGACTTATTACACATATTAATAGCTTAAACATACATGATATATCCATACATATATTAAAAAATGTATTATAATTATCATTTCACGTTAGAATTAACATTGACCCCCCATTTGGTCTTTAGGCCTAAACCATGTCTAATAGGTCTGTTTGCATACTTAAATGTCTAGACCATCATGTTGATATTATTCCCTATATTAAATATCTCTCATTTTTTTAGGTGTGATTAAATTTTCCATAGCTATTTTTAAATTCCAATTATCCCCTAGATCATTATCCTATCTTCATGTTTAAGACTGCAAGGTGTGTGCTCCTCATGAAGTACCCTCTATTTGAGACAAAATAGAGGGTACTTACCCTCTTTCCTCTAGAAAAATAGATATTATAGGGTATTATACACGTTATTTATACCTTATAAAAAAATATCTAGACCTTGGTCATATCATTTTACCCCCCAACTCCTTCAAAACCTAAGATAAACTCCTAGAAAGGTAGATTGTGTGCATGGTTTAGGAGATAGATTGTATGATGCATCATTAAAGTATTTTCTCTAAATTATTTACACCATGAGAGTGTATTTAAACTATAATTTTAATTATGAAGGTTTTATAAATCCATCCATCACTCCAACCTCCCATGTACTCCTTGCTTAGTCAAGATTGAGTGTAATTAGTAACTATGTTTCTTATTTTGGAGAGACACCTGTAGGTGACCCTACATGGATTAGGTTTTGAAAACATTAAATAAGCATATTTTAATACTTCCAAGATCATTTTTAAATTATTTTTATTCATTAATTTCATTCTTGTGAAATACAAACACTAAGAATCCTATGTATTTTACTCTCTGCCCATCATAATCAACTATATTTGGCTGTGTAGGATCTTGTAGGTGTAGATACACTCAAAACTCATCATATCATTCTCCTTAAATGAAATTTATATCATAAATCTTATTTTAAACTATTTATGTACATTCAATCATGGATGCATGATTCAATATTACAACCTTGGGTGAATAGGTCTCTTTATAGCTCAAATCTTGTAGATGTCACTACCTAATTTTAGTGGTCAAAGGTACATCTTTGAGCCTTTCTAGTAAGAAAAAAATGACTAAAATACCCTCTTCATTTTTCAATATTGACTCCTATGATATTTTAAGAGGATGAATGCATGTGGATCAGTCAAAACCCCTAGTAACCTTGTCATATGATCTCAACAAAATGGCCAAGTGCTTTATTTTTGTCTTTTAGATAAATGATCCTTGAACACAGTCATTTCACCTTTGAAGCTAATCTCATCTTACGTACAACCTAGAATTTATAATATGTATGGTAAGATATTTAAAACATACTAGGACCTTAATAATTGTTTAACCACATACTTAAACACTTTTATATAACACCTTAGCTCTCTATGGTACCACCTATAAGTGGATTTTACATGTATACAGGGAGTGAGTAGTACAATAGGAAGTGAGTATGTATATATATATATATATATATATATATATATATATATATATATATATATA
This sequence comes from Torreya grandis, assembly GCA_037957365.1. Lineage (NCBI taxonomy): Eukaryota > Viridiplantae > Streptophyta > Pinopsida > Cupressales > Taxaceae > Torreya > Torreya grandis. The sequence goes on from JARHVA010001101.1 coordinate 1,402,305, forward strand.
TATATATATAATTATAATAAAATATATATACCCTCACAATTTTTTTGAATTCACTCTTCACACTTTTAAGGGTTTTAAACAAGTATCAAGGCTTCCTTTCCAACACTTCCAATCTTCTGTAGGTGTTGATGAAAATTGCCTGCTAGGTAGTGAGTATAAAGATAATGCATGGATATTCAACAATATATTATTCTCCAAACGTCCCCAAATGTAAATTGTATCATTAGACCCTCAATAATATTAATTTCCTTTGTTTTCAACATGACCTCTCCATGTTAGCTATAGATGGACATTCATGGTTGATTGACTGTACATGTCACATATGATTACAACCATAGACCTTTTTTGTTATTTGGAGGGTTCAACTAACTATCTCATGTTGCTATAAGATATACAAAAGATTTTAAAACTTAATAAAACTTATTTATATGTTCTCAAATCCTTCAAAAATCATGGCTAAGAGTGAGAAGCTGGGAATTGACTGTGCATGCCATGGAACTACAACCTCTATGATGCTAACTTTAGAGATAAAAACTTTGAAAGAATTATTTTTTCTTGAACCCTTGGAATTATTAATACATCATGTTACATTTTATGGAATCCATTTTATATAAAGAGACTTTTTTCAAATGGTGAAATTGGAGTGAAAGTTTACTATCAACACCTTCCTACAAAGTGAGTTATTTGAGCTATCAAACTCTTTCCAAACATGATAAAAATCTTGGATAACATGAAAGGAGATAGTAAACATCCTCTAGAGATAAAATCACCAATTGAGTTGTACATAATAGTTTAAACAAGAACAAAACCTATAGGGCATGGGAAATAGTGAGCATAAAAACATAGTCAACTTGTTAGAGATTATTCATAAAGAAAATTAACCAATACTTAAAATCTTGTTATGAAAATGAATATATATAAGTGTAATATCAACCCCTAAAGGAGTTTGGTTGAAACTTATCCAACTAGTTGTACTAAGCATAAAACTTTTAATTGGTTCTATGTGTCTAGAAGGGTGATGGAGTATAATGGTTTTTGACCATTTTTAGAACTTATAAATCATGTCAAGAACTGATACGAGTTAAGAAAAGTTGAAGATTCATCCAAATATAATTTCACATGTGTCATACTACCCTATAGGTGGTACAAGTTCTAAATTCTTTATTTTTTAGTTATTTTCTTGATGATCAGTTAGAGAACCTACAAGTCTCACATGAACTGACATTCCTAATAGGGAATCAGAAAAATTGGATGTTGGGAAGAAAAATAGGACACTTGGACACCTTAAAAACCATGCCACTTTCCATCAAGACCCCACAATGACCCTTAAGTGACTCAAGTTAACATAGGACTTGATTGAACCATGATCAAGGCATAAATGACATAAAATTACATCTAATGAACAACAAAACACCCTAGGACACTATATTAGACCCATATATAAGTATTTTACTATAGTGGGGTTAACCCATTTTGTCTTATGGTTAAAATGGTCAATAAGTCATGTGGAGATCATCTTGTTGTTTCAACACCTTATAATAGTTCCATTTCATGTAATTTCTAAATATTTTCCCTATATTCAAATATTTATTTAGGTGGTAAGCATTTCAAGATATATTTAGGGAGCTAGCCCTTAAACCTAGAGGTCTACTTCTACCTAATGGTAAACCCACATACCTAGTATTATTCGCATGTTGCCCAAATATGGAAGAGGCTTGAATGCCTTCTTCTAGGGTGCAATATTTGGTGACAATAATTTTGGCACACTCGGTGAGACCCATTATCTTCAAGATAACTTGTCAAGGTGAATGCTAGTCTTGACAACATTAGCTAGAAATTAGTGTGTTACTCAATATTTGATGACTCCATTCAAGGTAAAATCTAGTTCAAGTCCATTTTTTGTCATAAGTTTGCTCTCATACTCCATGGTTATTACTAGGTCATCATCTAGCAGATTGCTCAATCCTATCAATCCACCTATTCAACCTAAACTTCCTCTTGAAGTTTAATATCCTCATCCTAATCAACCTATTGTCCTCAAATCTTACACCCTATAAGAGGGCGTTCAATCCTCTTCTAGATTTGGGTAATATGGGAACACTTTTAGGTATGTGGGTGAACCTATAGTGAAAGTGAGCCTCTATATTTAAGGGCTAACTCCCTGATATATCTTGAAGTGCTTTCACATATGCTAATGATTACTTATGGGAGAAGATTGAGAAGTTACATTAAATAAACCTAATATATAAAAGGCGGTGATACACCAAGATGTATTCCATATGACCATCATAATTTCATGCACTAAGAAATAAGGGACACAAACTAACTTCCAAGTCCTATGCATTTTAACATGAGTATTTCAATATGGAGGTGAGATGTATGAGAGATATCCAAGGTAATTGAAATGTAGGAAAAACACTAAGGATCATTATACACTTAAAATACATGCCTATACACTTGATAACATTTCACATGCCCTATTAAAAAGGAAATTATTACACGAACATGAAAGGATAAGGGAAGAAAGGATAGATAATAATCACATTACATCACCATACATCACTTGCACACTCAGACAGTTGTTCAATAATTGAAAATCATATTTTAATTAATGTTCAAAGGTAAAGTATGACTTCATTCCAATAGAGCTTCACCATATATAGAGTGGAACTATTTTACAATAGCTCAAGGGATAGATTTATATCATTTGGGAGAGAGAAGTGGGGAACAAGAAGCCCTAATAGGGAATCAAATCAGTTCAACATCATTTGAACTATGGTTGCAATTGCTTCTACAAATATGCTCATTCTTGCTTCTTGATTGATTTAGGCTACTTCAAATGGTCACATAATTACATTTTTTTTTCATTGATTCTCCTTGATGGTTGTAATAGCATGATCACGTGGTTTTGAGTTGAGTTCATACATGAATGTAGTTTAAATCCTTGGATAAATCTATTAGGGATTTGTCTTGATGCTTAACTGCTCCAAATTGGTTTGTCATGATGTGTACAGTGGAGAGAAGAGGTCATTTTCATGTAGTTGCTTCTAGAGATGAAACTATTAGAGCCTATGTGTATGCATTCACAACATCCATCAAAATTTTAACTCTTGTTCCAACTAGATCATGCTCTAACTATTTTCCATGCCCATGGGTCTATTATAGATGGAAAACAAATCTTAGACCATTGGTTTTCCCATAGTCCTTATATTAAAGTAGACCCATAGACCATATAACACCTTTGGACTCCAAAAAGGTCTAAATAGACCAACTTTATCTCTATAGGACCCAATAATTCATTGAACATGGAGTTAAATTAGAAATAGTGAATCAATCATCATAAAGAACCCTATAAGCCATAAAAGGTTTAACAAAAGGTCCACATTAAGCTCCAATGGTGGTCCCTTCATTTTCTTCATACTTAACTATATTAGTTAGAACATTCTATTCATTTGAACGAGCTCCAATGGCATCAAGAAAACCATACAAAGCCTTGCTATCCATGTTCAAAAATATCCTCTCAATATCCATTGAGAATTTAAAGCTCACTTTTGCTCTAATTGGTTATTGAAATCTGACTCGGCTTGTTGACACATTGACTTAAATCACTTCATCAATTTCAATCTATATGAATTATTATGGATGATCAATCTTCTACCAGTTGAACACATTATTGAAATCTATCATTAACACATTCACATTTGAGATTCACTAACCCCTTTGACCTCTACTCACTATTAAATATGAATGCTTGATCAAATACCAACTGTTGATCTATTGGGACCCACCATTTGAAAGCCAATAGCTAGTTCATGATCTTAAAAATGATTTCCTCACTCTCATAAAAAAAAATCATGTGACCATAATTGATGTTCACATGACCATCAAATTTAAGTTGAAAAATATATATTTTGTTTGAGCTTAAACTTGACATTAGCATGAACATCATACTACTTTCTGACCAACTTTGAAGGCTTGGATCTTGAAGCACGAGAATCATAAAGGCATCAAATTTTTAGGAAATGTTCTTGAGGTCAAAAGAAACAAACACATTTAATATACTAGTTATAAAAGATTTCTAGGTGAAGATATTAAATGGACAAGTTGAATGGTCCATGTGATTTTGAATGATGTCCTAGCTCGAAAATGGCCAAGTATGGAAACTTGGCAAATTCTACTAAGGAGCCAACTTTGAACCTGGATAACACTTGTTGCATTTCGATGAATGACTATAAATTTAACATGTAAAAATTAGGGACAATACTAAATAAACCCATGTGATCATTTGCACCTATAACTACTACACATTTAAAATATGGCATTATCAATATCCACACTTAACTCTATTTGAACATTTTTCAGAATGGCTAAGTATGGAAAAACATGAAAAATTTAGCTGAGAGGAAAAATTTGAATCTCCATAACTTTTGATGTGCTTTGGTGGAGGACCTAAAATTCGATGCATATAAACTTAGCACAAATGTGAAAAAATGCATATGACCAATTTTCCCTGATTCATTCACACATGATAATGGCGATGTTAGCAAATTGCCTACTCAAAAATTTTATCACTAGGCCCAAGTGTCTTAATGAACATAATAAAGAACTAAATGGATCCCAAGAACTTCTAATCCATTCTAAGCATTCTTGGCATCCCAAGGGGTATCTATAACACTCTCCATCTTCTCATCCATTACAAACCTAATCCATGCTCTAACTACATTTATCACCAGGGAGACCTGCCACTTGTATAAATGACTCTAAAAGGGTCCCTTAGATACTAAGTTACATAAGGACAAGATTTAACGTGACTAAATCAAAGTAGCATATGAAATAACATCAAATGAGCTTTAACATACCCTATACCATTATACAAAACCCTTATACAATATCTTGACTATAGGGGGTTGACTCATTTTTTTCTTAAGGGGAAATTTGGTCAAAATATTTGGTGATTTCCTAAGGGTGGCATACTTTCTATGCCAGGACTAGTTGCTTAATCATGTCCATTGGGTTATGGAATCATAATTATATAGTTTAGACATACAAGAAACATTGAACAATACATAAAACACAAGAAAATAATATGAATAAAAAACAAAACAAGGAACACACATATGCTTAAGAGTACTTAGTGGGACACAAAAAAACAATAAAGGAAACACACACCTAGCCTAATATTTAAAATACTAACATCCAGAGGTGAAAGATCTAATCATACCTAAATTAGGGTCAATAATGGTTCCCCTAACATCTTTATCACTCCATGAAGGTAGCCTATTATAAGTAGCATGCTCATCACCAATCATTTGCATATGTAGATGATCAAGAAGGCTATAACCTTTGAATATTCTTAGGTTTACAAGTGAATTGTCTAGGAACTTCCTGAATGATATTTCTTACTCTCTAAGAGCCTTGGTTGGAACTACAATCCTTTTTATTATTGACATATCTTATATACATTCCTCATAGTATAGAATAGGAAAGATGATAGATGCCTCAACATTTATATGTTCTTGCATAATATATACTTGATTATTCAGAGTATCATGTTCTTATTTATTATCCAACCCCTCTAAACATGTCCCAATTCTAGATGGATCTCCTAACTATCCTTGAGGCACAATAATTTCTACCTTAGCCTCATTGGGTCCCTCTAAAACTACAAGATCTTGAAAATCATATTGATGTCCGTCTTCCTTAATAACGTGCCCTTTGATTTCATGTTTTATAGAATACCTAAGAGCCTGCTCATTAGTTTCATCAAAAAACACTTCAAAAATATATTTCTTTTTAGAAGAAAGAATATTACCAATCTTGTTAAACCCTTTACATATGGCCTCAAATCTCAACCATAAGCCATACTCATCTTCTTTATGAGTGTCACCATCTAGAGTGTCTTGATCAATAACAAAAAGGAAAACATCATTCCTCACACTATGGTGATCTATTAGATTCATCAACCTATTATCATCATACTCATGACTCATGTAGTTACGCTCAGTAACATGAAAAAATTTTATGCTTACCTCAACTTCTTCAAAAGGATGCTCATTCATAAGGTAAGTCACAAGGTCATTATGATAAAAGTATTCATAAGTATCATGTCCATATGCATCTACACCATACTCATCCAAGAATAAATAATAAATTCCCTCAATCTCAGAATATCCCTCATCCACATTAGGCTTCTCCTTCTCATGAACAATTCAATTAAAATTAGAACTTGTTTTAATGTAAGGCTCAATATGAAATCTTGCCAGAAGGTAAAATATAATTATCACTTTGGTCTTATACCTTGTCATAAAATCCAAGAATGAGTTATCTAAGAGACCACCTAACTTGGTTATGAAGTCCCTTGATAGGTAGATTGTAATGTGAGTTAGGAGGTCAACAATAATTATTTCTTCAAGGATAGGAAAGTTAGGAAAATCATGGAAGAAAATATTCAAGTTTGTGATCATCCTTATGGTCTTATTAGGTGTAACATATATCTAGAGTAGTCCCTTATAATGAAACTCATACTTCAGGCCCAGCTTGTCAGATACAACTTTGGGTATGATAGAAGTAGAGGCTCTGCTATCAATTATGCAATTGTGAGCTAATTTGTCACCCACTATGAGAGTGAGGTAAAATGGTAGGAGATTATCAATCCTATTATATGGTTCAAAAATAGTTCTAGGATCATTTGAAAGGAAAACATGACTAATACTTTGATTTGAATATGAAGGGATAAGAGGAATAGTGGACATTTGATTTTGTAACAATTTTTTTTGGCTAGGCATATGAAGGATATTTCACATAGAGATAGATGCTTTGGCACTTTTCAAGGAATATAATATGTTTAAAGCATTATTACTCACCTTTTCTTGTGTCCTTAGAGGTAAATAATTACTTATCACTTTAAAAATAGAGGCATCTTAAATAGTCATTTCCAAATTTTGACTTTGTTGGAGGTATAGGAGCTTTTAGAACAATCACACTTGTAGTAATGACTTATTACCTTGTAGGAGGATTGGATGAGCTTGTGCGAATGCTACTTCCACCTCTTAGATCCTTCCTTATGACCCTTGTGTTGTTTGTAATATAGGTTCCTTGATTTAGCATAAAATTTTATTCAACCCAAAAAATAGTGAAGATTTCTCCTTTAGTTTACTAATCCTTAGTATCTTGCATAATCACGTCATATTCATTAGATATGAGTATAGACACTAGGAAATCACACATGATGGTTCTAGATGTCAAAACACCCCTAGATCAGACCATTACCTAACCTCTAACCATGACCTTGAGTTAGTTTATAAAACTAGCTAAACTAACTCACCAATCTATCCTTTTCACCCCACTTGACCTTAGACACTCAAATGTTGATGGTCATAGTGACCATCGATAGTCAAGTCCCTACCACCTAAACACTCAAACTCAATCTGTGTGTGAACACAAACACATCACAATTTTGATTATGAAGTGAGCTAATGCATCAAGAATTAAATTTGTGTAATGAGTTTTACCCCTTCTAGAACTAATAACTCCATCTCTTTTGCATATAAAAGAGAGTAGGAGGTGAAAAAAGTATCAATCAATCCATCCATCCCAAAACTCAGCAATCAATAAATCAAGCTAGCAACTAGCATCAAATTTTTTTTTAGGTCTTCTCTTTAGTAAGTCAACAACTATGATAGAGACCCAAACCTATATCAAAATTATTCTTCAAACAAAGTACCATTACTCTACCAAAATCACTCTAGATCAACTACCAACTATCAAACAACCAGCTAAGTATATTTCTAGTTTTCAAGTTTTAATTATTTGGTTTCCAACTCAAACCCTATTGCATCATATTTTCTAACCTCTCACTGCTAACAAGACTTCTAGCCACTTATTAACCCCTTTTCAACCTGAACTAGACTCTTTTTTAAACATCCTCAATACCCATAGTGATCTTTGATGGTCCCGTTCAATCATCAATGCTCACCTTCAACCTTTGATGGTCACTCAACTGTCAACAATCACATTAACCATTGATGGTCATTATGTTAGGAAATAATAACAACTTATTTTCACATGATTACCCTTAACAAAATTCCACTTTTTATCTCTCTATCTATTCATAGAGACCCCAACTATTTTTTGAATCTAACATGACCTATTTAGTATTAGTATTGACTCACTATTTACTATAATTAGTCTATTTCCTTTATCAAGCATTCATTTCTTCTTGTATTCTATTTCAATCTTTTCTATCATTTTATTCAATTATTTCATCTTTATTTATTTCAACTTAAATATTTTAAGAGTGTGGATTGATAGCCTCCTAATAAGCTCATGCTTCTCAAATCTAGCTTATGCTAGGTTATCCACCTTACTACCCATATAACAACCCCTTTGCATTAGTTCTTTCTTATCTACAAGTGATTTTTCCCAAGAGAAAGAGGATCTCTTCACAATAATCTGGACCATGCATGCACAAACAAATAGGTTATTCTACCATACCTGCATTTATTTTCCTACTTCTTTAACTAGAAAATAAACTAAAATTGAGAAAAACATTTTGGCATGCTTGATGGGACCTAGTATCACCTCGGTGCCATTTTCTTCCTTATTATATGCTCATATAAAGAAATAAAATTTTATTTTGGGTATAAAATAAACCTTGCATACATTTTTTTCTTGCATATTTATCTTACGTAGTTAAAATTAAACACAAACGTAATTCAATTATAGCTTCACTTCTTTATTAAACACTATACCAAACCACTTAAATAAATCAAAACATCATAACAATTAACATAAGGCCTAACTAAGGTTTCATCTCTTATAAAATCACCTTCACTCTTTGGCTATCTTACTTGGAGGTCATTACCAAGGAGGGAAACCAAAACTTAGCTCTCTGGTTGAGTCTAAACTTTAGAAATTGATATATACTATCTAAGCACCTGACACCCTTATCACTATAGTGTGTGAAGTGAGGGGGTAGGCCCCTATACCAAGCCATGTATTAATTTCCAACATAGATCCTTTTGAGATCCTTGAACACCTGAAACCACTGAAAAACTTATTTTCTAGTACATATTGTACAAACCAATTTCTTCTTCACATTTTCCAACTAAGACATAAGCCAAAAGTGAGATAAAAGGTACCCTAAGATTTTAAACACACTCTGGTGTATGTTTTCTATTGCCTTGAGATATTTTTTCTTGTGTGCTTCATATTTGATTTGTGATCTTTCCTTTATTTCTTTATATTCCTCACATGGTCTTTACTAGAAAACAATTGAGGAACCAAACCAATCAAGAGCCGCCTTCCTCTTATTCTTCCTCTATGGAGTATACCTTGAATGTTGAGGGTTCTCCCCATCCTTCTACCCCCCATACCATGCTTCAAATAGTTGTCCAAGGTGATGTAGATTTTATCACCTTCCTTGATAACAACCTCGTAGCCCTCCAAAATTACTTTAGCACCCTGTCTCACCATACCCCTACTTCAGTTCCTCCTTGTGATTCACCTTATTGAATGCATTCCCATATTATGTTTTCAACTACCTTTACCTAACCTATGATAACTCAAACATCTTCTTCCACCAATAACCCATCTACTACCTCCAACCAAAATCAATCAAACAACCCAATCAATAACCAAACACCCTTACATTAACCAATAATTCTTCCAACATAGGGACAACCTAACCTATTGTTACCTATACTCTACCCACCATGGGGATACCTTCTACCCATATTTACACTATTCCCATAATCACTACCAACTTACCAATTTTCACCCCACTTCAAAGTGTAGTGCTTTATATACCTTTTACCTTCCACCTATCAATAGTAGAGTCACCACTCAGCATGAACCAACTAACCCATACATGCATTCAACCCTATCCATATCAATTACATAATCTACCAATCCAATCATACCTCTAACCAACCCACATCAACTCCTCAAAAAATAACTATGACACCCTACCCACACTATATTCCCAATCCAAAAGGATACATATCTCCATCATCTACCTAACCTTTTATGCCCATTAACCCTTATGTGGTATCATCTCAACCCTTAATGACCACATACCAACATGTGGAATCCTCTCAACCTTATACTAGTTATCCATATATTTCATCCATCCAACTTCAACAAAAAGTACCATACAATTATGGAACTCCCCAACCCCAAATATATTTGGTCAAAATGTTGATGGACAAAATGACCAACCTAGAGTCATCTATCTTTGGGGTTCAAAACCACTTGTCTAATGAAAAAATATGTAACAATCCTATCCAACCATCCATCCATATCTGACCTTACCTTCTTGAATTGGAAGTACCCACAATTTTTAATTTATAAATCAAGGAGGATCCCCAACAACACTTAAGAGCATTTTGTCATTCTTGCTACTTGTTTGCCTATGATGATGCTCTTCTCCTTCACACCTTCCCTATGTATTTATCTAGACCAACATTAAATTGGTATAATGATCTCACTAATCACTCTATATTTTCCTTTTCCCAACTCACTTAAACCTTTTTAGACCACTTCTTAATCAGTATATCTAAGAAGGTCTCCATCATCGACCTCTATTCCATTAGGTAATTTGATGATGAATCAATTACCAATTTTGTAGCATGATGGAGAGGCGTTATCAACCAGCTCTCTTTATTTTTGCCTTAACCTTGCTTGACTGATATTTTCTCTCAGGCTTGTGCCAAATGCATTACCCCTACTCTATAGGTTCAAACCTTTATAATGTTTGATTAGGCTTTCACCATGGCATGGAAACTATAAATCAAAGCCATAAATGAGGGGAAGTTAAAACTAAGAAATAAAAACTCTAGCTTAAAATCTAATGAACCTTCCCCATACAAAACCACCAACTAATATAACTACCCTAACATCAAATCAAAGGCAGCCATAAGCATGGTTGTCGTTAAAACTATTTCACCTCTAATTGTCAACCAACCCAACTAAACCAATGCCTCTAAATACTCCAATCAATAAACCCAAAATTAAAATTAAGATATCCCAAAATAATAAACTCTATTATGGGAGTCATATGATTTATTTTTAGACAAGTTTCTCAAATCCAACATCATACAACTTCCCCTTATCAACCTCCTCAACAATTTTATGCCTCTCACACTATGCCTAGTTGGTACCATGAGAATGATTTATGTGCTTTCCACCATCTCATTAGGCATGACACTAGAAGGTGTAACACCTTCAAAAACATTATCTAAAACATTATTTATAAAGGACAACTTGCACTAGACAATCCCAATGCACCTCCAAATCAGTCACTCGACATCTTTCAAAAACCTTTTCCTGATCATGCCCCTTTTACCTATAGAAACTATAAAAATACACACTTATAGTTTTTTATGACTAAATGCCTTGGGACCCCCTAAATACCCCCTAAACCTTCTTAACCTAACCAAATCACTATTATCCTATTAAAAAATACTATTTGAAAGTACTATTCAATATCACTATTCACTATGTGACCCACTATCACTATTCATGATGACATGGCATGTGACATGGTAAGTGACATGGCATGTTACATGGTAAGTGATATAGAAGGTGATATGGCAAGTGACATGGATTATAAGTGAGGTGGCTTGATGTGGGACATCATACCCTACCTGGGACTCTTTCCTAAGATGCTTAATGACCTCATTTAAGCATCACAAGTTCCCCCTCTTGAAATATGGAAAATTTCCCCTTAAGGTGCCATCATTCAAATGTATTTTTCCTTCATACATGAAATTGGCCTTTAAAATGAGATACCTACCTCTTTAGTGCTTTGAGAAATATAAAGGGCACCCATTTTTAACTTCTTAACCTAAATGGGAGACTCACCAACCCAAAATGGAATCCACTTCATCCTCAGATTTGACTCATTCAGTCATCACATGGAGAATGGTGGAACATTTTATGTGCCATCTCTTTAAGTGCTTGGATAAAGACAAGAAAGGGTGTGGAAAAGTCTTTAGCCTCATTTAGACCCATGTGCATGATTTCCATTAAAAATTAGACTAATGTGAAAGGTGGGAGACTCACCAAACCAAATGGAAATCCACACCAACATCATCTTTGACTCATTCATGCACCACATAGTAAATGGTTCCATACGTCTACTATTTCCTCTTTTGGCATGGTTCTTGACAACAAATGCTATAAATACCCCCCTTTCCTTCACCCAAGGTTAATTTGGAAGTTAGTATTTGTTATTAACATCTTGTTTTAGGTATTTAAAGGAGGTCATAATTTTAGAGGTCATCCAAATCTTAGAGGAAAATAATTTAAAGCAATAAATCTCTAACAAAATTCCCAAGGGATTCTTTCATCACATCATCAACAATATCAACCACATCAACAAGCCTCAAGTACTTTCTTATTGCAGTTCATTCTTCCCTAGCCAAAGAGGATTTCTCATAAATTTTGGATTCAACATGTGCAAATTCAAATAGTATTCTTCTACACACCCTTCTTAAATAGTTTATTCTTTTCACACTTAAGAAAGATAAAACATTAGATAGAAACATTTTGGCATGCCTAAGTGTGACTCTTGAGTTTTATTGGGTTAATTAGTTATTTTATGACATTTAGTTACATTATTAAAATGTAATTTATATGTAATTTCATTTCTCAAAATTAATCATTCCTTTCTTTCAAAATGTAAGTTTTCATTTCTTCTATTTTTTAAAATCAAAAAATAAAAAAGTAAAAATTTTCACTCTTTTTTCTTGTATTTCTAAAATATAAAAAAAGCATTCATCCTAAGATTAGGGTTGAATTTTCATGTTTAATTTAGGTTAATTTTAGGTGTTTTTTTCTTCATTCAAAATAAATTAAAAAAATTCCTTTTGGTTAAAATTAATTGCATCCATTGTTTACTTGTGTTGGTTAGCTCACATAGTTTAATTAATGAAGCACATTAACCATAGCATCAAAAATGTTACACAAACCAAACCACTTTCACAACTAAACATCAAACATGCTTGAGATAAGGCTTGAATAATATTTCACCACTACCTAGAGGATCACCTTACCCCCTCCTTACTATCATACTTGGATTTGATCACTAAGGGGATAACTAACTCAGTTCTTTGGCTGAGTATAAGCCTTAGAAATCAGTATATATTAGCTAAGCACTTAAACTAGTTGTGGTATTTTAAGTGAGGGGAGAAATCCCCAAGTACTAATTCATGTATTTAAATCCAATACATACTTATATTGATCACCTAAACATAACCTAGAACCAAACATAGACTACCTTGTTTAGGACCTATTCTACAAACCAAATTTATTCTTCACACTTTCTAAGCCATAGCCAAAAGAGAGATAATTAAAAATCTAAGATTTAACATATCTTAGTGTATGATTTTATTGCCTTAAGTAGTATATTTTTTTTTACATATCTTAGTGTATGATTTTATTTCCTTAAGTATTTTATTTGAGGTGTGAGCTTCCTTTCTCTCCATTATTCACATAGTCTTTACCAGACTACAAATTGAAGAATCCTACCAACCAAGAATCTATTTTCCAATTCCTCATCTACACTACCTTGTTCAATGGAGAGCTTTCCAATTTTATCTCCTAGAGATCCTAAATTTTATAGGATCTTAGAGAACAATCCTTTCACCCTAAATTATTACCATGCATCGAAAGCCACTTATGCTCCCTTCCTTACCAAAATTCATCCCAACCTTGTCTACAACCAACCCAATCCTATCTATAACCAACCCAACCTTGTCTATAACCAACCTAATCCTATCTATAACAAACCCAAACTTATGTATAACCAACACAATTCTATCTATGATCAACCTAACTTTACCTATAACTCATCAAACTCTAACTTCAACCAACCCAAAAACTATCAACCTTCACCTGAACTACCACCTGAGTTTGTTGCAATGATAATAAACTAGATAGCTAGATTAGAGTTAAAACTTAGGCCATCTATTTTCATTATCCATGACCAATCAAACCTCACTTAAAACCAACCAATGGCCTATCATCAGCCATTTAATTATTATCATTCCCAACCAATAACCTATCAACATCTATCATCTCAATCACCCCAACATTGTAAATGCTTAGGCCATTTCCCCCAACCATCATATCAACCTCAACCCACCACCCTTAACTAATCAACCAACCTATCAATCAACCTATCAACCTAACCAACCTTTTAACCTATCAAACTAACTAGCCTCTTCAAGCCAACCAAATAAATTACAAATAGTTTCACACCCTAATCTGATAACTGAGACATCGACACGTCCTCTTCTAGCCCTTAGTAAACCTACAACTAAAGAAACTATATAAAACCAAACATAACCAATACACTTGTTGACCAAGTATAACCTTTACAAAATTCCTTACAAACCATAGTTAAGGAAACCAAAAAATATTTTCCACTTCCCCTTTTAGTGAATCAAAGATAACCAAAATCATCTCACACTTATGAGGTACATACGATCAATGTTGTTATTGATAAACCTATTACTAATACTTCTTCCACCCCACTCATTAAAGTGGGGGAAATAAATTCCCATTCCTTTAGATGACAAAGCAAAGGAAGCAACCACTTCCTTCCTTTCATTTGACAACATTACACCTTCCTCCCCTACCACAAAATCACCTACTCTTCCTTTGGAAATCATTCCCTTAGAAGAGGTCACCTTATCCACTCCATCCATGGAAGAAGCATATTTTATAAATTTTGAACCTTCCACAAAAAACATAGATGGGGAAACCATTCCCTCTTCTCCACCCAAGGTTTTAATCTTTGAAATCAATGATCAAGGAACCAAACCTATCTACAAGCCCTTTTTTAGGCTAGTACAAAGCCTAGAGTTCACTTCTCAACCCAATCTCAATAGATCCACTTTTTGGCATCATCTTGGCCTCCCCTATCAAAACAAATGAGAAACCTTAGCTTCACTTGAATCTACCCTCAAGCCTATCACTACCTCAACCCCATCCTCCAAAACCATAGGGGAATAATCCAACCCACTTCCATCTAAAATTATTCAAAATACTTTCACCTCTTTGGTTAAACACATAAGGAATCTAGGAATACTTACTATTCCTATCATAGCTCACCAATATTTGAAATTGGACCTAACTCCATCAAGTCATTCAAATAAAACTCTGACTACACCTATTAAAAGGGTAGAATATACTAAACCATCTTTAAATAGACCCATGCCACCTCCTTCTCTTAACTTTTATACTTTCAAACCAACTAAGCAACCCCAACCTAACCAATCTACTAAAACCATTCCAAAACCAACAACTTCTAGGGTGAAACCTACTCCTAAGAAAGATCCCACTCTAAATCCCAAAAATCCATCACCCCTAATGCCTTTACTTGAATCCTATTCCACCATTTTATAAAATTTGTTGCAAGCCTCATCCTTAATCTTCCCACCTCTCAAATTTTTCCAACCTATCAAAAATTTTGACCGTTCACATCCTTAACCAAAATGGTTTAATGTTAGATTAGTCTATGCATACCATAGAACAACTAGACATGACACAAAGAATTACAAATATCTCTAAGCACTCATCCATAAATTATATAAGGATAATCTATTATCACATGAACCTCTATTAACCAAGCCATCCCAACATAACTGACAAACCAAAACTACCCCACCACCCATAACTTCCATAGTAAAAACTAATTTTAGGAACGCTCTTGAAACTAAAAACCTATCACCTCCAACACCTTTACATGAATCCTATTCAACCATTTTACAAATGTTATTACACATCTCTTCCTTAACCTTACAACTTATCAAACGTTTTGACCCTATCAAAACTTTCAATCCTTCACACCCAAAACCATCATGGTAAAATGACCACCATGTATGTTCTTACCATAGGATACTTTGATATGATATAGATCACTGTAAGGATCTTGAAACCATTATCCACTAGCTTTACGATAAGGATAATATGTTATTGAATGAACCTCCATTGATGCCATTACCAACCCAACCATCAACCAAACCTTCTCAACATTTGCATACTCCCCCATTCTCACCTTAGAGTGAGGAGGAACTGAAGCATCAAGTTAAACCAACACTTCCTTTTATCCATACCATCTGTAGGGTTACCCACTCTTAGGTATAATAAAAGGATAAGGGAAAGGATAAAGTGTCCATTACATGGACATACCCTTTAAACCTTTAACATTCTAACCAAACCCAACCACAAACACTTTCACTTTGGGATATTTTTCCCACCCATGCAAAGAATAAACTTGGGGAACATTCATTCTATGAGGATTTAACCATTTATTAACTTTAACCATAACTAAACTAACCCATGGTTTTTTTCCCTCAACCTATCAACCATACCTATACATCAACCCAACTTGAACCAAGTGGTATATCAAATTGGGAGAACCCATTTCAACACCACCTAACCTATTTAGGATTTAAATTCTCTCATAAAACCATTAGATACTACCCTTCTCCAACAAACCTAACCAACCTTACCTCAAACCTTGGGACTTCAATATTGGAGACCTTATCCTAATGGAAAACTGACATGTGACCAACATGGAGGAAAGTAAATGAGGCAAGCTTGATTTCAATTGGCTTCCACCAATAAGTATGGATTAGGAGCTTATCATTTGTCCTCTCTTAAAGGCAAATCAGAACTTGAGCCTCTCAATGCTTCACATATATATCTATTTTTTTGTTAAGGAAGGATCAAGATCTCTCATTTTGTCTAAATTAATCTCATCCCTTGACTATGAGATTTTAACCTTCACCCATCTCTCTCCTCTCCTTTTGAGGATAATTGATTACAACATAGAACCATGCGATTAACCATCATAGTCATAGCCTAATCCTAAATGTGGGTTCCATGGATCTACCCATAGCATGGTTCTCATGGATACTTTTAATTTCTAACAAGATGGAATCCCATGGTAATTGTCTCTCAAAAACCACATTATTTCATATAATTAACCTTGTTTTGTTAAAAAAATTCCATCATAAAGCTAAAACTCTGAACCTAATTAGACTTGTCCATGTCTAAAAACATTACATCCAAAAATAATTTAGATACCAAAATACTACTTGGCTCAATATCTTAAGCATTGTGGACTTCTCCCTCAAAGGACAACTACCCAAAACAAAATAAAAATTACCAAATGTAAGGTAGACTACTCCCTTAAAGGACAACTATCAAGAACATTAAAAAATAATAATAATCTTAGATCAATCCCTTGAAGGATAGGTAATTTAACTTTGCCAAAAGTAGAGAATTTTTTTGGAAGCTTCCTGCATTGATCAACTTACCATATACAAAAATAAAGTAAAATACACACTATCACAAAAAAATATAAAGCTACAATTAGCTCTCAGGCAGCATAATAAGTTGGAAGCCATAATCAAATTTCACATGTAGACTTCCCACATTGATCAGTCTACATCTAGGATAAGACATAGATTTATCTATTACCATTCTTAGGTCACTTATAGAAGGGGAAAACTAATTCACATGAGGTTATCATACATATCACCCATTACCCTTCACACCACCTACCACCCATCTTCCCTTTAGACTATCTATAAATCAAGGGATTTAGAGCTTACTTGATACCTTGTGATCAAAAAATATTTTTTATCAACTAACGACCACTCATGCACAGTATTTTAAGGGCTTATATTTAAAAAGCATCATGCCCTATTCTTAATGTGTTTGGTTGATGTTTTCATCACAATTTTCACTATCTAGTGTTGCAACAACAACAATCATTATTTTTACATAAAGTGAGATTAAAACAACCATAAATATAGAAATAATAACCTTAACCATAACATCCATAAGTATCCATTCAACCTTAATCATGATAGAATTCAACCAATAAGATCTAACACATTTTGCACATGTTTACAACAAACTATGAAATATTTTATTTAGGGTGCACAAAGTCACACGACACATACAAAGTTATTAGAATATCCAAATTTCACCTAAGGCCCCTATGTACATTATTTTCCTTCCTAAGGAGTAGGTTGATTATTTGGTGAATCAGGATTTATGTTCAACCATCCTTCTACTTGATTTCTCCCTAAACTAGCATCTATAACATTCCCTATCTTAGTAGTTTCTAAAGGGTGTACTTTATTTTCCTCTTCTAAATTCATCTCCATAGGGAAATAATCATATTATACTCTATGTATTTCACCCTAATAACCTATCATAGCCATTGCATCCCTCTTCTCTAGTTGTTCTACTCACATAGGTACCACTAATTGTTACCTCAGTGCACACCCTCTTGGATTGTGAGGGTTTCTTCCATAGATAGTTTGACAGCAATGTTCTCTAGCCATATGTCTTGTACAGTAAAATTCTTGCCTTCTTCATTGATATAGAGGTAAGAGTTTAGGCTTAAGATAATTGTGTGGGTACCTTTCCTCTTGATGTTGATCTAGAAATACTTCTATTATTGACATTACATGTTACACTATCCAATAGATATACACATTCACCATAATAATTATTATAGGTTGTGAGAGTTGCTGATTATATCCATAATTGTTCCCATTGTTCACCATCTTCAACCTTTTGTAGTTATTTACACTCTATATAACCTACAAAACCAAATAACTCAATGATAGATATTCGTCATTATCACTATTCTTTAAATAGAATACTTGCCCATTCTTCCTTACTGACATTATTTTTCATTCCACCAACAAGGAAGGTCATATGATATCATTTATTCCTTTGAATAGTATTCCCACTTGAAATAGTTATGCTTACTTGCCTTTTGTGTATACATGTACCCCTCGATCCACCTAGCCATTTTAATAAATTTATCATTCACTGTCATGATTTCCTTTTGTCACCCTTATCATCAAATCCACATTTGATGTCTTTTATTGTCTTGCATAGTATGAACCTTGTGAGCCTGATCATTGTAACCTTTACCTCAATTGATGTAAATTGGATTCTAGCCATGTGATGCCACAATGGTCATACCTCTAAAACTACCGCTATTGCTGGTAATTGTAGCTTCTAAATCCTTACTATTGTATAAACTTTTCCATTAGAGGTATACCACCATAAATTCAAAATAATACATTCACCTTCCTATCCCCTCTACCATCCTATTAATACCAACCCATTTCCATTGGATCTGAATGTTAGACCCCAATCAGTCATAGTACCTACTCAAACATGGTAGTCTTTTCTTTTGTGCTAGCTAAAATTTCATCCATAGATGAGGAAATATCACCTTTTCCAACTATATAACCAATATCTTAGGTCAAATAGCTTATTTTTTGTTAGGTTTGACCTAGAAAAACCCAAAGTCATTAGTTCCAAGGAACTAGGATAAAGGATGCAGACAATGCTACCTTTCATCTAGCCTACGTATGCAACTCTTAGATTAGGCACAATCCATCCTATATCACTCACCTCCCTATAAATTTTATACCTTATAAAATATACTTGACCATTAAATAAATTCTTTATAGGTCATCACTTTGCTACTAACCTTAAAACTTGGCTCATAGTGATGGTGACCTTTCTTCAACATGACTATGTAGATCTTGATAGACACCCACCTCCTAAAAATAAGCTCATAGTGATAGATACCAATATTATGCTTATACCTTCACATAATTTTATAAGGTAAAACCTCCTTACAAAGGTACTTCTTTATATTACCTCCATTGAAGGTAATTTATGGTGCTTAGCATTATGTTCCCTTGTTATTTATCCTACCTTACCCATCTGTGTCTCTCATCCTACTAAATTTTGGATCATTATGGTAACTATTTACCAATCTACACCATGCACTTTCACCATCACCTTCACCAAAACCTAAAACCATTATTTTACAAAACCTTCTCCATCAGCCCAATCCAAACCATGTGGTTCATCAAATTGGGGGAGCCAATTTTAACACTAGTCACCCAACCCTTGTTGAACAAAATTGGCCTAAACTACATCGACTATGTAGGCACTACTTCACTTCTATGGGTAGCTTGACCACTAACAACTAATTACCCTCCCTTTTTAATTCTCATTAAATTTTATTGCTAACCATTCACTCTTACCTAGGGAATCCTATAGTAGGGAAGCTTTGGATTTTTCCTAGAATCCTTATATTTTAACATCACCTAATACTTATTTATTTTCCCCGATTTCTAAGAGAATTACATTGGACTGAGGTCTTTTTGGACTATGTAGGCAACACTCAGTTATTGAGGTTAGCTTAGCCACTTCCTTTACTTTATTTTCCCTTTTCACCTAATATCTTTTCCTCCACCCCTCCACCTATCTCCTTACCACCTCCCTCCCTTCATCTTGTAAATCACTTTTAACCACTTTTATAGCCTGTCAATCTCTTTTAACACAAGGATTGATAAACTTCCTCATTGGCCCCTCTTCTCTCCCATAAATCCACCACCTACTCTAATTCATTGACCCTCTTGACACCTTTCCTTGTGCATTCTTCATGGATCACTTCCCCACATGATTTTTTAATTTTTTACCTCTCTCTCCACTTTTTACCATACTTTTCACCTATATCCTTTGTATTCTTTTTCCATCCTCATCATTTCCCCTTATCCTTGGTAACTTGTCACACCCTATTCATCACTCTCATTTCCTCCCCAATTCCACATCATACTATGCATCTTGAAATATTTTTGTTTATTTTATTGATGTAATTTTTCTTTACATGTACCACCATTCTCTATCATTTCTCCCCTCTTCCCAATGTACCCATTTTCCATTCTTCTTGTTTACTTTTTTCCATCCTTTTTATCTTCTTTTTTTTCCCTCACAACTAATTTCTCCCTAGGTATTTATCATTTGAGAAACCTTCCATAATTACCTCTTTTCTTCTTCTCAATTCTTACCTTTTGCCTTTTACATTCCCCTTTTCCACTTTCCATCTTGGTACTCACTTATCTTTCGTATCTATGTGAGTATCAATGCTTTGTATCCCTCCATTTATTCTTCCTTTTTCTTCTTATCACCCATAATCTTCATCCATTATCTTCATCTCATCTCATTCCATTTCATTGTTTTCCACCATCATCTCCCTTTTTTGAATATCCTTTCATTTTTATTATCTTGAGGACATTCCTTGTTCTTTTTAACCTTTTTTTTCTCCTATATGTCCATGCTTAGCTCTTTCCATACTTCTCCACCTTCATCTTTATATGTGACCTCATTATTTTCTTCACCTATCTCTTTCTCCATCTCCTAGTCTACCTTCACCTCATCCCTTGTTGGATCCCATTTATTTTCCCCCATTCACCTCCACCTCTTTAAAGTGTGGTCACTAGTTGTAATACCTCTATGTACATCTCCTTATTTGATTCATTGTGTCCTCCAAACCCTTTCTTTAATGCATGAAATATGGTTAGGTTTTTCTTATCATTTTTCATTTATACCATTTATATTCCTTCCTATTTTTATTGTAATCCCTAATTTAATTAATATTATTATTATTCACCTCACTCCATATTCCAAAAACCCTTAGTGTCTTTTTTTGAATTCCCTCAAAACTCAATGCTTACTTATTTTTGGGCCCCTCTAGTTCATAGGTCAAGGGTTCGACTCTTCAACAATTCTCATTTAACCAATCTACTAATTTTATTCCCTAAATCATTGAATAATAACCTTCCATATCCTATTAGTGATATTGTTGTGGAGTGTGCACAATATCAGCTTATTTGGATGGTGATGATAGAACCCGTCAGATCACTATGACAATTTGAGTAGTGCTAGATTTTCTAAAGATTAGTAAAGCATATTTCTCCCTTTTATTTTATTTAAAATGGTAGAAAAAAATTCATGCTTGAAATTTCTTATCTATGGCTACATGTTCCTTTTTCATAGTTGATGTAATCATCTAATTACATCCTAGGAATCTCATCCATAATTTGTACCCAACCTATCATAAAACTATTTAATAGCCATATTTTCTAACATTTGGAGCTTCCTTTTCTCTAACATCCTTCAATCAAACCTAACTACATGATACATAAAAAGAGGGAAACCAAGTTAAACAACATTCCCCACCTTAGAAGAACTACATTAGGCCTAAAGTTTATTTTGGACATTATATCCATGGAACTATGTAGGCAATGTCTACTTTCCTAGTGCATATGGAGTCTAATCGACCACCCCATTCCAACCAACCAACCCCCTTTCACACATCCACCTCAATTTTGGCCATTTTTGACCCAACCTCTTTACATGTTTTATGCTTGCCCTGGTCCTTTTGATTGTACAAACCAATTTTTCCATGTTGAACATTTAAATTTGCATCACCTCATGAACAACTATAACATTTATGTTTTTCTCAAGATCCCTTCCTACCTTAGATACCTGAGTAAATCCCAACCCTATCTAGGAGACTTGATAAGATTAACTTGATTAGCTATGACCAACATTGGGGACTAGTTGCCTTATAATGTATCCTAAAACCTGAACTTATTGTTATCAAAATTGGTAAATTTAGTCTTTTTATAAACTTGACTATCACACTTAGTCACATTTTGTACACCCATTGGAATTTCACATGCCTAGCTACCTTGTGGCACCACCTAGTGCCTCCTCACCAACTGCTTATGAAACCTGCACCTAATTCAGCCTTTCCTCATTGACTCTTAGTGAGGGGGCACACCTTCTCCCATAATTATGGAAACCTAACCTTTGACCAAGTGATTCATTCTTGTTTTTTATCTTGTTAATTCAAATCCAAATAAAAAAAGGGGCAAAATGTAGACACTACAAAACTGCACACTTACAATTTTTGATGACTAAATGCCTTGGGACCCCCTAAACCTTATAAACACTCAACTAACCCTTTTTAACCTAACTAAATCACTATTATCCTATTCAAAAATATTATTTGAAATTACTATTCACTATCACTATTCACTATGGGAACCACTATCATTATTCATGATGACATAGCATGTGACATGGCAAGTGGCATGATAAGTGGCATGGATTATGACATGGAAAGAGACATGGAAGGTGATATG
Organism: Torreya grandis; assembly: GCA_037957365.1. Taxonomy (NCBI): domain Eukaryota; kingdom Viridiplantae; phylum Streptophyta; class Pinopsida; order Cupressales; family Taxaceae; genus Torreya; species Torreya grandis. Next base: position 1,425,356 of record JARHVA010001101.1, read on the forward strand.
GTAAGTGTCATGGATTATATGTGAGGTGGATTGATGTGGGACATCATATGCCACCTGGGACCCTTTCCCAATGTGCTTAATGACATCATTTAAGCATCACAAGGGCCCCCTCATGAAATATGGCCGATTTCCCCTTAAAGGGACATCATAAAAAATGTATATTACCTTTACACATAAAAGTGGCCTTAAAAATTAGATACCTACCTCTTTAGTTCTTTTGGAAAGATAAAGGGCACCCATTTTTGAGTTTTTAACCCAAATGGGAGACTCACCAACCTAAATGGAAATCCCCACCAACCTAATCTTTAACTAATTCATGCACCATATGGAAAATGGTGCCACATTTTGTCTTCCATATATTTAAGTGCTTGGATGAAGACAAAAAGGGTTTTGAAAAGTCTTTAGCCTCATTTGGACCCATATTCATGATTCTCATTCAAAATTGGACTCATGTGCAAGGTGGGATACTCACCAACAAAATTGGGAATCCCCACCAACCTCATATTTTAATAATTCATGTACCATATGGGAAATGGCACCATATGTCTACTATTCCCTCTTTTGGCATGGTTCTTGACAACAACTACTATAAATACGCCCCCTCTCCCTCACCCAAGGTTAAGATGGAAATTAGTATATGTTATTAACATCTTGTTATAGGTATTTTAAGGAAGTCATCATTTTGGAGGTCATCCACATCTTGGAGGAAAATAATTCAAAACAAGTAAGCTCTATAAAAATTTCCATGGGATTCCTTCATCACATCATCAATAATATAAACCACATCAACAAGCCTCAAGTGATTTCTTATTATTGGTCATTCTTTCCTAGCCAAAGAGGAGTTCTCACAAAGTCTAGATTCAACACATGTGCATTCAATATGTATTTTTATACACACACTTCTTAACTAGTTCCTTATTTTCACACTTAATAAAAAGCAAAAATGAGATAAAAACACTAACAACCATGATGATGATAACTAAAATCATATCATGCTCATGAGGTCCATACAGTAAATATAATTATCAATGAACCTATTATTGAGGAAACCACTGCCTCAATTCCCTCTTCCTCTACTTTACTTATTAAAGTTGTGGAATCACCCTCCATTCCTTTGGATACTCAAACAAAAGAATAAATTACCACCTCTTCTTCACTTGATGAGATAAAAGACTTACCCACCTCTCCTTTGATATAAATACCAAATGAGACAACAATTGACATCACACCTTCATCCTCCATCATGGAATCACCCACTCTCTCTTGAAAAACCATTCCACAAAGAGATATCACCTTACCTGATCCTTCCATGGAGGAAATATCCTCCAAAATCTTGTAACCTTTCATTAATGACAAGGGTGAAGAAACCATTTCCTTACCCCAACCTATGGGTCTAAGCATTGAATCTAATGCCCAAAGAACCAAACTATTTACAAATCCCTCTTTAGACTAGTCTAAAGCTTAGAATTTTCCTCTTAACCTTATTTAGATTGAGCCACCTTTTGGCACCATCTAGGGATTCCATATTAAAGTAAGCATGAACATTAAACCTCACTTTCATCCATTATTAAACCTATCATCACCTCAATCCCTTCATCAAAAACCACTCCCTCTAAAACCATGAAGCAACCATCCAAACCATCTCCATCCAAAATTATGAAATCACCTTACACCTCTTTAATCATACCTATCAAGAACCTAGGGGTACTTCCTACTCCTAACCTTACCCACCCACTTTTGAAGTTGGACCTTACCATCCACTTTTGAAGTTGGACCTTAGTTCTAGTTATAAGTGGGAGTTTTGGTGGTTGCACCTTTTTTGTTGGTTTGTTTAAGGTTTTATTTGGTGGACTAGAAGGTCCAACCTAAAGACCCTCAACCTCTTACAACATTTTTTAGATCTCTCCAACTTTCCACCCTTGTCATGTTTAAGGATTCTAAAATACCTTTTGTTCATATTGAAGATCTCGATCCTCCCCTCTTCATTACTTCATACATCAATCAAAACTAGATCAAAATGGTAATGATTGATGAGGGATTTATCATTAATATTATCTCCTCCCATGTTTATGATCAGCTCTAACTACCAAATAATATCATATCAGAAACCTCAATGGTCCTCCATTCCTTTAATGATACAATGGCCACAAATTTGGGAACATTCATCATCTACATCTACTTGGGACATTGCATGCTTCTAGAGCTCTTCTATGTCATAAAAGGTAAATTCTAATACATCTTATTTAGATGCCCTTGGATCTGCTTTATGAAATGTGTCCCATCCACCTTACATTGATGTGTCAAGTTTTAAAATGAGGATCAGGTAGTCACCATAAAATTTTACCCTAGTCCTTTCATATCTTTCAACATGACATATCAACCCAACAATTTTATTATCCTCACTCATCCACCTCACCTCTAACCAACAATAATTCCACCCCTACCATCAATGAAGCTTCAACTAGTTCATATATCCCTTCTTCTTAGATCCCTATAAAGGACCCCTTGGAACCCATTTTCTAACATCTCTCATTGGGAGAATATCATATTTTGGCCTTGGATGCCTTCCCTAATCCTCAAGATTATGAAAATCTTTACCACAATATTGGTTATAATCCCAATATTAGAACCATCATTTCTTTTAATATTCCTAACCACCAAACCAATTTCATCTATGGGGGACTTGATCATCTACTTCTCTCCTCCTCTACCAACTCTTTTACCCAACCAATTACCTCTAATTTCTCTTATTTAGACAAACTATAATTCACCAAATTTTACCTTCATAGGTGTGCATGGAAAGGATTTAGCCTCAGTCATTAGGAACATAAACCCCATGAAATACCCTTTATCAAAACCTAGAAACCTCATGAGCTATTTGGACTTGTGTTCATCCCACCAAAATAACCCACTAATTCACCTAAACCCATCACCATCATCAAGGAGGACATTTTATCCTCACCAACCCCATCTCTTTTGAAGTCAAAGTATTTTGAAACCATTCCTCCTAAATTGTTTTAAGTCAATACTATTTTATTGGCTCCCCTAACATATCAAAAGGGTGGCCACAGTAAAACCTTTCCTCTCATTCATCCAAAAATGGTAGAAAATGATTCTCCTACCATCCACACTATCCAATATCAAGAGAATGATTCCATTGTCACCTATCTTGGTGTAGCGGATTCTTTTATCCATAAACACCTTCCTCTTTAAAACCAAAACATGTTGAATGAATCAACTATCAATATTAACTTGGGTACTCAAGATAACCATTCCTTCCTTTATGACTAAAGCATAACATTTACTTGGTCTTATTAGGATATGCCTAAAATAGATGCTTCCATAGCTCTCCACAACATCATCATCTATCTCAATGCTAATCTTATTATCCACAAACTCTGTAAGATGCACCCTCATATCACCCTTCTAGTTAAATAAGCACTTTAATGACTCTTATCTATCAATTTCATTTAGCCCATTAATTATCCCTAATGGGTTTCCAATATTGTCACCATTAACAAACCCACATGGGGACTTTACCTCTCTATTAACTTTCATGACCTCAACCTTGCTTGTCCAAAGGATGACTTCCCTTTGCCTAGCATTGACCAACTTGTTGATCTTACATCCAACCATGAGATGTTATCTCTCATAGATGGTTTATCGAGATATAAGATATTGATTTCCCTTAAGGATCGTCATAAAACTTCATCACCACATGGGGAATGTTCTCCTATAGGTTCATGCCATTTAATTTAAATAATGTTGAAGCCACTTACTAGTGTGTGATGACCTATATCTTCCATGATCTCATACAAAAAATCATAGAGGACTATGTAGATGATCTCCTTAGGAAATTCAAATATCATAAGGATTATATAGACATTTTCAAGATTATATTTGAGTGCCTAATCCATTTCCATGTCTAACTTAACACCAATAAATGTGTTTTTGGGGTTCTATCTGGAAAGCTTCTCGACTTTATCATCTCGCTCCAAGGAATCAAAGTAGACCCTACCAAATTTAGAGTGATCTTTGAAATTCCACCTCCAACCCACCTTAAACAACTCTGTATCCTAGAGGGGAAGCTCCAATCCATCCATCCCTTTATCTCTTAGTTATAAGATAAGTGTCAACCCTTTCACCATCTTTTAAAGAAAGACACATCTTTTAAGTGGACTAAGGAATGTTAGCTAGCCTTTGACTCACTCAAATATTACCTTATTTTTCTACCTATTCTTACCCCTCCTAAAGAGGACCAACCCTTCTACCTTTATATCTCTACCACTAACCACTCCTTATGGACAATGCTTGCTCACTGTGATGAACAAAACAAAGATCAAGTTTTATACTATATAAATTAAACACTTATAGAGTATGAGAATCAATAAACCCACACTAAGAAACATTAACTTTCCTTAGTATTTATGGCTTATAAACTTTATCATTACCTCCTCAATCAAAATATCTTTGTCATCACCCACACCAACCCATTCAAGTACATGCACTCTACACCATACCAAAATTAGCATATGTATAAGTGGCTCATGCTCCCAACCAAGTTTGACATTGAGTTCCTTTAGTATAAGTCAATTAATAGGAAAATCATTACCAATCAATTAGTCCAAGCTCGTTTTCCAAAAAACCAACCACTTCCTCTTGAATTTTTGGATGATTCCATCGTGACTCTTTCTTAAGAGAACATCACCTACCAAATAACTATGTTCTTTGATGGCTCAAAATGCTATCATGGTGAGGGTGCCAGAGTTATTCTCATTCCCCTTAATGGAAAACCTCTTTGTCTTTCTTTTAATCTTTTTTTTGAGTGTACCAAAAGTATGGATGAGTATGAAGCCATAGTAATAGGTTTCAAAACTATTATATCCTTGAGAGTTAAGATGATTAGTGTTTTTGACAATTCCCAGCTTATGGTTAACCAGATCAATGGATCCTAACAATGTAAGAATAATTTCTTAAAATAGTACAAATAAGTAGTAGATGTACTCTTAGAATAATTTGATCATTACCTTATCTAATCTATTCCATGATATACCAATAATTTCATAGATATAATAGCTTCCCTTACTTCTTAGATCCCATCTCAACTATCTAATTCTAAACTCTTTGTCACCATTCATCATTTTATCACACACTCTTATATCTAATCTAACCTCCCTACCATTTTTAGTGTGGAGATATCTCTATCAGACACTTGAAATGAGCATAAATTTGACTACCTCAACGTTGACATCATTCCTCCCAACCTCTCTAATAATTACCAAAGAGCCTTTGTTTAGAGTAACTTTCATTATACCATAATAGGGGGAATCCTTTACAAACATAGATTTTAAGGCCTCCTTCTCTATTATCTATGTAGTCATGAAGTTTCCCATGTTATCAAGGAAATTCATGATGGGAGTTTTAAGGAACACTTTAGTGGTTTAGCTATCAATAATCTTATCCTTCACCTTGGCTACTATTGGATGACCCTCAACTAAGACTATTGAAATTATGTAAGTAAGTGTGCTAAATGTCAACAACGTGCTAATATACATCATGTGTCTATCAAGGGCATTCAAGTATCTAAGGTTTTGTGTCCCTTCTCACAATGAGGACTAGATCTAATTGGAGAAATCAATCCTCATTCTTCATATTGGCAGCACTTCATCATCACTAGCACTAAATATTTCACCAAGTGGGTGGAGGATATTCCCCTCATCTCAACCAAAGCTAAAATATTTTCAAATTCATCTATCATCATATCATCTATCACTTCAATTTTCCCCATAAGATCATCATTGATAATGGAGAATATTTCAAAAAAAATCCAAAGTCTTTATGATACTTTTGGCATAAAGTTAAGTTTTTCCTAACCTTACCATCCACAAGAAAATGAATAGGCAAAATCCTCTAATAAAACCCTCAATAATATGTTAACCAAAGTGGTCAGTGGTTCTGGTCAGGATTGAAAATTAAACACCCCTTTCAATTTATCAACTTATCACACTAGCATTTGAACCTCTACAAGTGTTACCCCTTTCTCTCTAGTCTTCGGAGTAGATGTCTTTCCTCTCAAAGTCCATATTCCCTCTTTTCATATATATTTAAAAGAAATCATTTTTGAGAGTGGCTATCATCAAGAGCATCTAACATGACTTAAGCTACTTGATGAGTTACACCTAACTAAGCTTAACCATCTTCATTTCTATAAAAAATGAGTCAAGCACACCTATAACAAACACCTAAAAGAATGAGAATTCAACATCAAAGACCTCATTCTAAATGAAAATCAACATGTGACCAATATGGATAAAAGCAAGTGAGGGAAGTTTTCTTTCAATTAGCTTAGAATATACATCATAACCCACAAGTATAGATTAGGAGCCTATCATATTCCTATATTAAAGGCAAACTAGAACTTGAGCCTCTCAATCTTTTTACCTGCATCCTTTCTTTTGTTAAACAAGGATAAAACTCACCTTTCATCTAACTTAAGCTCATCCTTTAATTTATGATATTTTCATCTTCTTCACACCTCCATCCCATCCCTTTAAGGACAATCAATTACAAAAATAGGACCATGTAATTAACTATCATAGTCATAGTATAATCCTAAATATAGGTACCATGGCTCTACCCATGACATGGTTCTCATGGATACTTTTTGTCCCTCAATAGACAAAATCTCATGGTCATTTTACCTCAAAACCACCCATTTTACCTATCATTAACCTTCTTGTGTTTTATGTTTTGCCCTCATAAATTCAAACCTCTAAGCCTATATAGACTTTTCAATTTTTAACTTAGCATCAAAATAATTTGGGATACCATAATATCACTTGGGTTAAATATCTCTAACATGCAGACTACTCCCTTGAAAGAAAGTTGCCCAAAATGTATTTTTTATAAAAAGATAGATTACTCCCTTGAAGGGTAACTACCAAAATAAACAAATCCAAACTTAGACCACTCCCTTGAAGGATGGCTAAGCCAAATTTATCAAGGCAATATTTTGAATATTCCCATGTCGATCATCTTGATAAACCTATCAAAAACAAAGTAATAAATAGACCTTGTATAGAAATCAAGAACAAGTTATCCCACAAAATTTGCAATCAACTTTCATATATAAAATCAATATACTTCTCACATTGATCAATATACACCTTGAATTAAAACATAGACTTGTGTATTAAGGTTCTTAGGTCACCTATAGAAATGGAAAACCAACCTTCATGAGGTTACACTACCCTTCACACCATATATCACCTATTTCCCTTTGTACCATCTACAAATCAATAGAATCAAAGATTACTTGATATGATGTGATCAAGACACATTTTTACCAACCAATTTATGCTAATGCAAAACATTCAAAGGGATCATGTTCCTTAATCCAATATAACTTTGGGTTTTTTTTTTGTATTGTGTCAATGAATAATCATCATAACTCTTTCCTTATCCTTTCATAATTTGTTCATGTATTTACTTAGACATATGTCTCAAATTTTTCATCTCTTTTCCCACATCTAGTTTTGTTTTCTAAATTTAATTTATGTGCTATCAATAATATAATAAATATAAATTATAAAACAACATCGTAAACCACATCACTTATCCATAACCATAAGTATCACATGACCTTAATCAAAACATCATAAACTATATCACATATCCATATTCAAAACATCATACCCATATATGGAACCATAATCATAAACATCATAACCATGCATAAAACAAATCATCACATCATCATAATCATGTATAACCATAACATCAACCATAAAAATCATCCATAATCATCACATGCCTAATCTAGTGATTCTACATCTCATAAGTATAATCATAATAAGCATAAACATCATAACCATGAACTAGGAACCATAAAATCACATCTAAATATCATCATCACATCATATACATCATGTCTCATCAAAATAAAATAGTGTATATAATCATGTGCATCTCTCTCTAAAAAATTATACATCTTGTTGCATTGACTCATAGGCTAGTATCAGAATCATATACATCTATACATATCATATCATAAAACTATGCCCTTGGGGCACTACTACTACCTAATGCCTACCCCTATGAGGTGCCTGCCTGTCCACCCATTGACCTAGAGTTTTTACACCTACACCACCTACCAATTTGGATCTTTACTCACTTAATTAAGGATCCTATGGACAATGTGTCAAAATCATGGCCTCATAATAATGCAACTCCTCAATGGTGGCCAAGTAACATGATATAGAAATGCTACCTAATGGTCATAATGGTGTTATAACCCCTCCTTTAGTCTATCATAGGGATTTCCTCTCTTGGGTCACCAAGGATAGTAAAGTCCTCACCTAGTCCCTCTCACACATCAAAGTGGACACCTAACCCTATAACATAAAAACATATCCTTGTATTGTGGTAACCTACCCCTATAAAGCTATGACCTATGATTATGTAGTGGTTAGTACCACTCCTACCTATCCATGAGGACCACCACCTTATACCTATACCTATGGATCCCATCTAGTTGGGTCTACATCCATTGCCTACTTTCCTTTATCATCCCATTCAAAATATATCACTGCATAGAGGGCCTGATACCATAGCATGTAGCCATCAACAAAACTTGAATCATCAATCTCTACTCTGGTAAGTAACTCCTCATGATCCAGAACCATCTCCACTATTTGTGGCTCTAGAATCAAAAACTTAGTATCCTCTTACCTATACCTTGGGAATGGAACTAGAATCCCCTATACCAACCTAAACTACCTATGAACCCTATTAAAGGGATGAGCTCAGTCTCACCCTCACTCCTCCCAAATTTCCACCTGTAGCTCTACATCAACAAAATGTGTTAATTATAGTGGGGCAACCTTGAAAATCCAACATATGGTCTCTAAACCATATCTCCAACCACTAAGGCCTCCAATTCCCTTTAAACCAATCAATGTCTCACATACCTCCTCTAGGTCCTATGAACACATAATCACTCCTCCACCACATGAAACCTATCCAATAGTCCATCTAATCTTATCCCTCTCATAACATCCCCATCAGCCTCAAAACCTAGATATGCTCATAAGCCTATAAATGTAGCATGAAACCCACACTAATGTCATACCTCCTATGAGCTCTAAACCCCCATAGCTCCATGTATATCTAATCCAACAAAACTATCACTAACCCAAAAACTATCTAAATAAATAACATCTCCATCAAAACTTCTAGTAATAGATACAAAAGCCTCCCACTACTTGAATATAAAAATACAAAACATGAGACTACCATCATTATCATAGTCATCAACCTCTGATCATCTCTAGTCCTTTAATACAATGGCCTATAGCTAAATCCTCCAATATGCCACTTGGTGAATTATGATCATCACCAAATAGATATTCCATCAAATCATCTATATCCTTTATATTAATATGATATATCAGTTCCCCCCAAATCAATACCTATATGATCCTATGTACATTCTCTAGCAAGATCATCATCTCACCAATTAGTAGGAGAAAAGTGTTCATGGCTAAATCCCATCTATTTATGAGGGCAATAATCATTTCCATATCTCATGACATGTGCATGAGTGCATAATCATGCCAAGGCTAAGCTCTTTCATGTGTGTCTAGTCATCATCAATTATCCCATGGTGGATCTTTACAAAGGTCCAAGGAACCCAATCTTGCTTCTAGATATTGTCATGTGCCTATAAAATTCATTAGAAAACAAACTTAGTTTTTTTTTAAACTAATTTTCCCATGGACTTCACCCTTTTCCCCCTCATTCACCCTACCTAATAACACCTACTTTTTCCCATATAAAATGCATCAACCTCTTCTTAAACCTACCTTACACCCCATATACCCTTAACCTATTAGTTTAACCACATTCCCATTATCAAACATTCCACCTAACCTATTTCCTTAAACCTTTTATCAAAACCCATTGACCATTTGGTTGACTATCGATGGTTAACTAACCATTTAGCTTATGGTTTTTGGCTGTTGATAGTTTTCTATGACTACTAAAAGTTGGGTATGACCATCAATGATTACTATGTGTGACCACTGATAGCCAAACCCCCAAACCTACCTACCAAAACCTACTAAACCACCCCTTTCCAACCACTAATTAAGCTAATTATGTCCTTTACCCTACCCCTAACCTACATACCCTCAAAATTTTAATTTTCACTTGCAAATTATAAATAAATAACACCAAACCTAAAACTAGGTCAAAAAACAAAACCCCTCCTTAAACCAATCACAAATCAACAAAATTAAACTAACAATGACCAAAACCAGACTAATTTATCAATTTAATGTAACCCCTACCTCATTCCTCAACCATCATCATGAAGAAATCTTGGGTCCCACTACTTAGCCACATCCTTGTCTACCTTGCATCCTTAGTCCACCTTAACAATCAGCCACTCAACACAAATCTTGCCATCAATCACTTAAAAATTGCTTCATCAGTACTCTCACACAAAATTACAAAATTTTTAAGTGCACAAGAGTAAAACTATTTAAAATAAAAATTAAAAATAATAACCTTCTTTCACTTTTTTTCTTTTACACTTTTAGGTTTTACCCCTAACCATTTACTATCAGGGTGACTACCAATGATTGAGATTAGGACCAATAACTGTTGATGGTCAAGAAGCCCACTTTTTAAAAAATTTTGGCACCCACACATTAGTTCCACCTTTTAGAGACCACCTTTTCCACTCACCATACCAACCACATCTACCTTGATGTTGGCCATTTTGGCCCAAGCTATCACACATTTTGTGATGGCCCTTCCTTGGTCCTTTTCACTACACCAACCAACCTTGCCATATTAAACATTTGAATTTTCACCACCTAATACACACCAGAACATTTTCATTTTCTCGAGAGCACTTCCTACTTCATAAACTTAAAAATACACTAACCTTCTTTAGGATACTTGATAGGAATAACCTCATCAACTATGCCTAATGTTATGGCTCAGTTACCCCATCACTAGTTCTTCTAAAAAGAACCTTTATTTTTACCAACTATAAAATATTAGTCTATGCATGATCTCATCTATCACACTTAGACACATTTTATGAGCATGATTACTCTTCAAATTCCCAAATACCATTTTCACCAACCTCATAACTCACCATAAAATACTCATCAAACTTGCACCCAATTTAATTTCACCTCATCGACTCCCTATTTGAGGTGGAACACCTCCTCTCATGTTTAGGATAACTAAACCTTCAACCCATATATATTTTTTTAATTGTACATCTTACAAACATAAAATACATAATAGATAGTTCTAGATGTCAAAACACTCTTCGAGTAGACCATTACCCAACCTCTGACCATGACCTTGAGTTAGTTTATTAAACTAGTTAAAGCAACTTATCAACCTACCCTTTTCACCCCACTTGACCTTTAAAACTTGATCATCAATGGTCACAGTGACTTCTTATGGTCACCTTGACCATCAAGGGTTAGGTCTCTACCACCTAAACACTCAAATGCATTCTATGTGTGAACACAAACACATCATAATTTAATTCATGAAATGAGCTAACACATCAAGAATTAAATTTATGTAACAAGTTTTACTCCTTTTAGAACCTATACCTCCATCTCTTTTTCCTATAAAAGAGAGGAGGAGGTGAAAAAAGGATCAATCAATCCATCCATCCTAAAGCTTATAAATCAATAAATCAAGATATCAACCAGCATCAAGAACTTATTTACAAGTCTTCCCTTCATTAAGTCAGTAGCTATTATAGATACCTAAACCTATACCGATTTTTTTTAATAAAAATACCATTACTCTACCAAAATCACTTTATATCATCTACCAATTATCAAACAACTAGTTAAGTATATTTCTAGTTTTCAAGTTCTAATTATTTAGTTTCTAACTCAGACCCTCTTAAATCATGTCTTTTAACCTCTCATCCCTAACCAAACTTCCATCTACTTACTGAACCCTTTTACAACATGAACCAAACTCTTATATAAACATCCTCAATACCCACAACAACTGTCAATGGTCACCTTTAATCACTGATGGTCACCTTCAACCACTGATAGTTACCCAACCACTGATGGTCACCTTAACTACTTATGATCACTATGGTATGAAATAAAAACAAGATATTTCCACCTAAATACCCTCAAATGAATTAAAATTTATGTCTCTCTTCCTATTCACATAGACCCCACATATTTTTTGAACCCAACATGACCTATTTAGCATTAGTATTGACCTACTATTTGTTATAATTAGTATATTTCCTTTATCAAGAATTTATTTCTTCTTATATTATCTTTTAGTCTTTTTTATCATGTGATGCAAGTATTTCATCTTTATTTCTTTCAACTTAACTATTTTAAGAGTGTGGATTGACAGCGTCCTAGTAAGCTCATGCTTCTTAGATGTAACTTATGCTAGGAAATCTACCTTGATAGCCATCTAACAACCCCTTAGCATTTGTGATTTATTATTTATAGGTCATTATTCCCACGATAAATAGTATCTCTTTGTAATGATATGGATCACACACACAAAAATAAATAGGTTATTCTACCATACCTATATTTAGTTTCATACTTCTTTAACTAGAAAATAAATAAAAATTGGGAGAAATAAGCGGAATAACTACCCCTTGAGCCTCTAGAGCTTGCTCTCTATTTTTATTGGCCTCCATGAATTGGTATTGATACCAATATTATCCCTACACTATATTTTTATAAATTGGTACCATGTCCTTTACATTGGTGGTAGATTTATGACTATACACATTTTTAGTCCTATTAGAGTTAAGATGTTATTGACCTCTCCCTCCATATTATTGCTGATAGGGGTAGGGATTCTGATAGGCACCTTGCTACATATTTCCTCTTATAATCCTAAATTTTATCAATTGAATATATGAATATTTATACCTCACATTATCTACCTTCTTAGGCTCATCCTTAGGCTTAGTATTTGCATTATAAACTTGGGCTACGTCTAGAGTACTAGTAGAAACATGACACAAAGGAGACATAGACACTTTAGGTGGCAATATTCCAACTTTGATGAGACTATTTTTAGCTTTTATATAAATATTATATGATTTAGGTAGGGTGGATCCTCCCATATATTGAAGCATGACAACATTTTTAGTCTTAATGGCTCTCAAGTAAGTAGGGAACACAAAACTAGTAGGTGGTTTGATAGGAGAAGGAACCTTATGCCAAGTCTTCTAAAACCTTTCACTAAAGTCATGAATTGTATTTTTGGGCCACCTCTTTATCACATTGAGATATTATATGATAAAATCATGGTCACTCTCATTTCTAAATCTTTAAGTTATCAACACTCCAAACTCATCCTTTATCATGATGCACCCCCCTTATAAATTCCTATACCAATCAAGAGCCTTCCCTTTAAGGGACATGGCAAGGAATCTAATGACAATGTTCTTTCAAAGAATATTTTAGAATCTAAAAAAAATAGAAACATCTTTAATGTGATCAATAGGTGTGATATGACTCTCACCACTGAATGTGGGAACACCTTTTGTGGCATTAGGAGGGATGACATCATATGTATGAATTTAGATTGGATTATAAGTGTTGAAGGAAGGGAAATCATGAGGTCTATCCATGTCTTCATCTTGAATATCTTAAAAAAAACTATTCCCTTTAGTCTCTTCACTCCCTTCTTATTTAGAAAAATCTACTCATTCTTCAAAGGGAATATTAGGATGTGGATAGTGAATGGTAAGAGGAACTTTAGGTTGAATGGGTGGGTTAATAGGATTGGATGTTCTAGTAGAGGATGACCTAGTGAGAACCATTAATTATGAGGGCATGTTTATAATAAAATAAATTTAATTGAACTAGATTTATCAGGAAGGATTTGACAAATTTTTAGTAGCACACCAATTTGCAGCTAGTATTTGTGAAGACCAAAATTCACCTTGACAAGTTGTCTTGAATACAATGGGTCCCATTGAGTGTGCTAGAACTAGTGTCACCAAATATTTTACCCTAGAAGAGGGTGTTCAATCCTCTTATATATTTGGGTAACATGGGAACACTTACAAGTATGTTGGTGTACCTATAGTGGAAGTGGGCCTCTAGATCTAAGGGCTAGCTCCCTAATGTATCTTAAAGTGATTTCACCTATGCCAATGCTTATTTATGGGAAAATATTTAGAATTTGCATGAAATTAACCTAATATAAAAATGGGGTTATACACCAAGATGTATTCCATATGACCATCATACTTTCCTACACTATAAACTAAGACACACAAACTAACTTCCTCATCCTATGGATTCTAACATGAGTATTTAAATATGGAGGTGAGATATATGAGAGATATACAAGATAAGTGAACAATATGCTAGTTACAAACACTAAGACTTATTATACACTTAAAAGATAGGCCCATACACTTGAAAACACTTCATATGACCTGTTAGAATATAAAATCTTGCACACAAATGAATGGATAAGGTAAGAAATGATAAACAATAATCATTTTGCATCAGCATACATCACTTACACACTCAAATAGTTTTTCAATAAATAAAAATCAGATTTGCATTATTGTTCAAATGCAAAGTATGACCTCATTCTAGTATGGATTCACTATACATGGAGTATAACTATTTCACTATAGCTCAAGATATAGATTTATAACATTTGAGAGAGAGAGAGTGGGAAATAAGAATACCCAAAAGGGAATCAAATTTGTTTATCCTCATTTGAACTATGGTTTCAATTTTTTTTACAAATATGTTCTTTCCCACTTCTTGATTGATCTTGGCTACTTCAAATGGTCACATAGTTACATTATTTTTTCATTGATTCTCCTTGATGGTTGTAATAGTAAGATAAAGTGGTTTCAATATAAGTTCTAGCATCAATGAGTTTCAATCCTTAGATTGATATATTATCAATTTATCTTGATGTTCAACCACTCTAAACTAGTTTGTCATGACGTTTACAGTGGAGAGAAGAGGTTCCTTTCATGTAGTTGGTTATGGAGATGAAATCATTATAGCTTATGTGTATTCCTTCATGATATTCATCATAATTATAGCTCTTGTTCTAAATAAATCATGCTAAAACTGGTCTCCACACCCATGGGTTTACTATAGATGGAAAACCAATCTTAGACCATTGGTTTTCACATAGTCCTTATATTAAAATATACCCATAGACCATATATCACCTATGGAATCCAAATTGGTCTAGAAAGACCTAATTTATATTTGTAGGAGCCAATATTTCATTGAACATGGATTATTCTATAAAAATGGTGAACTACTCTTGAGAATAACCTTGCAAGCCATAAAAGGTCAAACCAAAGGTCAACATTAAGCTTTAATGGTGGTCCCTTTATTTTCTTCATACTTGATTGTATCATTTAGAATAATCCATGGAGTTTAAATAAGATATAATGGCATTATGAAGAGCCTTCAAAAACTTTATATTAATGGTAAAAAATAGCCTCTCAATCTCCATCAAGAATCCTAGGTTTGCCTTTGATTTAGTTGGTTTTCTAAATCTAACTTGGCTCATTGATACATTGACTTAACTCGCTCTATCAATTTCAATCTATATGAATGAATATGGATAATCAATATTATCTAATTTCAATGAATCATTGAAACTTATCATGCACATATTTAACTTTGAGATTTATTTACCCTTTTGACCTCTACTCATTGTTAGATATGAATGTTTGATCAAATACCAACCAGTGATCTACTAGGACCCACTATTTGAAATTCCATGGCTAGTTCATGGTATTAAAAATGATTTCTTCACTCCCATAAAAATAAATTCATGTGAATATAATTAACATTTACATGACCATAAAATTTAATATTAAAAGGATCTATTATTTTTTAGCATAAACTTGATGTTAGCATAAACATCTTACTACTTTTTAACCAATTTTGAAGGCTTAGATCTTAAAGTGTGAGAATCTTGAAGGCATCAAATTTTCAAGCCATGTTATTGACATCAAAACAAATAAACCCATTTGATCCACTATTTTTTGGATATTTCTAATTAAAGATATTGAATTCACAAGTTGACTGGTGCATGTGATTCTATGTGACATCCTGGCTCAAAAATGGCTAAGTATGGAAACATGGCAAATTTTGTTGAGGAACCAAATTTAAACATGAATAACTCTTAACTACCTTTGGTAAATTACCAAAAAATTAGTTCATAGAAAATAGGGACAAAATTAAATAAATCCATGTGACTATTTTCCCCTAAAACTATTTCACATGTGAGATATGGCCTTATCAAGATTTTCACTTGGCTCTATTTGAACTTCTTTCAAAATGGATAGGTATGAAAAAAACATGTAGATTTTGGCTGAGGCCACCTTTGGATCTCCATAAATTTTGATGCACTTTGGTGAATGACTTGAAACATGGTGCATATAAACTTGGCACAAATGTGAACAAACCCATATTAATGATTTTCCTTGATTTGTTCACATGTGGTAATGGTGATGTTAGCAAAGTACCTACTTAGAAATTATGTCATTAGGCCCAAGTGTTTCAATGAACATAATGAAGAAACAAATGTATCCCAATCACTTATAATCCATTTTAATCATTCAACACTCTCCATCTAGTCATTTATTAACAAATTGATCTATGCTTTAACTACATTGATCACCATGGAGACTTGCCACTTGTATATATGACTCTAAAATGGTCCTTTAGACACTAAATGACACAAGGACAAAGATATATTATGAATAAACTAGAATGTCATATGAAATCACATTAAATTAGATATAACATACCCTATAACATTATAAAAATCTCCTCTAAAACATCTTTACTATATGGGGTTGACTCATTTTTGGCCTGAGGGGAAAAATGGTCGACATAGCCCTTTGAAGATCAAGAAGATTTTCCTAGCCAAGAAAGTGAAGGGTTTAAAGAAATTGAATATATTTACAAAGACATGGATAGGAAACATGTGTTTCTTACCTTTAATACTAAAAAAATAATCCATCTTCAAGCCTATGATGACATTCCTCTTAATGCCATAAAAAGGGTGCCTACATTCAATGGTGAGAGTCATGTTACATCTAGTGAAGACATCAAGGTTATCTCAAAAAAAATTTGTTTCCATAATGTCACTAAGGATAATATTATGATTAGGATCCTTAACATGTCCCTTAAAGGGGAAGCTTTGGATTGGTATAGGACTTTACCTAGTGGATGTATCACATTATGAGAAGACTTTCAGTGTTTTTGACTTTAAGGTTTGAAGATGAAAGTGACCATACATATATTATACAATATCTCAATGTGACCAAAAGAGGCCTTAAGTAAATAATGCATGACTTAAATGGGAGGTTTCAAAAGACTTGGCATATAGTGCCTCCTCCCATGAGACCACCTACTATCTTTGTGTTCCCTACCTACTTGAGATCCATCGATACTAATATTGCTATCATGCTTCAATCTATGGGTGGTTTCACTCTCCATAAAACATATTAACTTGGCATTAGAGATGATAATGGCCTTATTTAAGTATGAAAATTATCTCCTAAGGTGTTTATACCCTTGTTTCCTAACACTCCAATTGTGTCTCAAGTTCCTAATGCAAATGCTAAGCCCATAACTGATCCTAAGAAGGCAAAAGATGATATTGACTGACAATCAAGGTCTAGGTTCTATGAGACAAGATTCCAATCCTTAGAATCTCAAAATAGGTAAGATAACATAAAATAAGGTGATTATCAAAATACATACCCCTATCAATAGAAATATGGTCAAAAAATGGAAGAGGAAGAGGTCAAGGGTAGCCTAACTTCAATAGGCCTGCCAATGTGTATAATCCAAATTCTACTACCAATACAAGAGAGATGGTACTCGTCCATAGAAACATGGTGCATGGAGAATATTGGAAATAAAGCCAATTTATGGATGCTAATGAAGGTAGAGAGAAAGTTATTATTTCTCAATGGAAAGTCACTCCTCTCTTATCAGCTAAAGGTGAGGTCATGATGAAAGCAAATGAGGCATGGAAACCTCAAGGAGAAATCTTTACCAACTTCTTGGTGGAAGACACTTTTGTACTTAATCAAGGAGAATATATTACAAACAATACAAGGGCTAAGATGAAAGATTTAGGAGGTGACAATAACATGCTTTAAATTTCATCTAATCTTCTTCCAAGGTAGCAAGGCATAGCTATAAGCATGGCAAATCTAAATACTCCTACACCTTCTTCAAGTTGAAATGTGGTAAGATCTGCTCAAGGTGTCTGAATTCCTCAATTTCCAAGAAACTCTTTGCCTCCAAAGAATAAATATAAGGTGAGTAATACTACCCTAAACATATTGGATCCTTTGAAGTGTAAAAGCATTAATATCTTAGTGGGATGTCCTCCATATGCCTGGCCAAAAGGAGATATTAAAAAAGCAACTATCCATTATTTGTACTAGTCCTTCACCTTCAAGTCAAAGTCATAGTCACATTGCTCTTTAAAATTCACTTGATACTATTTTTGAACCATATAATAAATTTTAGAATCCTCTACCATTTTACCTCACTCTCATAGTGGGTGATAAATTGGTCTATTGGTGTAGTACTTTTTCCCATTGGGTTTTGCCTACACGGACTTATGTCTATCCTATGTCAATTAAGCTTGCTTAGGTTAGTTATAAAAGGGTCACATAGGCTAATTATATTATGATGTAATTATATAATTAGGAAAATTAGAGGCTTCCTCATGTTGTCCTAATTTTTTCTATATGTACCCCAGTTTTTCTTTTTGGAAGGGAAGACAAGAAGATAGGTTAATGCAATTTTATGCAAGTAGGTCATATTTTGCTATATTATTGTGTGAAGATAAACTTCTTTCTCCTTTTCATTTATCTATGATTTCATTGATCCATACATAGATTTTCTCAATATTATGTGCAAATATCCAATATCATGGCCAATTTGACATGGTATCAGAGTCTTTTTTGCTAGTATTACAACAATATTTGTGGTGAAATCTTACTACATTCATTATTCCATTATAAAGAAGGGTTTAATGAGATTCCTTAGAGAATTTGTGCAAATATTTCTCCTAGATATTTAGATCTTGAAATCAACTATGCTATTGGTTTTAGAAGGTACCAAAACCCTTGGATTGACTGTAAACATGACCTAGTTCTAGAATAGTTAATTTTTTCTTCTCTTTTTTAGATCCCAAGGCCCCATTTTTTTATTTTTTCAAAAATTCCATACTTACTATGTTTTTTTGAAAAAATACCTTCTAGGTTTTCTTCCTCAAGTCAAAATATCAAATGGGTCTCTTGCAAAATTTCCATTATTAAAGTATTTTAGATGTTTTTGGCTTGTCTCAATTTGCATGCCATGAAACATATAGGTTACTCAGATCTACAAGTGGTCATTACTTTATCTCATTAGTTTCTTTACTTTTATTTTCATGCATTTAAGAATTCACTAACCAATATATACTTTCAAAGGGCCATTACTTAGCCAACAGACCAACTCAGACTTTTAATGGTGAGTAGCTTCACTTTTATAAGTTAAGTTGATTGACAGGTTCACTTACTTATCGATAGATCAACTTGGACTTGTGGAGTTGCTTTATTATAAAATTCATGAATTTAAGAAAAACAATCTATAAAACTTGGATTACACTAGGAAGACCAACTGAGATTTGTGTGGTACCTCTACTCAGGTTTTCAAAGGGTGATTACTTCTCCAACAAACCAAGTCCAAAACTCTGGTGCACACTACAAAAGGCCAACTTAGATTTTTGAATGGTAATTACTTCCTCTTCCATCTAAGTAAATAATTCTAATAAGTTTGAGTAAATATATTTAATAAACCTAGATTACTCTTCCATTTTTGGAAAGGGTCTAAGAATATATGGGAGTAAGAACTTATAAGTGTCATAACTTTCAATCCATTGCTCTATTTTGGGTCCATTTTTTTTGAAAGTGCATTTTTTAAATCTCTAAGCATTTGTGATATTTTTTTAGGCCCTTTATAATATCCATTTTATTCATTATATAATGGTTTAAAACTCATTATATCTTTCTTAGATGCATTATCGATTGTGCCCGATGTCCATCTGCTACTCTCTCACACTAATTGTTCATAGATGAATTCTTAGTAGTGCCTAACATCCAATATTGAGCATGTGTTGCATTATAACTTAAGGGGCTCTTGTTGATAGTTCAAGGGGGTACTTATACTATGTATAATCTATTCTTTTCCTTCATCTCAATTATGTAAATTGTCTCAATCTAATCTATGCTAATCGATCTAAAAATTGAACTACTCACACCATTTAACTATCTCGACTAGAAATCTAAAGTGTAACTTGGCTTGAGAGGTAAAAGACTCTATCAAATCACTATGAGTGAGGAAAATGAGCCATCTATATATTTAGAAAATATTAAGTGGTATAATAAATTTGATGAGGCCTATGGGTTCTTACGCATGTCAATGTCTCCTCCTCTTATTTCATGTTGAATCTACAAAAACTCCCAACAAAGTATAGACCATCCTAGATAAGATTTTTGGAGTACAAGACATCATGAGGGTCATGAGCTAGATAATAAGCTCATTACATAGAGCCTAGGTCATTGTGACACCCTATAAGATTTCTTTACAAAGTTTAAACCATTGATACTACAGTTGAAACAATGTGGATTGAAAAAATAGATGACCGGTTGATTCTATTCATGCTTACAAAATTGGGTCATGACTATTCAATTTTCATATCTAAATTTCATGTGACCAAATGTGTACTTTGATCCACTTGGAAAATTCCATCATTTGATAAGTTTGTTTCCAATCTAACTTGAGAGTAAGATAAGTTGGTTTAAATGGGTGTACTAAAGTCTTCAAAATCACATGCCTTGATTGTCAATCAGGATAAGAAAAAGCCTTCTAGCAATGGAAAATAGGAGAAGAAATAGTCTAAACTATATCATGAGCACAAGAAGAATAAAAAATCAGATGCCAAGTCTAAGGCATCATCAAATGAGTCATCCTCAAGTGAGAAACCTAATAAGGAAAAATTTAAATGCAACTTTTTCAAGAAACTTAGACATGATGAATCTTAGTGCATGAAAAAGAAGATTGACACCTTGACTAAGATGCTTAAAAAGAATAACATCAATGTTCCTAAATCCTCAACTCATAACATGTCCACAAAAGATTTTGAAAAGGCTAAATATAACAAAAAGGGTAAAAACAAAGGCAAGGCACTTATTGTAGTAGCTTCTTATCCTTTGACTTGGGTTATTGACTTGGTGCTTTCTATCACATGGCCTCCTCAAAGGATCTATTTTTAGAAATAGAGCCATGTTTCATTCCTTCAATTCTCATGAGTGATGACACTTTAGTAGAAGTTAGTGGTAAAGGATAATTTGAAGTGATGGGACATTCAATGATGTTCTATGTGTTCCTTAACTATCCACCAATCTTTTATCAATATACCAAATAACTCACATAGGTGTAGAGAAGCAAGTTAAATTCACACCTAATTTCATGGTTATTAAGGAGTTGCATAATGACAACATAGTGGTTTATGAGAAAGATAACCATAAATCTAGGTTGTATACCTTCTCACAATTTTCCCTAGATCAACCCTTAGTTACACTGCTTACTCATGAAGATGGAGTGAGTGAAATATGGCATAAATAGTTTGGCCATTTAAACTACCATTACTTGGATCAACTCAATCATCAAGACATGGTTTTAGGATTGTCTAAAGTCAAATTATCATATTTCCTATACAATGGCCACATTCTTGGAAAGAATGTAGAAGAAAAATATGATAAGGGCAAAACAAGGAGAGCTGAATAGAAGTTAGAAATCATCCATAGTGACATAGCAGGTTCATATATAAAACATTCATTCAATAGGACTAGATACATGATCACATTCATTTATGACTTTTTTTGGTACACCTAGGTGTTTTTTCTTAAAAATAAGTTTGAGGTCTTTGATCACTTCAAGGATTTCAAGGTACTTGTGGAGAAGTAGTCAAATTATTCCATCAAAATCTTAAGGACTGACAATGGTGGGTAGTATGTCAACAATAGGTTTGAGAAAATTTGCATATCAAAGGGGATTTAGATGTAATACATAGTTCCATATAATCCTCATCAAAATGGTGTGGCCAAATGTCATAACCATACCTTGAAGGAAATGGCCAAATATATACTTCAATCAAAGTCTCTTGCTCCTCAATTTTGGGTTGAAGAAATCAACTATGCATGCTACATTTAGAACTATGTTCCACATAAAGCCTTGAAATAAATCACTCTTTTTGAATCTTGGGATTCTTACAAGCATAAATTGGATCACTTTTGAGTTTTTGGAACACCAAAAATATCCCATGTTCCCAAGAATAAATGCAAGGCAATGGACCCTCAAAGTTAGTCTTGTATCTTTATGGGGTATGTAAAGGGTGCTAAGGGATATAGGCTCCTACATCCTAAAACTCACGAGTTTTTCATTGAGAAGAGTGTCAAGTTTCATGAGGGCCTACTTAAATTCACTACTGGCACTCTAGAATCTTCAAAAGTGTCATTGGACATTGATTCTACCTCAAATAGTGACTTGGATCCACCTTAAAATCTTCTTAATGATCAGGATGAATCTTCTTCTTCTTCATGTTCAAGTGATGAGAGTAGTGACAAGGATTATCCTCTTACATCTCACACTTATACTACATATGATGATTACTCACCTCTTGATTCTCCAATATCATACAATTTTGGTCCCACTTGGGCTAGATAAACACTTTAAATTGCTAAGAAATGGGTTGGAAATGCATCAGATACAAGGCAAACACATTCATAATTTCAAGGGACTTCACATGCCTACCTAGCCATTACCTCAGATCTATAAACCTTTCATGAGGCATTTGGAATTCTAAAATGGGATTCTACTATGTAGGAGGAGTATAGTTCCCTAATCAATAACAAAGCATGGGACTTGGTCCCTCTTCATAAAGGAAGAAAATTAGTCCATTTTAAATGGGTTTATCCAACTAAGTATGTTGTAGATGGGTTTATTGATATGTATATATCTCATCTAGTTTCAAAGGGGATTTTTGAGGTACCTAACTTGGACTACACTGAGACATTTGCTCTTGTAGCCAAAATGACATCTACCAGACTCACTCTAGCCATAACAACTGCACATCGATGGGAAGTTCACCAAATAGACATCAAGAGTGATTTTTTACATGGTGACCTCAAAGAAGAGATCTACATAAAGCAACCAAAAATATTTATGGAAGATTCCTCTTTGGTTTACAGACTCAAAAAATATATCTACAGACTCAAATAAGCCCCTTGGGTATGGTATGCCAAGATGGACTCCTTTATCCTCATAGTTAGGTTCACCAGATGCCACTCAAATCTGAATTTCTACATCTTTTGGAAGGATGATTCTCTATTGATCCTATTTTTCTATTTGGATGACTTGATGATTATAGGGAGTTCATGATTATCCATCTCAGTAGTGAAAATTACACTTTCAAATATATTTTCAATGATAGACATGGGATTAATACATTACTTTCTCAAGATTGAAATCATTCAGTCAAATTTTAGGATAAATTTATCACAATCCAAGTATTCTCTTGATTTTTTTATTATTTTTAACATGGTTGAGTGTAATCCAACTCCTACTCCCTTATTATCTAGTGTAAATCTTGAGATTGATTGTCCTACACCATTGGTTGATGCAACTCCATTTTGGCAGCTTGTGGGTAGTCTTATCTATCTCTCACACACTAGACCTGACATATCCTATGTAGTTATAATCTCTTAGTTTATGTAGGAGCCACATAAATTTCATTGGAAAGTAACTAAGGAGATTTTTCACTACATTTAGAGTTTATACAACTATGGGATACACTATAGAGTAGGAACAAAGGTTTATTTGATCAGATACATAGATTCAAATTGGGTTGAAGATACTCAGAGTTGAATGTCCACTTCAGGCTAAAATTTATAATTTGTTTTAGGTCTAATGATTTTTTAAAGCAAGAATCAACATATAATTACTTTATCATCTATAAATTCAAAATATAGAGGACTTGTTAATGCCACCATAGAGGTAATCTAGCTTTAGGGGATTCTCACTGAGTTTGGTATCCAATTTCATAAGCCAACAATCATCTATTATGACAACAAAATCACTATCCAAATTTATATAAATCTAATTCTCCATCAAAATACTAAAAACATAATGATTCGCATGCACTTCATCAAGGAGATTATAAATAAGCAAGTCATTGATCTTCAGTACTATCCAACATCAGAGCAAATTACATATATTTTGACCATGCCCTTCATAGAGAGTAAATTTATTCATCTATAATCTCTTATTAGGGTTAGAGTTACTTCACCTTCTTATTCCTCCTATGGAGGTTCTTCACTATGTACTTAGGTACCTCATTAGGCTTTTAGTGCTAGGTTCCAAATCTCATCTCACCTAAGTTACGCTGAAGGGCGGTGTTGGTGTAGTGTTATTTTCCATTGGCTTTTGTCTACATGGGCTTGTGGCCATTCTATGTCAATTAATATTTCTTAGGTTATTTATAAAAGGGTCATATAGGGTTATTATATTTTAATGTAATTATCTAATTAGAAAAATTAGAGGCTTCCTCATGTTGCCCTAATTTTACCTATATGTACCTCACTTTTCCTTTTTGGAAGGTAAGACAAGAGGATAGGTTAATGTGATTTTATGCAAGCAGGTCATATTTTTATATATTACCATGTGAAGACAATATTCTTCCTCTTTTTCAATTTATCTATGATTTCATTTCTCTATACATAGATTTACTCAATCTTCTATGCAAGGATCCAAGATTGTGGCCAATCTGACATGGTTCACAATTGCATAATTGATAGTGAAGCCTCTAATTAAATAATTCCCAAGGTTAGAGATGATAATTTGGTTGTAAAATATGAGCCTAATATAAAAAGAGTGATCTAATTATATGTTACACATTTTAAGATAATAGGGTTGATAAAATTTTTTAAGGTTTTCTTGCCTGATTGTCCTAGTTTTCCCATCCTTTAGGACATAATTGTTGTTAACCTCCTAGCTAACTTTGCAATATAATTTCAAGAGAATTTATAACCAATATAGGTTGTTATCTTTCAACTAGTTGGTCCTTATTGGCCTTTTTTAAAGGGTATGGAACCAAGGTGACCATTAGAACTTAGCCTCTTACAAGGTTTACATTGAGCCCTACATTGAAACAAGTTATACTTGAATTGTGTTGTTCATGAAAAGAAGGAATCTAATGTGGATGATGGTGATTATAAAATCGAGGTCATATCTAACTTATTCCTTGATGTGTTTCATGTAAATGCTTATGAGCATGATCCTTATACATACTTTGAGAAAATTGACCTTGGTACTTATATCATCCATGAAGAGCCATTTAAAGGAACTGAGGTAAGTGCCAAACATTCCTTTTCACAATATACTAAGGGTAACTCTTCGATTCATGTATATAATGATGATGGATTGAAGAGTATAATTAATAACCATGTAGGGAGGAATGATGTATTTCTACTCATTATTGATGAAACTACCCTTGATGATGATATTCATGAGGAAGAAGAGGATGATTTATGGCAAAGTTTTAATTCCATTTATCAAGAGTTTGACTAAGTAATGTTACATCTCCTTACAAAAATTGTATATCTAATGTGTTTTATAATGATACTAATGATAATTCCATTGAGTGTTCCATAAATAATTAAAGTAAGGACCTTGTTGTGTAGGAAGATAAACACCTTATTGTTATCCAAAAATCTACACTCCTAGAGGGATCTCAGGAGGTGGAAGATTTGGTTGTGCTTCAAGGATAGTCAAAAGATCCACTTCATTTATAATCATTTACGAAGGTGTTGGAACATGGTGAAGACTATTTTAAGGTTTCTAAGCATCAAGTGTATCACTGAAAAGAAGATATAGAGGTTGAGACAACTATCATACATCCCTATCCATAGTTAGAGGAAGGTATATCAAATATGGTAAAGATTAATAAACTTGTAGCTCCAATTAAGGCTCTTAGAGATAAATAAAAAGAATTAATGAAGGATATAAATAGTCCACTTAAAGATAGAAGAAGACATAGAATTAGTAAGCTTCTTTACCATACACATATGCAAGTGATTGGTGATGAGGATGTTTCTCATGTTAAGTTTCCTTTATGGAGTGACATAGATGTAAGGGGGACCATCTTTGACCTTGGTTAAGGTATGATCATATGTTTCACCTCATGAGTGAGGTTTTGTAAATAGTAAAATAGTTGTGTTTGTGTGTGTGTGTGTGTGTGTGTGTTTGTGTGTGTGTGTGTGTGTGTGTGTGTGTGTGTGTGTGTGTGTGTGTGTGTGTGTGTGTGTGTGTGTGTGTGTGTGTGTGTGTGTGTGTGTGTGTGTGTGTGTGTGTGTGTGTGTGTGTGTGTGTGTGTGTGTTTATTTTAGTTGTGTTATGTTTCATAATTTTTCTAGTTAAACACATGTTTGTTTCCCTTTGTTTTGTCTTGATTTGTGTCTTTTCTTATGTTTGGTGTGGTGTCAAAGGAAAATTGTGTGTCAAACTAGTGTACATGTGACTCCATTTCCCAATGGAAATTATCAGGCAATTGGTCATGGCATGAAAATCATACCATCCTTGGGAAATAACTAAGAATGTTGACCTTTTTACCAAAATTCAAAATGGGTCAACCCCCTATAGTCAAAACTTAATATGGGGGCCTAATATAATGTCATAAGGTGTTTTATAGTTCATTTTATGTCATTTAATGTTTTACTATCCTTGGTCATGATATAGTTTAGTCTTTGTTGATGTATTTTTTATGCATACCATAGTCAATTAGGTAACCTTTAACATTTTAAGATCTCAATGGAGGTAACCACCACTCCAGGGCATGAGTTGTAAGTATGCAGTCTAAACAACCTATTCATGGAAATATTGGTAGGGAATGCATGTTGTTAACAAGGGTTTTATATGGAGGTATGGTCTATAAAGGGTAGTGAAATCCTACATGAGTTTCATGGATGGCTAGTTGCTAATTAGATTGGGTAGATATTAGAACAAACTCAAAAAAGAGGGAAGGGTAAGGTAGAAAATAAGATTCTATGGTTTCAATAATCACCTTTCTAACTAGTTTCTAAATGGACAAGTGCTTTCAAATCCTATGCATGTTGTACGAATCTATTGCACACACACAGTCAAACACAATTTAGAAGTCTAAGGGAATATTAATATAACAAACTCACAAGACCTAGTCCAAGGTTGCCCCTTTTAGAGTAGCTATTGCAAACCCTTAATGAAGATATTATGGCTATGGCTAATGACGTATCTGAGGTATATTTTTCACACACAAAAAATTATATCAAATGAAATCACATCTACATACTTAAGAACATGAATCAATCAACTTAATTTTTAATAACTAGTGTAATTTACTAATCCTTCAATAGCTCTTACACATTTAAGATTAGCATATCAATCAAGATAAGAAATAATTCATTATAATTATTGAACATAATAATTATCAAATCATAAAACCAAAAATTATAAGCCTAATTACACAAAAAATTAAGAGAGAATACACAAAGACATTTGCTAATAATAAAAATTTGATTTTTCTCTTGTATATTGAAATTTTTTTGATCCCCTCACTAGTAGAGTACAATTGTTTAAGTAGGCTTGGGGAAGGGGCTAAATCATACTCCAAGTTCATGGAAAGGTTATTTACATGTATAAATTAGATCATAGGTTCTAACTATATTCAAAACTATATAAGAATAAATTTATAAATATTCATTAGATAAATTGACTTTTTCAAAACCATGCAACATGTGCATGTGTAAAAAATACAAAGGAAACTTTATAATAAAAATCTTGAACTACAATAAAACTATAAATTTATACACCATTTAAAAAATTGTACATGCACAAAAAATTATCTTGGTTGAGGTTTCATAGTTTGAATAGTTGCATGTACTTTGCTTGGTGTAGTAGCTGGGGAGGTGAAAACTAGGACTATAGATATTGATGTTGTACTATAAATGACAACTTGAAACTTATTATTTGCTTCATTTTCCTGATATAACTTATCTACTACATCAAACTATTATTTTATGTTACTCATGTTAAATAGAGGTGGTTGGTGAATTATATTATCTTAGCCAAGGAGTTTTGCATGTTCAGCCTTGGTCATCAGGAAATTATTCTTGACTGTTTCTACCTCAGTGACTTTCTTTCAAATAGTACTTAACCTGGATTCTATCTCCTCCAGTGCCAAGCTATGCAAATTTTTCTAAATTCATTCACTACTTCTTGAATGGGTTTATCAAAATTGATCTTAAATATCAATTTACCTGTGGCATATTTTAGCCTTGACAAATTAAAATCATGCAAAATCTATAGCTTTGGGCCTAATTTTCTTAATATTTAGGGATTAAATACCTAACTAAATGTAACCATGACTATGCCTTTTCTTACCTTATGAAAACCAAGTTTAAGGCATTGGATGCCTCATGTTGTCATTAGGTCTAGATGATTGTATATTTTGTTACCTATGTATGCAACTATCATCTTCAACTTATCACTATCATCTCTCAAATAATTATACAATTGGTTAGTATTATTCACATGAGGGGCCAATTCAACCCTCATAAACTCCAATGCCTTGAAGGAGTTATAACATCTAGAAGCTACTTCTTAACACTCTACATCTATACCTATAGGGATATACATGGTCTTTTCCTACTCCTTCAATTATTTTACCTAGGATTATAGCTCTTTTTGATCCATATATGTGCCTTCATAGATGGCTACTATATCATCCTTATGTGCCTTGGCTATGTCTACAAGATTCTTGACATAGGGAGACTATCCTAACTTCCTATTATACCTCTTGGTGAGGGAGAATACTTCATGTCTTTCCTTAATAATTATCTCCCTTCTTATATCATCCTCCAACTTTCTCTTCTTCACTCTCTTTATGCTACTAGATGGTGGGTCAAATAGATTGGAGATGGAAGGGAGTTCAGTGATCTTCAAGCTAGGAATTTTGGAGGCCTTACTCTTTAAGTCTAAAACCCATGAATGAATATACAATTGTGATGCATCTAAGGTTTTGAAAATAATCTCTTCATTAATATCTCCAATATATGGATATTTATTTTGTGATTTGACAAAGACATCGGGTAGGGAAGGCCAAATGATCTTAGACTAGTCTACTCCTCTAAACATAGAGAGTGGATGGACTGTGATCAATTGAGGCTTGGCCTTCCCTTTTTATAAATTAATACCATAGTCTCTTATGTGGAGGTGGTGGATAGAATGGGAAGGGAATCTAAATGGATTGGATATATAATTATGGAGTGGCCATGGTAGTCTATACCTTTATAGACATCTTCTTCTTATTTATAGCTCTAATGGTGGTAGTGCCAAAAGGGATAGAGGAGGTAGGCATGACGGATGAGATATAAGTGGAATATGGATCAATGGTAATGGTGGAAACATCCTACTAAACCTTAGGGGTTATAAAGGGGGATTGAGTGAAAGTGGTTGGGGAGAAGGTGTCAATGGAGGTATAAGTATGCACTTCCACCTTAGGTGTCCTTAACATAGAAGAAATAAGAATATGGCCAAATATTGGAATAAAAGATAAAGAAACACTCATGAAATACTAAGTACCTAGGTAAATTTATGCTATGGGATCTTCTTAAAGGTTCATTGCATTAGCCTCTTATAGCTTTGAATCCTCATTAGAATATTCTTCATCCCCAACATCCTCTATTATAATAGTCTCTCCTTTTACCTATTCTAAGTTTTGTGGTACAATACACAAGACTTGAGATAACTCAACTATGGGACTCCCTGTAGGGTTCCTCAAATTTATTATGTATATGAGAGGATTATTCAACTATGTAGGGGAGCTTTATTAAGTTGATGTAGCTAACTATTGTGTTTCTATCCCAAAATATGTAGCAATCCAAGTAAGGGGCATAATAGTAGTCACTTGAATCATTCCCATAGTTAACCCTTATTATTTTTTTTCCTCCTCATTAGAATCTAAATTGATGGGGTCCCATTCCTATGATTCCATACTAGTTATAAGTTCTATAAACCCAAGGTCTTTCTTCATAGTCTTGAGCTTTAATTTTAAAGGGAGTCTTAGAGATAAGGAACCTACCTGGTCCTTATATTACTCCTCAGAGTGTCCTCTCCAAATGTCTATATGCCCCCATCCCTTATAAAGAGCCTTCTTACCATCTAATTCTCTTACATTGATTGAGGGGTCTTCTTGGATCATTCTCAAATAATCCTCCTTCAGTATAATAACACTTTCCCTCTCCAAAATGTCTTCATCATCCTTCAAATTTAGAAACATAAAATAATATGAATAGTGTTCATAGTTGTAAGGGATATTAAGCCCCTGTATATGCTCCTAAAAAATACCATGTGGATCCCAATCTCTATGTGGAAGCATGGGGAAATGATAGCCCCTTTTCTTGACTCCCACTTCTCTAAAATTCTTCACCATGGTATACACCATTATATCTATAACTACATGGTGTCCAAAACATTAACTCTTCTTTACTTTGGACAAATATTCTTCAATACTCCACCATAGTTGAGAGATAATCTATTGTTTTTCTAATTTTCCTAGAACATATCTTCGGAGACAAATGATGCACTTTGTTTGCATAGATTATTATAATTTTGAAATTTGGATACAAGAGGTAATCCCCTCTTTCAGCCAATGTTGTCACAATATTATCTCTAATTTAGGGCATGGGTAAGCCATGGATTGCTTACAAAACTTGAGGATACACATCCTCTATAATCTTTACCATGTCCCTTATGTAATCATACACATGCTTAAACTATAAGTGGTCATAAATTCTATTCTTGACATAATCCATGGCTAGACTCTATAGCTCACCAAGGAATTTATAATAGGTTCCCATGATAGCATATAATAAGACATCATATAGAAATGGAAAAAAGGCATGGGGTGATTATCCTTATGGGTTATTTTTTCCCTCAAGTGGAAACTAATTATTTTTCCCAGTGTGAACTGAGCATCACTGGTTAACAACATGTGCAACAATGGCAACCAATCTAGATTGAAAAATGAATGCTTGACATACCATAGAATATATTAGATAGAGCCATGTTAATGCATACTCCCATCCTAAATTTGTCTATTGGAACATTAACCTTTGGCTTCTTTCCTTTGAAATGGATGGTTTGTTTAGGGATTAACCATGAAGACACCACCTTCTCAATTGAGATTTCTTCATTCCATGGCACCACCCTATGTTTATTGAAGTATGCATTAGGTATGTTCAATCATAAGTATCTTTATAATTCAACTCTCAAAATACATGTGATGACTATTTGATTATTCATGTGATGGAAGAATGCATCCTATGTTATCTTTCCTATACAAAATAAATCATACAGGAGGTCTATGTATGGCATCACCTTTGGCTTGGTAGCCACAAAGTGTAGTCTTTATCATTTTAGGTCAAGTAAATCCTTGATAAACACTCACTCAGAGATCATGATATTAACCATGTCTAGTGATCATATATCTACAAAATTGATAACATCCCATAGGTCTAAATAATTTACATATCGATTATCAAAAATGGTAATGTCAAAGACTATATCGATAAATTCTATGGAATCCTTAATTAAGTAGGGGGATGGTGGATTTGCTCCTTGAAATATCCTAGATGAAGGTGCCATCATTTTTTCTTGTAATATCCTTTTTTTTGTTACATGTTGTATGATCAATTCATGCTCCTAATCTAGTCATTGATTCTTTACACAATGCTCTTGAGATAATAGCTAGGGCTCTTTCATAATGTAGAAGAGCAGTAAACTTTGAGTATAAGTTTTGTTCGATATAAATGAAAGATCAAATGGCTATGTATCACATACAATATTTTGTATTGAATAGTAATTCATGTATCATAAATTCCCAACATTCACTTATTTTATATTTCCTATATAATTCAATTTTTGTTAGTTCAAGTTGGTGGGGGTCTTTAACATATGATTGGGAAATATTTAAACTTTATTTGAATAAGTATATCAAGTGATAGTATTGTCCTTGAGAATAGGGTATTCTATTTTATGTTAGGGACCAGACTTTATAAAATACCTATAATAAAAATATCGAATACTTATTCCTATCAGACAAAATGTCCCCAGCACAAAGCCCAAAATGTGTATACAAAGCCCTTAGGGTTTATCAAATAAAATATCAACAACAAAAGGTTTGAAGACATGAAAGTCTATCGAGAAATTTTTTTGAGGTATAAGTTCTGATAAATACCATTTATATCAAGGAAATTATTTGAGACAAAATGTATGACACCAAAACTCTGAAATATTTATTTATTTCAAGTAAAATTTTTGAAGACCAAAATCTTGAATGAAATGAAATGTCAAAAACATAAAACCTTGGAAAATTAATCCCAAAAGTACACAAATTAAAACCAAACCTATCAGATAAAATGTCTAAATGAAGTTCCCAAAAAAAAGGCCTAATGAGTAAAATCTCTAAATAAATTCCTTTGAATTGTATAAGTACCAAAAATCTACATCGTTCAAAAATATCAAAATGTATTAATACAGGTAGCCTATACATAATACCAATTGCCAAAGTACGAAGGTCAATAATCAATATTTTCCATAAATTTTTAGAGACATATAGAACAGAGATTTCAAGAATAAGGCCAAAATCTAAACAAAAAGAGTGGGTCCCCATTTCTTGATAAGGAAAGGGGAAGGTTGAGTACAATATATGGTGAATTATAGGGGGAATACTCCTAAGTATTTAAGAACCTAGACTTTGGTTAGAATTCCTTAGATCAATCATAAAGTGTGTCATAAAAGAGTACTTAAATCAAAAACATGAAATAGGATCCTAAGTTTGATTCACACAACATATTTACCTTTTAATTCCTTAGATCTGTGTATGTCAAACATGTAGTTCATTTAACCCTTGATGTAATGAGTTTTTCAAAGGCTTGATGAAGCTGTAGGTTTTATTCTACTATCTATCAGATTTTATTAAATCAAGGGAAGCTCAGGTATTGCTCTATTACTAGCCAGGTATCGATATCCCTAACATAGATACATTAGGATCATTTTCTTCTTTTTCCATTATTTTCTCTTAACCATGATG
This sequence comes from Torreya grandis, assembly GCA_037957365.1. NCBI lineage: Eukaryota > Viridiplantae > Streptophyta > Pinopsida > Cupressales > Taxaceae > Torreya > Torreya grandis. Next base: position 1,458,647 of record JARHVA010001101.1, read on the forward strand.
CATGGTACATTGACTTTATTTCATCATGTAATCATTTTGATTTTATTTAGATTTATTTCACTCTTTTTAACTCATTGGTTCTTTTCTTCATTTGTTTTTTAATTCTTTAATGGAAAGAGGAGAGTTGGAACCCTAGTGAGTTGGTATAATTATAAAACAAATCATTACTGAAATGTCCCTACCAACCACACCTACACCAAGAATTGTCATTTTAAACAGTTATTTAATGTTATAAGTGAATTTGATTTAATAAAATAAGAAAAATTTGTAAATTTATATGAATTATTCTGAGAGAAACGTTCACATACCTAGTGAAAATATTTAATTGTGACACTATCCTGAATAATCCATGATTACATACCTTTATTTTGAGAACTCAAAACATAGAAATACACCCAATTTGTAGGCAAGCCCAAATTTTTCATTCCTTTTCACTTATCCCATTTTATACAAGTCTATTTGAGCATAAGTTCAATTGGTCTGGATTTTAGCTTGGTTATTTCAAAACAAACACAATTTATATAATCATAAAAAAGAACAAAAATAACTAATCTAGAAAGCATTGAACCTTAGTCTAAGAAAAAAAGAAACTAACCTAAGAAAAATAAGTAATATATTCTATAAAATCATTAAATCAAATCTAATAAATCAATAAACTTATTCTAATCCTACATATACATTTACCACTATTATTTATTAGTCTGGGGTACCCTTAGATGGTACATCCATGAAGTAATGTTTTAAAAATTGCCCATTAAATCGATAGGTAAGTTCATTGACTTTTAGATCCTTCAGATGAAACACATTATTTCCTATGATCTATGAAATATAATATGGTCCAATACATAATGGGGAAAACTTATCATGTTATCTTTTCTTGTTATGGGCTTTATCCCAAATTAGTACTAAATTTGAAATCCTGAATGCTTTGACCTTGGCTCTCTTATCAAACCATCTCTTAACCACATCTTGATGTTTTATAAAGGTTTATAGGGATTCTTTCCTTGAATCTTCCATTTCTATTATGTCTAATAATCAAGACTCTATTTGGTCATTTGGATCCATGTAATCTTCCATGAATTGATGAGTTAATAGATTTAGCATAAGTGGGAAAATTAGCTTGCATCCATAAACTAGCAAGTATGGTGAAGCTTTAAGGTATTACTTATATCTAGTCTAGTCTTCCCAAAGAGAATACTTTAATATATTGTTCTAGTTCTTAGGCTTATCCCCAACTAATTTTTTAATTGAATCTATCAGGTTCTTATTCATTGATTCTACCAGCCCATTTCCATGGGGGTAATGGTTAGAGGCTGACCTAATAATAATATAATTATTGTGTACCTACTTAGTAAAGTTTTTTGATATAAAAATTGGTCCATTATCACAAAATAATGCAATGGGAGTGCCAAACCTAGTGATGATGTGTTCCTCCAAGAAATTAATCACATCTTGTGCTCTAAAATTCTTCATAGCTATGGTTTTAGCCCATCTAGTATAGTAGTCTATAGCAGTGAGTATAAACCTATGGCCTACTAAGGAATTTGGGTTGATGACACTAATGAAATCTAACCCCCACTAGGAAAATGACTTTCCCTCAACAACTGGCTATAAATGCATTATATCATGTACCTCTATTTTATCCAAGGTTTGGCATTCATGACATGTTCTCACATGATCATGAGCATATTTTAAGACTATTGGCCAATAATATCCCATGCTTAAAATATTGTGGGCTATGGTATTCATAGATGGATGACCACTACATATATTTTGGTGAAAATTCTCCAAACTCTCTTTATCTTCCTCTATAGACACACACTTGAGATGACTTCATAATTTCTCCTTTATAGGATCCCCTTCTTTATCATGAAATGGGAATATCTAAGCCTCAAAGATCTTCTTTGATCTTTGTTGAACTCTAGGGGACAAGTACCTATCAGAAAGTATTGTATGATGTTGGTATACCATTCTCCTTTGCATAATTGAGCCTCACATATTTATTCAATGATAATGCATGGATCGGGTTCAGTCATGAGCTGAATGATGCCTTGACCGTAGAAAATTTTTGTAGGCTTGATTTCTATGTAAAATTCTTCTATTTTTTTTCATCCACTTGCCTCTATGTTCCCATAGCTCATTCTATGATAGGGTGATCTTGATCATAGGATTAGGCACAATGGGAATGGTTTTATTTCTCAAGATGTAATGTCAAATTTTCTTTACTATTTTTATGAGGGAGAAAACATATTTTTTGATCATGGAATACCTAAGTTCTGCATCTTTCAGATTTATGGTCATGAATGTGATTGGGTGCTTAATCTTGTTATTCTTTTGCATTATGATAGCAACAATTATATGTTCTAAAGTGAATGACTACAGATATAAATATTTATTGAAATCTAGATTGATTAGTATTGGAGCCTATGATATTACATCCTTAATGTCCTTAGAGGACTTTCAGGCTTCAGTTGTCCATTCTATTTTAACATCTTATTTGAGCATGGTGTCCAAAGGTCTGACAATTTCTACAAATCCTAAGATGAAATTCCTTACAAAGTTAATCTTTAAGAAGAATGATTTGAGATATTTCTTGTTGTTTGGTGGTGTAATCCTTGAAAGTCCTTGAATTTTGATAGGATCAATGGTGATCTCATCTTTGGTGATGATGTGCCACAAAATATTTTCTTTAGTTACTCCAAATATGCTCTTCTTTGGGTTCAAAAAAAATACCAAAACTTTTACATCTATCAATATGGACTATAGGTGACTTATGTGATCATTTATACATTTTGAAAATACCATAAGATCATCCATATAGATGATTATTAATTTTTATATTAATCCCTTGAAAGCATGATCCATAGGACATTGAAAGGTTTCTCTTACATTTATTAGGCTGAATGGCATCCTCTTATATGCATAAGTTCCTCTTTTGATGGTAAATATTTTCTTCATTTGGTCCTTAGATTACACCAATACCTAATTATAGCATAAGAATCAATATAAGAAGGACATCATTTTGGAACCATATGCTATATGTATCACCTAATATATAGATTAGAGGGGATAATTTTCATTTTTAGATACCTTAATTAGCTTCATAAAATCCACACATAGTCCGATCTCACCATTATTATTTCTTACTAGGACCAAATTGGCCACCTAGGTATAATATCTTACTAGAAATATAATTTTTGTGATTAATAGTTGATCCACTTCTCTTTGGATGAGAGGATCCAAAATATGATTGACTAGTCTTTACCTTTGTCTGACTGGCTTATGATCTAGCTTCAAGGGAATTATATGAGTAATTACCTATAGGTTATATACTTTCAATTCTTCATATGTCTAAGTAGTGACATCTTTCTAGTAGATGATTAAATCCTTCATTCACTATTTCTCTTCTAGGGTGTAGCTACGATTGATATTAACATAACATGGTATATTCTTCATCTCCTAGATTTTATTTTATGAAATATAATTCATTGACCTTGGGTTGCTTGAGATGTCAAGCTTGAAGGTCTATGTCAAAGTACCTTTATAAATAAAATCAACCCAACAAGGATATAATTTTACTTGATTTGGATAATTTCTCTCATGTTTGATACCTCTTGATAGAGGTGATTAATATCCTTGTCATTAGTGATTTGGGACTCAAATTCCATTGAATTTGTTAGAAACTAAATAATTTGTTGGTCATCATCAAAGACTTGGAATTTTTTTATGTTATTAGGAATAGAGGAATAAGGCACTAATTCAATGGAGAACCTCTTTACCTTATACTTTTGAAGAGTCTCCAAATCAACAATGGCAGTAGCTAGAAAATTAGTTGCTTGATTTTTCTTTATAAGGGATAATATGTTGAAAGCTTCAAAGCTTTTAATCATGTCCAATTCTCTATGTTTTTACCTTTTCAAATGAAATAGTTTGAATTATTATTTACTTCTAACTTGATTGACCACTAGCTTTGAGTCACCAAATACTTGTATTTGCTTTACACTATTCTTAAGTGCAAATTGTAATCCTATAATTAAAGCCTCATACTTAGCTCTATTGTTCATGCATGGAAATTTCAATCTATATGCTACTAAGAACCTTTTATCTTGTGGATCAATTAGCTCAATTCTAATACTTGATCCTTTTTTGGATCTAGTTCCATTAAATTATAACATCTCAACCTATTTATAATCTTCATGTTTTGGATTTTATACTTGTATTTTAGTAGTAAAAGTGTAAACACCAAGGCTAGGAGACTCATACTTTACCCCTTCATTCTTGAAATTATATTTCATGATGGGATATTTCATTTTTGGATCTCTATCAATTCTAATTTGATTTGAAAATCCTCTCCATAGAAGCCATATGTGAGATAAATCTATAGAAATATATCCATTGAGTGTTTTTTACTAGTCTCTACTTAGTAGGATTTGATAGCCTTTAGGTATGTCTACCACCAAAATATCAATGGTCATTTGAACATGAGGTTCAGAGGCTACTTGGATATCTATGTTCCTTAGTTCACTAACTATAGGCACTATTATCTTTTCCAAATATGATACTACTCTCTTTAAAGGGTTTGGAATCAAATAAAGCTTTTGACATATGGAAGTAGGTTTGATAGTTGTAGAAGCTCTATAATCAACTAAAAAATTATGAATATTATTACCAAATGCCCTAAAAGTCAGTAAGAAGGGTGGAACTTATGTCTTGATTTTCTAGATAACATTGATGTTAGATGAGTTTGTTTTCTCTATAGATGCTTTCACTTTCTCCATAGGTGTCTTTCCAGTAATAGACCTATACAATAGCTCCTTTTGCTTGATAATCTGAGATAACTCATGAAGAGTTATATTTGATTTGATCTTCTTCTCATCTTCAAAAATATTATATCCTCTCTTTTTAGGTTCCTCCTTGGTTTGAGGTTGATCAATCTCTCTTGGAGGAGGTAAATTATTCACAACTTTAGGATTAGCTATAATTGCATTAGTATTTAGAGGAGTTGACATTGTGAGTGGTTGTTTATTCCTTAAATTTTATCCACCTTTCTAAAATTGTTGAAAAGCATGAAATCTATCTATGTTTTCCTTTAGCTCATTGTCATCTTCACCTGAAAAAGGAAACTCATGAGTTTAAAAGAACATGGTATTGCTGGAAGAGCCAACATCTAGATAATGTTTGGGCAAATTATTTATTTGGTCTTGTCTAACCACATCTCTTTGGAAGATTTCAAGTGCTGCACAAAATTCAACACAGTTGAGATCACCATGCTCATAATTATTGTGACTTCTACACCAATTAAGAAGATTTTTTTATACTATGTTGATCTCTAATTTTTTTAGATTGCTCCATATTGTTCACACTCTTATTGAATGGTCCATTGTATCTATAAAATCTAATGTTTTAATTATCAGTTGGGCCATTATCACTACCCATCCTCCTTTATATATTTAAGAAGTCATTTCTCAACTTTTGAACCATCTTCTAAATAAAATCCACTTCTACCTTTGTAGATTTGGTACCTTTTAAAACATCAATAAAATATATAGTTGATTATTGATTCTTTTGTTAACCATTGCCTAATGTATGGTTATTCAAGAAGTTGTAGTTCAATTATTTTATCTATGTTAATGGAGGCTATGTGTCGATTTGGTTCTGATTGAATTCTAGAATTTTTTGCTTTATATATGATATCAGGTTTAATGTTATGAAGCCATTGTTGACATTAGGTATGCCAAGTGTCTAGGGATTGAGCTATCTATCTATGTTGATGGCTTCTTCATATAATAACAACAAAATATTGGTAGTAGTTTCTATTCTTAAGAACATGATATTGATTGGGTCCAAAGCATTTATGTACATTTCTAATGATAATACAACTTCTAATTTATACCTTGAGGTTAATCGGTTATGCATTTTTTAAAACGTTACATTGAAATCATAGATAGGCTCATTAGGATCTCTCTTCATGTTGGTGAAGTGTTGATATACCAAATGAGGGTTGGTAACCTATACAAATTATATAAGACAAGTATCTTTACATCCATCCCAAATAATGATGGATTTCTCTATTAGATTTAAGTACCAATCATAAGCAGTGTTTATTAATGTAAAAGGGAATAATTTATATGTAAAATCTTCATCGATAACATTCATTAATATCAAAGAAGCCTTGAAAGATTTGATATGTTTTTTCATTGTCCTTAATCCTAAAGGAGAAAAGGATGATATATACTTCTCAAGATTCTTGGGTGAATCATGCATGTCTCCAGGGATGGTAATAGTAGATCGAACTAACCATGGTGGTTGAGACATTATTTGGTTAACTAGTGAAGGGTTACCAAATGGAGGAGGTGGATTATTATGAACTAGGGTTATAATTAATGTTCTGAGTCTCCTATGATTTGACAAAGATGAGAGTAGAAAACTAGTCTGGGAATTAGGTTTGTTCACTCTCCTAGGTGACTTTAGTGTAACTCTATGCAAAGCATACTACTATTATCATATGTTTAACACTCCTTCTAGCACTAGTAAAAATATTAATGTAGTTTTTATGCACACCATAGTCAATGAGGTAACCTCTAACATTTTATGATCTCAATGGAGGTAATCTCCACTCCAAGACATGAGTTGTAGGTATGTGGTCTAAACAACCTATTTATGAAAAGGCTAATAAGGCATGTAGGTTGTTGATAAGGGTTTTGGATGGATGTATGGTCTTTAAAGTGTATTGAATTCCTACATGAGTTGTATGGATGGTTGGTTGCTAATCTAAAGTGGGTAGATCTCAAAAAAAAACTCAAAAAGGAGGGAAGGGTAAGGTAGTAAAGAAGATTTTATGGTTTCAAGAATCAACTCTCTAGCTGGTTTCTATATGGATAAGTGCTTTAAAAACCTATGCATGTTGCAAATAGCTATTTCAAACACATAGTTAGACATGATTTATAATTCTAAGGGAGAATTAATATAGGAAACTCATAATCCCTAGTCAAAGGTTTCCCCTTTTAGATTAGTTGTTGCACACCCTTAATTAGGAGATTATGGATCAAGCTAATGACGTACCTAAGGTAGATTTTGTACACACACAAAAAACTATATCAAAGCAAAGCACTTATACACAATTAAGAACATGAATCAATCAACTTAATTACCAATAACCAATGTAATTGACTAATACTTCAATATATCTTGCACATCTAAGACTAGCATATCAATTAAGATAAAAAAGAATTCATTGCATCTAGTGCACACTAAGAGTTATTGAATCATACAACCAAAAAAATATAAGCTTAACTCCACAAAAATTAGAGAAAAAATAAAGAAACAAATTTTTTGACAATCAAAATTTGATTATGCTCATGTATATTGAAAATTTTCTAACCCCCCACTAGTTGAGTACAATTGTTTAAATAGGCTTCAAGAATGGGACACATCATCCTCCAAGTTCATTCAAATGTGATTTAAAAGTGATATTTAGATCATAGTTTCTAAATATAGTCAAAACCATACAAGCATAAATTTATTATTATCCATTAGATAAGTTGAATTTTTCAAAACCATGCAATGTGTTCATGTGTATAAAAAACAAAGGAAAATTTATAATAAAAATATCAAACTACAAGAAAAATATAAATGTATATTCCATTTAGGAAATTATACACACACAAAATATTAGTTTTGTTGAGGCTACATAGTCTAAATAACTACATGTATTTTACTTGGTGTAGTAGTAAGGGTGGTGGAAACTAGGATTGTAGATATTGACATGGTACTAGAAGTGGTAACTTGAAACTAATTCTTCTTCACTTCATTCTCCTAATAGTACTTGTTTGTTGCATCAAACTATTTTTTTATGATAATCGAGTTAATTAGAGGTGGTTAATGAATTATATTAGCTTGGTTGAGGAGTCTTGCATGTTTATCCTTGGTCATCTAGAAATTATTCTTGAATATTTCTACCTCGGTGACTTTATTTTGAGAAAAACTTAACTCATATTATATCTCCTCCAATGCCAAGCCTTGAAAACTTTATTTGAAGTTATTCACTACTTCTTAAATGAGTTTATCAAAATTAATCTTACTAATCAATTTGCTTGTGGCATATTTTACCCTTAAAAAATTCAAATTATGTAAAATCTAGAGAATTTGGGCCTCATGTGCTTGATATTTTGGGATTAAATCCCCAAATGATTGTAACCATTCTCATTCATCTTCCTACCTTATGTTAACCAAATTCAAGGCATTGAATGTCTCTAATTTTGTCATTAGATCCAGATGATTATATATTGTGTTACCTATGTATATAACTAGCATCTTAAACTTAGCATTGCCAACTCTAAATAATTATATAATTGGTTAGTATTATTCACATGAAGGACCAATTCAAACCTCATAAAATTAATGCCTCCAATGAGTTGTAACATCTAGAAGCTACTTCTTAAACCTCTACTTCTATACCTGCAAGGATATGCACAGTGTTTGCTTGCTCCTTCAATTGTTCTACCTAGGCTTCTATCTCTTATTGATCCATATCTATGACTTCATTGATGGATAATATAATATCCTTATGTGTTTGGGCCAAGTATACAAGATTATTAACATAGGGAGACTATCCTAACTTCCTATTCTACTTCTTGGTGAGGGATAGTACTTCATGCCTTTCCTCAAGAATTATCTCCTTGCCTCTATCATCATCCAACTTCCTCATCTTTACTCTATGTATGATGTCAGATGGTGGGTCAAATAGAGTGAAAATAGAAGGGAGTTCATTTATCTTGAAGCTAATAATTAGGGAGGCCTTGTTCCTTAAGTTTATAGCCCATGGAGGAATATCCAACAATGATGCATCTGAGGTTATGACAAAAACTCTTCCTCAGTATCTCCAATAGCTAGTTATTTATTTTGGGATTTGACAAGGACATTTGGTAGGGAAAGGAAAATGAACTTAGACTAATCCACTCCTTTAAACTGAGGGTGTGGATGAACTATGATAAATTAAGGCTTGGGCTTCCTTCCCCTTTTATAAATTGCCACCATAGTCTATTTTATGGAGGTGGTGGATGGCATGGGAAGGAAAGGGAAATCTTAGTCGATTCGATATGGAATTATGGAGTGGCCGTGTTAGTTTGTACCTTTGTGTGTGTGTGTGTGTGTGTATATATATATATATATATATACATACATACATATATACATACATACATATATATGTATACACACACACATATATATACATACATATATATATATATATATATATATATATATATATATATCTATGTATATATCTATGTATGTATATATATATATATATACACACACACACACACATAGACACACACACATATAAAATTATTTATGGATCTAATGGTGATAATGATAGAAGGGATAGAGGAGGTAGGCATGATGGATGAGATGGAAGTGGACTATGGATTAATGGTAATGATGGAAACATCCTACTCAACCTTAGGGGTGAGAAGGGGATATTGAGTGACAGTTGTTGGGGAGAAGGGGTCAATGGATGTGGATGTAGGCACTGCCACCTTAGGTGTCCTCAACATAGAATAAATAGGAACATGGACAAATATTATGATGAAAGATAAAGAAACACTTATGAAAGACTGAGTACATGGGGAAATTTGTGCTACATGATATGCTTGATGGATCATGACCTTAGATACTTCTAGATTTGAATCCTCATCAGAATATTCTTCATCCCCAACATCCTCTATTATAATAGTTTCTCCCTCTACTTATTTTAAGTGTTATGGTATAGTAGGAAATCTTTGAGATGAATCAATTTGTGGGAGAGCTTTGTTGGGTTGATATAACTACCTATTATGTTTATATCCTAATAGATGTAGCAATCAATGTCTAGGGCATAATAATATTCACTAGAATCATTCCTATAGCTGACCTTTCTTATGTTTTTTCCTCCTCATTAGAATCTAAACTGATGGGGTCCCCTGCCTATGCTCTCCTACTAGTTATAGGTTGAAGCACTCCAGGGTCTTTCTTCATAGTCTCTAGATTTAATTTAAAAGGGAGTCTTGGAGATGAGGAACCCACCTAATCCTTGGATTTATCCTCAGAGTGTCCTCTCCAAAAGTCTGTATGCTCCCATCCCTTGTAAAGAGCCTTCTTACCATATAATTCTATTACAATAACTAAGGGGAATTCTGGGATCATTCTCAAATGATCCTCCTTAAATGTAGCAACCCTTACACTCTCCAAAACATTTTCATCATATTTTGCATTTAGAAAGAAAAAATCATATGAATTAGGCTTATATTTATATGGGATATTAAGCCCTTGTAGATGCTTCTAAATAAGACCATGTGGATCCTAGTCTCTATGTGGAAGTGTGGGGAAATGATATCTCCTTCACTTGCCTCCCACTTCTCCAAAATGCTTCCTCATTATATACACCATTATGCCTATAATTACATGATGACCAAAAAATGAACTCTTTTTTACTTTGGATAAATCTTCTTGAATAATTCACCATAGTTGAAAGGGAATCTCTTGTTCTAGAAATTTATCTATGACATATCTTGGCAGACACAAGGAATCAACTATGTTTACCTAGATCATTCTAACTATGAAATCTAGATACAAGAGGTAATCCGCTCTTTCAACAAGTGTTTTCATAATTTTCTCTCCAATTTGGGGCATGGGTGAGCTATGTATGGCTTGCCAAACCTAAGGATATACATGATCTTAAATCATTACCATGTTTATTGTTTAATCATACACATGTATAAATTGGAAGTGGTCATAAACTCTTTTCTTGATGCAATCCGTGGCTGGACTCCAAAACTAATTTAAGACTTAGTAGGTTCCCATGATAGTATCTAATGAGTAAGACATCCTATATAAATGGACCATAGGTTTGGGTAATTTATCCTTGTGGTTTAATTTTTCCCTCAACTAGAAACTTATTATTTATCCCAATACAAGCTAAGCATCACTGGTTAGCAACATGTGCAACAATGGTACCCAATTTAGAATGACAAAATAAATGCTCAACATACCATAGAGTCTATTTAATAGAGCCATTCCAATGCATATCCCCATCCTAAATTTTTATATAGGAATATTCCCCTTTGTCTTCTTTCCTTTTAAAGGGATGGTTTATTCAGGGAGTAAGCATGAAGATAACACCTTCTCAATTGAGTTTTCTTCATTCTACGACACCACCCTATGTTTGTCAAAGTATGCATTAGGTGTGTTTAGGGGTAATTATATTTAGAAGTTATCTCTTAAAATGAATGATATTAATATTTTATTATTCATCTGATTGAGTAAGGCATCCTTTGTCATCTTGATTTCAAAAAAAATCATGTAGGAGAGGTCGATGCATGGTATCACCTCCAGCTTGACAGACATAAAGTGTAGTCTTTGTATTTTTAGGGAACGCAAATCCTTGATAAAAACTTGCTCAAAGAGTATGATATTTTACACATCTAGTGAAAAAATATATATAGAATCGATAACATCCCATATCTCTAAATCATTTGTGTAGTAATTATTGAAAATGGAAATGTTAAAGACTGTATCAGTAAATTTTATAGAATCCTTAATTGAGTAGGGGATAGTGGAGTTGCTCCTTGAAATGTCATATATGAAGATGCCATCATTTTTTCTTAAAATATCCTTCTTAATTTTATGTGGTATATGATCAATTTATTCTCCCAATCAAGTCATTTATTCTTTACATAGTGCTCTGGAGATAGTATCTAGGGCTCTTTCATGATGTAGAAGAGTAGTAGACTTTGAGTGCAAGTTTTGTTTGATAGAAATTAAATATATAAAGGTTGTGTATCACATATAGGATTTTTCATAGAATATTATTTCATGTGTCTTAAATTCCTAATGTTCACTTCTTTTATATTTATTATATAATTCCATTTTTATTAGTTCAAGTTGGTGAGGGTTTTTAACATATTATTTGGAAATATTTCAAATTTATTTGGATAAGTATATCTACTATTATCCTTAGGATTAGGGTATTTGGGTTTATGTTGGGTATCAACCATTATAAAATACCCATAACAAAAATCCCAAAGATCTATTTCTATTAGACAAAATGTCTGCATCACCAAGCCCACAACATGTATATAAATCCCTTAGGGTTTATCAAACAAAATATTCACAACAAAAAGTATGAAGACTAAAAAGTTCATCATGAAAAATGTTTGAGGTATAAGTTATGATACAAACCATTTGTATCAAGGAAATTATTTTAGATAAAATTTTAATGCAAAAACTTTGAAAGAATTATTTATTTTGAGCAAAATTTTTGAAGACCAAAAGCCTAAATGAAAAGAAATGTCAAAATCATAACACCCAAAAATTTATCAAAAAATCAATCCCAAAAGCACACAACCCAAAAAAAAAATTATTAGATAAAACTCCAAATGAAGTGCATGAACAAAATCCCTGATGAGTAAAATCTCTAAATAAATTTGTCCAAATTGCATAAGTCCTAAAATCTATATAGTTGAAAACTCTTGAAATGCATTAATACAATAAGCCTCTACATAATACCAATTTCCAAAATATGATGGTCGATAATAAATATTTTTCCTAAATTTTTAGAAACATATATAAGAGAGTTTTCAACAATAAATCTAGAATCTAAAAAAAAGAGTGGGTCTCATTTCTCGATGGGGAAAGGGGAAGGTTGGGTAAAATGATCTTTGTATCATTTGATGTCATTTAGGGGTCATTTTAGAGCATTAAATACAAGTGGTATAGTTTCAAAAGTAAGAAAAGAGTTTTAAACTCTTCCTTAATGTCCAATATGTTAGTCCCTATTAGACATGCTAATTTCTAACTGAAACTTGTAGGTTCCTAACTAAAACTCAAGAAACTAAGTGGAAAAGGAGTTTCAAAGGTTATACAGCCTATGAGAGAGAGTGGAATGTGGGATGAGGTTATGGTATGTATATTAAAATTAATTCAACTCATTTCTATTCTTGACATGATTTTTAAGTGATAAAAATGATATAAAACCATTTTTATCCTTCATCGGCCTTCTAAATGCAAAATTAGCTAGTTGGTTTCTCCTTAGTACAACTAATGGAAGAAGTTCTATGTCAAATGACTTTGGGGGGTGATATTAAACTAATTAATATTAAATTTCATGTTTGGATTTAAATTAATGGTAAATTATACTTTATGAACCATATTTAACAAGTTTAATATGTTTTTCTCCTTATTGTTTCTCACACCCTACATGTTTTACCCTTATTTGAGAAATTCCATACAGCTCAATTATTGATTTTTATTCTAGATGATGTTGAATGTCTCATATCATGTTTCCCATGATTGGTTTCATTATTTTAAATGATTTTATGGATCAAACAACTCAAATTTCAAGAATGTGTCACCATGTGAGGTTATAGTCAAGTTTCACTACTTGCATAAGTTTTTGTTCTCTACAAAGTTCATGTTTGAGCTTGTATGTGTTATAGTTCTCCTTATAATTTGCATGTGAATTTTGCATTTATGTATATTATTGATGATTTTTTATATAATATGGATCTATATTCCACCACTTATTGGCCTGAATCTCTAGTTTATAGACCCTTTCAACATCCCTAAAAACATTGGATTCCCATGTGAAAGTTATGAAAAGATACATATGTAAAGACACTTTATATAGGGTTTTCAAGAATTATGGACATGATTAAAATCTTAACTATTGTTAATATAACTTAGGCCCTAAAATAACCTCAATTCATAATTAATTTCAAGTACATATGGATACTCAAAACACATTATAAGCACTTGGCCCAACTCTTCATGGTATGAAAGATACAAGCATCTAAATAAGGTCTAAAACTAGGTGTGTTAAGCTTGAAAATATATAATTTATCCAAAGGACCAATTTTACCTTTCAAATAATATTATTTTTTTGAAAACATCTTTATGTCACCTAAAACATCTCATAATACCTTTTTAAATGATCAAAACCAACTTTGGTCTTTACACCTTTGAGACTTCATGTGGGGTTTTGAGCTTGCCTATGGGGTTTTCATTAAGTTTGGAGTGTGACAAATCTTTAAAGGTTTTTAATGGTATTAAAACCATATTACCATTATTTTCAAATACATCCCTAGGATTGATACCCTTAACCACACCTTAAAACTCCAAAAAGTATGTTTGCACCAATAATGACCATTATGAGACATAAAGGGGATTGTGTAAAAACATAGGGCACTTACACTCATTAATTAACCTATATTAGGTCATTGAAAAAAAAATACCAATTTTCAAGTCTTTTGGATGTGTACTTTATCTTGTAGACCCTTTTTACAAAAATTTACCTTGAGATGTCTTCATGCTTCCTCCATGCTTAAACTTGTCTTTATTAAATATTTTTGCATGAAAAACATAAATTTGATCACTTATATTGGAAAATGTATTCTTAAAAAATTATATTATACCTTTTTTAGACCTCTCCAAGTCATAAACTCCTTATTATCACCCAAAAATGATAAAACTTCAACTGGCCTCTAATGGTTGCCTTCTTGACTACAAGAGGACTATGTAAGAACAAAAAGTAATTTAAATATTTCTAGGAACTTTAATATGGAATTGGATATTTTTTTAGGTCATTTAGACCAATAATAATAAATTTCATGCTTTTACTTGACTTGTAAATACGCAAAAATGACTAATTCCTCCAAGGTAGGCTCCAATGTTAACCATGATTTGACATAAGGTTGAATGTACTACAATAATGAATAGTTCCCATAGTCAAAAAAATCACAAAATATGTTTAATAGTTATATTGGTTAATAATGAGTCTCTCCACCAAATTTCATGATTAGATCCTACATATTTTGGCCTGTAGGCCCATTTTGCCAAAGGCTAGTGACATGTACATTCTTGGTCAAATTTCACAACTAATTTATCTTCCTCTTTAAATTGGTGTGTTTATTATCATTATTATTTTTAATATAATATATAATTAATACTTCCATTTTCATTTATTTCACTCTTAATTTCTCAACCCTCACCCTCATGCAACTCATGTATGACTTAAGCTCCTTAAGGAAAATCTATAAATGCTTGTGTGCTCAGTGATGTACGTGATGGTAATGATGAGTTGGGTTGATTATAACATGGTATTTAATTTTTAATCTATGATATAGGATTATTTTAATCCCCATTTTTCTCTTAAGACACTTATTTGAACATGAAATCCTTGTAGACCACCCTCACACTATCAATGCCAACTTGGAAAGGAGCTTGTGTATGACAAGGCTATAAATGGAGATCATGAGGTGACTTTGAGTTTGAAAACATGATTTGGTGAACCTATCCATATTTATAATGATACTATTATATCATGTTTTCTTTATAAATTATCTTATATTGGTTGTGAAAGCTTCTTTGTAGACCATTAGTCCTTTAACTAACATACTAGCTTATAGATAAGTCTTTAGCCTCATGTGGCTATAGGTCAGTACCTTTTATGTTGAGATTGATTGAGATTGGTATTTGAGTGTCATTTTTTAATTATTTTACCTCAATAAATTCTATAAATTACTATGTAACACTTCATATGATCATGAATCTCTATATGAACCACTATGCTTATACACTCCTCATTTTGGTAAAAAGCTTGCTTGTTAGCACTAAATATGTATATCCATAGGGTGTATGATTGTATAATTTTTTTACAAGTTACAACATGAAATATTATTCATACATCATCTTTATTCTCATAAACTTACTCTTGAGTATGAATTCTTTAGGAACTCTATCTCTGATTGCCCAAACCACTACTTGGATGTACGTGAACTTTTGTGATGGCTAAAGGTGTATTTTGAGCCTATATGTGTTATAGGTTTCCTTGGAATTTGAATATGCCATTTGAATTTAGGTATATTCATGAAATATCTAATCTCAATGATCTTAATTATCTCTTTACCATTATCTACTTTATTTACTAACCTGAATCATGAAACTTCTCCATATGCTTTAGATCTCATTCCTTTCCATGTTTATAAACCTAAATACTTATGAGGCTATAAGTAGAAGTTTGGATCGACCATTGATGAGTGTCTAAGTGTTTAGAGTTGATCAAAATTAATATTTTGATGAATTCACTAAATTTGTTCCCATGAATCATTATAATCATGAAAACCTTATAAGATGAAAAATATTTGCCATCATGCTCCTAGTGTCATCACCAAACCTTCCCAAGGGTTATACCTCCTTTCTAAAATGTATAAGGGTGTATGATATCATATTATATATATTTCCATCTTATTTTAGATATAATTCAAGCAACCTCTATCATACTAGGCACTTGTGAGTATCTCAGACCCTCTAATTAACTCATCTAAACCTCTCAAGATTGTCTACTCAGTCGACTTGCTTATTCAAACACTTTTCATATTTGGCCTACACCAAGAACTATCATGCTATGTAGGTGAAAATATAATATTATCAATGCTATAGGTTTTCACATGTCAAAGTATGTGACTTTTACTTATGTGTAGAATCTTGAGGTCATGGAAAACCTCTTAGATAAAAAGAGACTACTCTCTTATTCATAATACATTCATGAAACTCAGAACCAACTCTAAGCTCTTGAGATTGTCCACTCTTCAAGTGTCCATCTAGATGTAGGTTATCATGGGAAAGATCCTATAGGTGGGTGTCTTGAGGTGACCTTCAAAAAAGGAAAACTAATTCTTTTATTGGTTTTCAACATATCCATTAGATATCAAACATGGATTCATGCCTCTTGATGTACACTACCCTTGTACCAAAGTATAAGCTTGTATACATCTAAAACTTACATCACTTCCTTGTGTAGACACCACAAATATGTACAAAATGGTTCTAAATTTCATAACTCCCCTAGACCACCTTAGGGCCCCCTTGAGCACAACCTTGACCTTTTTCACCCCTAACTAAACCTAACCCACCTAACCTAAGTTAGTTGACCTTCTAACTAAAACCCACCTTTCTACCAACCCTACCTTTAACCCTTGACCATTAATGGTCACCTTGACCATCAATGGTCAGGTTCCACCATCTAAACAAACTTAACTCACCCTTAAAATTGTAACTTTATTTTTTATAATTATAATTTGTAATTCATGTGTGAGCCCATGCATGCACAAGTTATAATTAGATAGCAAGTTGGACCCCTTATTACTGTCTTGTTACACCTCTCCTTCTTTTCCTATAAGAAGAGAGGAACATGAGGTGAAAAAGTATCCATCTAAAAATATCAAGATATTTTGTTTCAAGAACTTATTTTTTAGGTGTTCTTCCAACAATATAGTAATTTAGTGATCCAACCATCACATCAAAGAGTTGACTTACTTTTTCCCCTTAGTTAGCAACCAAGTACCATTACTCTACCAAAATATACTAATGAGTCAATCACCTCAACCACTCATCTGACCTAATTTAACCAAGCTGAGTATTTGTTTTCCATTACTCAATTAATTTTCTTGTATTTTGCAATTAGCCTAGCACAAACTAACCTTCTGGAATTGTCTTTTGTTATCTCATTAATTAGATTTTTATCACCCAGACCCAACACACATTAACCACTGACGGTCACCTTGACTACCGATAGTCTGTCCAACCACCAATATTTGTCTTTGATGATGCCACTAATTTTTTTTATTTATAGACTCATCCATATGTAGTTATATATATTTTTCCAATATGAATCCATAGAACTTTCCATGACCTATACAAATGAATGAATGAATGAATGATTATATGTGTGCATTAATATATAAATATTGTGTTATGGATTAATGATGATTTTTATTTCATTAGAGTATACTTGTGTAACATTATTTAATAGACATTTAAATGGTAAAATAAGACTGCAAGAATCTTATTTGGTCACAACACTTATAGATAAACCCACAATAAAAGGGACTTCTAGCTTGTAACAACTACAAAGCTGCAAGCTTTCACCTACAAGTTTCCCATAAAAACTACCAAGCTAAAATATTTCTACCTATAGGTTACTCATAGTAACTAAAGGATTTCACCTATAGGTTAATCATAGTAATTATAGGCTTTCACCTATAGGAGCCCATAGCCACTACACAGAACAAACTATTACTATGATAATAAGTAATTAGCTTTTTAAAGACATATCCAACTATCTTAGAAACAAAGTAAATGATAAAAGAGGATCCTCCATAATAGTTGTACAGACTCCTCACATGAAAATAAACTTAGACGTGCTACCAAAGGATAAATAAAATAGGGACAATGAAAAAGAGATAAAGAAGTAAAACAAAATATATTATCCTTTACCTAGTTAGGATAAAAAACAAATAGCTTTAAGTTACTGACCACTTGAAGGTTGATTGGGTTAGTTATAAAGTATTTTTACCTTTCCTAGATTAGTTTTCTTGGTTGAATATAATAAATTTCCTTATTTATTTAATGGCATAACCTAGATTAGATTAGGATGATGGAATTGTAGAAATTAATTACATTCTAATTTTTTGAATATTATAATTTATTATAGCAATATTTAATTACTATGGATCTGAGTAATGAAAAGGTTGATTCTGTAATAAGATTTTTTAAGTCTCTTAGATAAGAATTAGAAATCGGTTCTGAATGAGGAGGGCCACTTTGAAAGGAGTTGTAGTGAAGATCCTAACCCTGCTTCGATTAAAGTGTGTTGTGTGAGTTAATTTCATTACTAGTCTAATTATATGAAGTGTGATGCATGTGTGATTCATAAGTGTGAATAATTTTTGCATTCTATTATAATCATTTTCTTTTATATCTATATTTTAAAATTAGGATAAGTTCATTATACTACAACTATCAAATAAGTAAGTCTATGAGTCAATAATGCATATATACTGCCAACATCTTTAAAAAGCCTATGTACCCTAGGTTGATAATTAATGTTAAGTAGATTTAAGAATATAGTATTAACTAGGTAATAAGTTTGTCTAAAATTTTGGTGCCATTGTTAGGGTGGTTTTCAATTATTGGTTTCTAAATTAATTTTACTGATTTCATTTTGTGTATTCTAGAGTAGCTTTCTTGCTTTCATTTCTTGCTTTTTAGAGTAACTTTATTTATTTCATTAGATAACTTTAATTCTTTATAGAGATAAAATTTCAATACTTATTGTTTTCATTTTCTGCATTTTATTTCTACTCATTTTGAAACAACCCTTGAAATGGAAAAATGAAAAGAGAAAAAAAAACTAACCCTATGCAGGAAGGGATAGGATAGCTAAAGGATCGGCTCAAACATTTATGTAGAGAGAAAAAGATTATCAAGAGAGATTCCTACCAAAAAAGCCAAAAGTTTCTACCCAAAAAGAATCAAAAGTACCTATATCAACTAAGAATCCTATTGAAATATATACCATAAGCCAAAGGGCTCTTGAAGAAGGGAACACTACAAACCGAAGGAGGTATCTTGAAGAGGAAATATTATTGGCTTTGAAAAAGGAAAAAAAATTAGAGGAAGCATTAGCCGAGTTAGTAAGAAGAAACAAAGGGAAAGAAATACATGAACTAAATAATCTAGAAAGTAACATTAGAACAACATTCTAACAAGGCTTTCTTAAACAAATCAAAGAAAGCTCAAGAGAGTCTTTAGACTTTTTATATGGTAAAAAGACTATGGATCAGTAGATAAATGTTTATTATCATGCTAACTAAGGGACTGATAGAGAATTTAAGGACATGATCCTAAGTACCTTTGGTATCCATATCATAATAAAAGACATCATGAATGGAGGAGAATTTTTATAAACAAAATAGGGCTCTAGACATAGTTACTTTTGAATTTTGTATCCTAGATGAAATGGGCATAACATAAATGAAAAATATCTTACCCTTAGCCTTTCCTAATTTTAGAGGTATGTTATTAGAAGACTCAAACACATTTTTGTTTGAATTTTATATCCTCTAGAGAAGCTATGACTATAGGAAAGATTCACATAAATTAAAACTTTTTTCCTTCCACGCTCAAAGACTCACCACTTCATTAGTTCATGGGATTGGATAGTAATTCAATCCATTATAGGGAAAACATGAAAACAAAGTTTTTGACTAAGTATTAGGAGTATGGAAAATAAATAAATTATATAAGGAATGACATCTTTAAGATGACTCAAGAAGTGGATAAATCATTAGAATACTACATTGAATGATTCATGTTCAATGTATATAAATTTGAGCAAAGTACACTAGGAGAAGAGCCTCTAAAAATCATCTTCCTAAAAGGAGTCAAAGAAGATTGTCTAAAAACATTTAACCTAATGAGTGGGGGATATATCTCCCAAATTTCATTTGTATACATCAATGAGTTGAGAAAAAATTATTCTAGATCTACCATAAACAAAGTCTAAGGCAACAAGCTTCCACTAGCAACTGGAAGTGACCTATCAAAATCTAAAGTTAGTGAGCTATTACAAGACATGAAATAGGATATCATTAGTCACTTGGCCACCCAGTTGGATAGCCTACACAAAAGGCAAAATCAAGTAGGCTTGGATCAATATTTGACCATATATTATTTGGATTGTAGGAAAAAGAAGGAAGACTGTAGGCGTCTTGAGGTTCAGGCTAAGATAGCTAACATTATAGCTAAAGAATAAAAAATAGTAGAGTTTTATGCTATAGGAGGATATGGGGACCAAGTTTTCTATGTTGTACAAAAAAATACATTAGTTTAACAACAATCTTATCTAGGTATGATACAAAATTTACCTTTTTCAAATTCTATCTTTTTTTATTCATAATTTACAAATACTAGTCCCAATTGGACTAGTCCATGGTTGAATGTCCCACATCCTAATCCTAGTTAGTAGCCATCTTAGACAAGCTACCCCTCCACCTCTTTATAGCATCCATAAAATTTATCCCCACTATAGATATAGGATTGGTAGCTACCCAAAGGCCCACCCCTTGCAAACTAGTGGCAATAGCTCTGGAGACCTAATCAGCCCTAGGGAAACTATCAGGGAGGATTCCCTCTACATCAACAACAATAACTCCTACTCTTATACCCAATACACAAACTAAACCCAAGCCTTATCATCTCCTTTCTCAACCCATAAAAAATCCTACAAATAAGTTGGTGCAACCAAAAGTCAGTGTTAAACATGTTCAATACCCAGTATATATGATGGACATCAATTAAGTTCACCTACGTTTATGAAAAGTTATACCACCTCCATCCCCACCCATAATAATAGAGTCAGCTTGAAAAACTCTAGAAGATCATGCTAACCCACCTTCACCAATATAAAAAATTTCTAAATCAATAAATAAAGTATTTGATGAAGCAGTCCCACCATTTATATAATATCTTAGCCTTCATCACCATGCAACTAAGCCTAAATTTGAATTCATAGGGTAACTCAATAATCTCTATGTTAAAATTTCTCTCTTCTAGGCCATCAAGGATGTGCCCATATATTCCAAATATGTAAGAGACTTATGTCTATGTAAACTTGGAATGAAGAAGGATCCTAATATAATGCATGTGATTGGCCAGCTGATAGAAATTATTTTGGGAAACACCCTACAAAAGAAATATTCAGATCTAGGATGCCCAGTAGTAACAGTCTAGATCCATGACCAATAGTTTTCCAATACATTGATAGACCTATGGGTTGAAATAAATGTAAAGAAAATTAAAACCATGAAAAAGTTACAGTTGAATAATATTCATCCCATATCTATAATGTTGCAAATGGACAACAAATCTATAGTTTTGCTCCAAAGTCTGTTCGCTCATAGGAAAAAGGAGTCTCATCCTATATTGCATGAGGGATTAATTCTAATAATTGAAGGTCACTACAAAAAAAAGGCCATTGTTATGAATCCTTATTCAGAAAAAAAATGACTTACAGAGTAACAAGAATGAAATAGTAAAAGGGAAAGAAAAAGCTAAATTCGAATTCCCTAGTTTTAAAAATCAGAATGCTGATGAGGAAATAGAGTGGGAAAGCACTAAAAATTTTGAGGAGGAGAACATGGAGGAAGAGGGAGGAACAAAAAGCAGGTAATCAAGTTCCAGCAAGGAAGATGAAGTTCAAGACAAGAATGAGAAAGAAGGAGTCACTATAGAGGAAAAAGCTGAAAACAGTAACCATGATCCTAAGGAAAAACATCAAGTGTTGGAGGAAACTGATAAAGATTTGGATGATCCTTTTGAGGACCCTATTTTGATAAATGAGAAGGAAAATCTAGTTCAGGTCATCAACCAAGTAATGAAAAAGGGAGCTCAAGCTAAGGATGTCAGTAACGAAAATGAAAGCCCTGTTGAAACTAAGGAACAAAAACAAATGGAAAGGGAGGATCACATGGAAGAAGTTGGAAATAGTCCAAAAAAGAATACAGAAGATTGGAGTGATATAAGGTAGAATGATGGGAGTCACCCACCTATGAGCTTGGCCAATTGCAAAGCAGATGCTATCCTTCAATTTGATTCATGGATGTATAAGGAGATAATGGAACTCAAGAAGAGAATGGAAATAATGGAAGGTAACTAGGAGGCAGTTCAGAATAAATTCAATAACATGGAAAAGCAGATGAGGGATATTCCTATCAAACTCAAAGACTATGAGAACAACCTAAGGGAAATCATTAAGGAAAGTAGAATGAAGATGGAGGAGGTTACATCAAGCATATGTGCTACTGTTGTAAACATTGGAAAATGAGCAAATGAGGAAATCAAATCCTCGGAGGGGCTTAGTAAGAGAACTAGACAGAGCTCAAGAAAGAAAGCAATGCAAGAGGGAGCCAAGCCAATGGCTACTGCCATTCAAGACACTACTGTGAAAGGTAAGGAAGCAGTAAAGATGATTTTGGAACTAGAAGAATAGATCCTGGTTCTTTTAGTTGGATGTAATATCTGGTCTCGTTACCTAGTTTTTTGTATCCTCTTTACTATGGAGTTTCTAGGTCTCTGTAAAACCTGGGGGTTGTCTTTTGATTTTCTTTTTTGGTGGTTTCAGGTCTATGTAAAACCTGATGTTGATACTTCTTTGAAGTAGGTTTTAAGTTTCACCTGTGGACGTTATTGTTTCATCCTTCTCCCTTTGTTTCAGGGTTTTGGGGTCCCTTCAAAACCTATTTTTACCTTAATCTAAAACAAATCTATAGTTAGACCAAAAGGAGTCATTAAATATCTTATTATTACTATAGATTATTGGGAGTATCTTGTAGACTTCATTAATGTATAACTAAAGTCTAGTTTGGGTGGATACCCTCTCATCTTAGGATGACCTTGGCTTGTAACAATAGATACCTTCATTAGTTGTATGTTAGGTAACATGTTGATATCCAATGGAAACCATACTAAGAATTTGGTCATCTATCCTATGGTATAACCATATTTGGAACTAGAGCATATATTATGGGTTAAAGAAGATGAGGGAGAATATCCTCCTTTGATTCCTATATTAACCATAGACTATGCATGCACCTTGGTTGATCAAGAGGAAGATACAATTATCTCAAATGTTCTCCAAAATAATCACTAGAGTAATCCTTAATATCTCAACAACCTATAATGCCTAAAGTGCCCATTTGCTAATCTCTAGGTAGAAAATAAATCTACTACATCTAGATAGAAAATATTCCATCAACGGCTACCTCATAGATATAGCCAAACTAGATCCATTAACAATTTAGAAATAATCAAAGCACTCAAAAAGTAAATTAAAATCTCCGTAGGAAAAACATTACCTATTAATAGCAAGTTAGACTCAAATGAGGAGAAATGCCTAGTCAGCATGTTGCATGCAAACCAACACACTTTTACATGAGATTATGAGGATATACAAGGAACTATCCTAGAAACATGTACACATAATATTTATATAAAATAGGAGTGCTAACTAATTAGATAGCCACAACGTAGGATGAATCTAGCTCTTAGAGAAATATTTAAAGTAGAACTATAGAAACTCCTGATTGATGGATTTATGTATCCCATCATAGATAGTGAACAAGTTTCACCATTGATAATTATAATAAAGAAAAATGGAGAGTGGAACGTTTTCATATATTATAGGTAAATCAATACAACAACCAAAAAGGATCATTTTCCTCTACCATTCATTGATTAGGTGTTTGACACAATAGCAAGAAAAAATTATTTTGCTTTCTAGATGGCTTCAATGGTTACAACCATATTAGAATTACTCCTGAGGACCAGGATAAATCCACCCTCACTTGTCCCTAGGGTATTTATTCTTACATTGTATTATCTTTTGGATTGTGTAACACTCCTATAACATTCTAAAGGGCTATTGTGAGTATCTTTTAAAATCTAGACAATGAATGTATAGAAATATACATGGATGACTTCACTGTCTATGTGGAAATTTTTTATTAGTGATTAAATAACTTAAAAAATGTTTTATAACATTTTTATGATAACTATTTTTCCTTAAGTAATAAAAAATTCTACATGCTAATGATATAAGGTATTGTCCTAAGCCACCGTGTATCTACTGAAGGAATCAATGTTGACCCTACAAAAATAGCATAATAAAAAAATTTCATGTACCTCAAAAATAGAAGGATGTCAAGAGATTTATAGGACATGATAGTTACTAAAAAATATTTAAGAACAATTTTAGCAAAGTAGAATCACCATTATTTACTCTCTTGACTAAAGATGCTAAAGTCATGTGGATTCCTAATTGTGATCCAGCCTTGAAGAAATTAAAGTAATTATTGACCACCACCATAATTATGCATGGTCTTAGTTGGAAGCTTCCTTTCCATATTCACATAGATGCTTTAGATACTACCTTGGGATCTTTTCTATGATAAAATAGGAAGCACTCAACTATGCCATATATTTCATAAGAAAGAATCTATATGTAGTAAAATTAAATTACATAGTAATTCAAAAAGAGTTCTTGGTAGTAGTTTATGATATCAAGTTTCATCACTACATAATAGGCTACCATGTCTTTATTAATAGAGACCATGCATCCATTGGATACCTTATGAACAAACCATCTATCCCAGACACAATGATAAGATGGATTCTCTTATTACAAGAATTTGATCTAACTATTGTAGGTAAGTCTAGTAAGGATAATTTCATAGTTGACTTCCTATCATGACTACAATCCCCTCAAGAGGATACAATAGTGTATGAATTATTTATAGATCAACACCTGCTCTCTCTCACTATTACTACACCTTGGTATGCTAATATTTCTAACTACCTTGTAACAAGGCTACTTTCATAACACTTCCTCCCTAAACAAAAAATAACTTTGATTTGGAAAAATGGTAGGTATTCCAGACTATCTAGATTCTTTTTCTATATTGGGCCTAACTTCATCATCATAAGATGTCTTAGAGAAGATGAAGTTATATATATCCTCAAATCTTGCCATGATGAACCTTGTGGAGGGTAATTTGCAACCAATTGTACAATAGTAATTTTTTTGAATATAAGGCATTATTGACCCTCAATCCATCAAGATGTAATAAGGTATACAACTCATTATGATAGATGTCAATGTATGGGGAGACCCACACATTATAATGAGATGCCTTTGTAGCCTCAAATGGTGTTTTAACCATTTGGAAAATTGGGCCTAGATTTTGTAGTACTTATTGTTCAAATTCTACCCTAGGTTTGCACCTTTCAAATTTGGCCAATCCAGTACTTATTTTTCCTTTAGAATAAATGTTCTTTGATAAAACCTATAATAAATACATAAGTATTTTATTTTTATAAGGTTTGTTTTGGTCTTTTTTTAAGCCTTTAAGGAATTATTTCATGTTTTTTTTTAATCTTTACCAAATTCTTTTGGAATTTATATTCAAGGATTTTCCTTAAAAGTATTTCTTCGGGTTCTCTTCTGGCCAAGTGTTGAATTCTTTCAGATAAATTACCCACACAATTTTTCAAAACTTACTTTACAATTTTTCTAAAATATATCTTCAAGCCAAAAGGTACCCTTGTAATTTTCTAAAGGAAACTTTCATTTTTCCAAGGGGCACTTTCATTTTTCTAAAGGGCACTTTCATTTTTTGAAGGGTATCCTTTGTCAAGACAAGGTCCACTTTAGTTTTTCTAAATGATCATTTGTAACTTTCTCAAAGATTATTTTCTTTGGAAAGTGGTCACTTTCATTTTTTTGAAGGGGCACTTGCATTTTCAAAGGATCATTTCATTTCTCCTGAAAGGAATTTCCAAAAGCCTAAAGGACTATTACAACTTCTCCAAAGGGCATTTCAACTTTTTTGAAGCGACCAATCAAAAATCCATAGGAAAATATGAGAAGTGACTAAAGAATAAACCTCAAAATAATTACTTCCAACATTTTATTTGAAGGAAATGAAGAGAAGGAACTCTGAAAGAATTCATTAAGACTTTTTGTCTAAAGGAAATGAATGAGTAATGAGCTCCAAGGAAAAGACTCAACAAAAGGTCTGAGGAATTAAACAAAAACAATTAGCCATGAAAAAAATTTCTGAAGAAAAGGTCCAAGAATAAAATTTTGAAGAAAATACCCAAAAGAGTGATGGTCCACAAGAACTCAATTTTAAACTATGAAGAGTAGCCAATGCTATTCAAAAGACTTGGTAGGAACATAAGAGTAGACAAAGCAAGAAAAATGGATAGGATGAATGTTCAATTCATTACTTCCATGAAATTGACAAATATAGGTGTCTAGAGGATAACTAGTATTTGGAAAGAGCATTTTTAAATTTCCATCATGAGTTCTAGCAGTGTGATGTGTTAGCTTTTCTGTTTTCAATTTTGAACTCTCATGGATGATTTTCGATAGAAGTAGTTTCATGTGTCACTCCTGAAGGTTTGATACCACTTTCCACCATTCTCATGAATTTTTTTGGACAATTAATACTCTTGACATGGCATGGATTTATCATCCATCTCTCTCATGGATCTATAACTAACTTTCATGTCAATGACACATGTCCTTATGCCTATTCAGATTCTCTTATCTCTCTCTTCCTGAAAGTTATATAAATTGAGACATTTAAACAATCATAGATAACCAAAAAATTTTTATGGTGAAGCTATATTTAAATTATGTTTCACTTTTTTTTAGACATTGAATATAATACCAATTCTAATTTATAAAGTTATGTTTGAATATGTGAGCGATGTATAGTGGAGCCATGTGATAGCATCATCCTTAGTCCCTTTATCCTTCATGTTTAAACAAAGGTTTTGATGTTAATAGGTCATGTGAATTGTGTTAAATGCATTGAATTATATTTCAAGTATGCAATTATATCTATGGTGTGTAATCTACCCCTTAGGTTGACCATTTTGTTGATTGTCTCAAGCATGTTATCTTCGCATTGAAACACTATGTTAGTATCTTTCAATGCATGGAATTAGTCTTGGAAATAATTATTATTCAATATAAGTGTGAGATTCAGTGGGATATATTCTTGGTGGATCACCTCTTTAGCATATTTTTCTATTTTATGTAAACTCTTGACTCTTTTCATGAACAAGCATTAGATTATGTGATAGACACTTAGATAAGAATTTAGGGAACTAACCCTTTTCAATCCTAGAGACTCATCTCTCTTATTAGTTTCCAAAAACTTAAGGGATGATTTAATTTTTCCTCAAATTAAAGGAGCTTCATAGAATGTCCTAGGGTACACAATTTGATGATAATAGTTATGGCATGCCTAGTGGGATAGCTAGTCCTAATTATTTCCATGTGAAGGTGAATGTTGGCCTCAACAAGTCCAAGGTTGTAGAAGTGTTATAATATATCACTTGACAACTCCAAAAGGTGAGAATATATGTTTGTAGATCAGTTTTTCCACAATATAATTCATGTTCCTCATTAGATCATCTTTTAATAGGATTTTCAATCAAGTTCCTTAGCCTAAAACTCCTCTTGAATAATGACACCCTGAACCATTCCTAACCTTTATAGATCTTGAACAAGAAGGTTTTGAAGAAGAAGAAGAGGAAGAATAAATGGCTAGAAGACATCCATTCCAAGCCTTCAACACCCAAAATATAATTAACATTCTTTTGTATGATCTTATTCCTCTTAATGATAACCAAAGTCTCCCTAATTTTAATGGAGAGGGTCTTGTTACCTCATTTAAGCATATTAGGGACATTTCAAACTTTTGTAATTTCCATAATATCACCCAATCTAACATAAATAGTAGACTACTTTCCATGTCTTTAAATGGGAAGGCACTTGATTGGTATATAACATTAGAAGGTGGCTATATTATTAATTGGGATAGTTTTGGACAGTTGCTAGTAAACATGTTAAAAAATAAGAGTGACCATACTTCACTAATTCACCCATTGAATGTGATAAAAAGAGGTCCTAATGAATCCATAGGAGATTTTAATGAGAGATTTCAAAGAACCTAACATAAGCTAACACATATTATGAGGCCTCCTCCAAGCTTTGTATTCCCCATCTATCTTAAGGATATTGACACTAATGTTGTAGTCAATGGGAGGATTTACTTTACTTGAGGCATATGAGATAGAAATTGAAGCTAAGAATAGTCTGATACAAGTTGGGAAAATACCTCCAAGAGTATCCATGCCTTTGTTATCTCATAATTAAATTGAATCCCCAATCATAACACAATTTACCAATACTAATTCCAAACTATAACTACTCCCAAGAAGGTGGATGATGCTATAGATAAGGATGAGATGATTCAGTCTTTGTAATCCCAGATCAAACAATCATAAATGTATGAAAATGTTTCACCCAATCCTTAATGCTATCCTTATTAAGGATATAGATCTCAACCCCAATACACTAACCAAGGAAGATGACAAGGATAAAAAGTTTTGAATATACAACCCAACACCTATAATCCTAATTCCATTTTATTGACAAAGGTTGTTGTTCTAGTCCACACCAATCTAGTTCAAGGAGAGGAGCATTTAGATCATTGGGGGAAATATCAAGATCAGTTTATGCATAATGTTTAAGAAGGTAATCAAGATTTTATAACTCAATAAGGAGCTAATCCTTATGTTACATTAGAATAATCAAATCTCATGCAAAGAGATGTTCAAGGAAAAGGTAGCAGCCAAATTACTTATTCTATGAACTTCCAAGTAGAAGACAATTATGTGATAAATAAAAATACATCATTTTCAGCCAAAATAAGGTATTTAAAGAGGGATTTAGGTGATACTTTATTATCAAAAGTGATTCGATGTAGTGCCTCTCCAAGGTCACAAAGTGCAAGTACCAATGTAATAGATCCTACTAGTCACACTACTCCTCAAAGTGAGAATGTGAGCAAGGCTACCAGACCTCTAGTAAAATAAGTTCAAGCTCCCTCATTTCCTTAAATAATGAAATAAAAGGTGAATACTTCCAATTTAAACATTATTGACTCTTTCAAGAATACCAAAACTAGAATTTCTCTTTGGGAAGTATTGCATATACCTAGCTAAAAGGAGCTTTTGCAAGAACAACTCTTAATCATTTATTTATCCCCTCAAGTTATAATAAATAATGGTTTAGACCTTACCAACACACCTAATTATGTTTTGTAACCATCTAAAAAATCTTAAAATCCTCCACTTTTCTATCTCACACTCATTATGGGAGACAAATTGGTTCATAACTGTATTGTGGATAGTGGGGCCAGTACCACAGTTATGCCTAAAGTGGTTGATAAATGGGGACTAAAATATGAGCCTCATAGTAAGGTTGGTTTCATCTTGATGGAACTCTATCCAATATTTTGGGGTTGGTTAAAGGTTCAAAAAATTTCTTTCATGATTGTCCAAGTTTCCCCATCCTACAAGACATTGTGGTTGTTGATCTTCCAGCTCATTTGGCTATTTGCTTGTCAAGAGACTTCATGATTAAGATTGGAGGGTACCTTATATCTGATTGGTCTCTTCTATCCTTTATAATAATATATGGAGCTAAAGTGACAATAAAAACATATCCCTTGCCAAGGTTCTACATTGAACCATATGTGGAGACAAATTCAAATCAGAATTGTATGATTAGTGAGAAAGAAGAAGATGACATTGGTGGTGAAACATCCTTTCCCCTTGAAGGTATATCTAACCCTTTTATTTAATAGTATGTTACTAAAACTTATGATTATGACCCCTATGCATTCATAGTATAAATTGAATTAGGACTATATTACATGCATGAGAAGAAAATTCTTATACCATCACTTAGTAATGAGGATCATGAACTTGAAGGGATATGGGAAATGGTTTTTGATGGCTCTAGAAGCAAAGTAGGGGTAGGACCTAGTGTCATTTTGTTTTCTCATTCAAATAACCAATATTATTCTTCATAGAGATTTTATTTTAGTTGTACTTGTAATGTAGCTAAATATGAAGGCTTAGTTCGTGTCTTCTAATTGGCAAAGAAAAATGGGATCAAGAATTTGAAATTATATGGAAATAGTGAATTAATTATACATCAAGTGAGAAACCAAGATATAACCAATAACCCTTTACTTAAGTCCTACAGGCATAGGGTGTGGGATTTAATTAAGGTCTTTGATGTTTTCAATATCTAACCTATAATAAGAGACTCAAATAAACATGTTGATAAGTTGGCTATGATAGGAGCACATTTTAATATAGTGGCTAATGTAAGTAGAGAGGACCAACATCACATCAAAGTCATTGTTAGAACTTCTATTCTAGATAATGAAGTGTCTTGGTAAGTGTTTGAGAGTAATAAACACATTATACACTTCATTCAAAATGAAGTAGAATTTTCTTAAGAAAATCAAAAGAAGCTTCACAATCAATATGAAGAACAAGTTATCCAACTGAGGAAAAACAAGATACCAAAAGGGTTGGTTACTTTGGAGAGTGTGTTCAATAAATATGATAAAATAAGGAAATAAAGGGTAATCATGTCTACAAAGGAAGATAACTATTATAGAATCTTGATATTTAAGGATAAACTTCTAGAAATTGGTAAGATATGTTCTCTTTCTGAAAGACAAGCCTTATTTGAATTGTGTAATGAATTTCATGATGTATTTTCTTTGGAATACAAGGATTTGAAAGGGTTTGATCCAGGTCTAGCTCATCTCACCCTTGAGTTAGAATATGGAGCTAAACTAGTTAGGAAAAAAAAGAGGCATATCAATCCCAAGATAGAGGAACTCATGAGGAGAGAGCTTACCTAATTGATTGAGTCTAGGATTAGCTTTCCTATCAAGTACTCAACTTGGGTAGCTAACCTTGTACCTATTTCAAAAAAAGTAGAGAGATCAGGCTCTATGTGGAAATTATGGATCTGAATGGAGTTTCACTCAAAGAATATTATACAATACCTTCCATGGAGTAGATTTTTCAAGTGGTTTTAGGTTCTCAATGCTTTTCACTACTTGATGGCTATTTAGGTTATAACCAAATACTAGTGAATGAAGAGGATTAGTTCAAGACAACATTCACCAAAAAATGGTGAACATTTTCATATAGAATATGGCTTTTGGTTTGTCTAATGTTGGTGCCACCTTCTAAGGAACAATGGACATGGAATTTAAAGGTTTGATCAATAATTTTTTGCTTGTATACCTTGATGATATAAATATTTTTTTAAAAGATGATAATGACCACATGAAACATCTAAGGCAAGTCTTTGAGAAGTGCATAGAGTTTGGAGTTTTTATTAATCCAAATAAATGTATCTTTGTTGTTCATGAAGGAAAATTATTAGGTCATGTTGTGTCAAAGGAAGACCTATCTATTGATCCTAAAAGGATTGAAGCCATTATAGGCCTATATTTGCCTCTACACAAAATGTTTTCAAATATTCTTGGGCAAGATCAACTTTTTAAGAATTTTTATTCCAAGATTTGTTACTTTGGTGAAGCTTGTTACAACCATGCTCAAGAAGAACTAAGATTTTTCTCGGACAAAGGAAGGTAAGAACAAATTTGAGGCAATCAAAAAAGCAATTGCCTAATCTCCTACTCTCTTGAACCCAAAATTTTCCAAGGATTTAATACTCTATACTTTTTCTAATCTTGACATAATATCAACTATGTGTATGCAAAAAGATTATGAGGAAGTCAAAAAATCCATTGCTTTCTTTAGTCAAGGATTAGAAAATTATGAGGTTAAGTTTACATTTGTTGAGAAGTAGACTCTAGCTGTGATAATAGGTTTGAAAAATTTTAGGCACATGGTTTCAAACAATAGGATACATGTCATGGTCTCTCATCTTAACACCAAAGAGTTCCTCTTAAGCAAATCCCTCAATGAGAAGAGAGCTAGGTGGATCACAAATGTAATGGAATATGATGTTGATCTCAAGGTAACCAACTTGGTAAGAGGAAAGGGGTTATGTGAACATCTAGCTCTAGATATTCAAGGGCCAAAATAAGAGGTCTTGGTCAATAAAGTTCATCCTTAACCAGCTAGTCACATACCAATTTAAATTTGGACACATGACATGATTGGTTTCCTCCAAAATGGTGATTGTCCTAATGGTTTAAACAAGTCACAAAGAAGGTATTTTAGATTGAAAAACATTATTTATTGTCTTGTAGATGGTATTCTCTTTCAAAATGATGTGAATGGTATACTACTAATGTGTGTTGATAATGATCAATTTGTCATCTTGCTAGAAAATTTTCACAATGGTGTAGATGGAGGTCATTTCTCCACAAAAACAATAGCTACAAAGATAATGAGGGTAGGGTATTATTGCCCTATCATTTTCAAGGATTGATACTCTTGGGTTAGGAGGTGTCCTCAATGTGCCTTCTTTTTAAGAAAATAGAAAATTGTAGCCCTTCCATTGAATCTTGTCCAAGTGGACTAGCCTTTCATGCAATGGGGCCCTGATTTCATTAGTATGATCAACCCTCCATAAAGTGCTAAAAACAAATGTATATTGATTGCTACTGATTACTTCACAAGATGGGTAGAAGATATTACATTGAAGGAGGAAAATGAAAATGCAATTTTGGAGTTTTATGACAGTATCATCGAAGATTTGGGGTTCCCTATACTATCATTTCTGATAATGTACTTGATTTTATGAGTGTCAAAACTTTTTGAGGGGGAAAATAAGAATGGAATTTACTAGATTACCTCTTCCAAATATTACCCTCAAGGTAATGGATTAGCTGCATCTACTAATAACAACCTCATCAAGATCATGAAGAGGACATTAGAGAACAATCAAAGAGCATGAAAAACCAAGTTGAAGATAGCCTTATGGGCTGATAGGATCACTCCTAAGAGATCAATTGGTAACTCTCCCTTTGTGTCTTTTTATGGGATAGAAGCTAGATTGTCCATCTCTCAAGATCTCCCTAATCTAGGACTTTCACATCATTTAGAACTACTAGAAAATAATCCAATGGAATTTAGATTGATATAACTAATGTAACTACAATAAGTAAGGGACAGCGCACATAAGACCATGGAACACCACCAAGTACTCATGAAGAAATCATTTGATAAAAGAGAAAGTACAAGAGTGTTAAAAGAAGGTGACTTGGTTATTAAATGGGATGAGGATAGATCAAAAATATGTAAACACACAAATTTTGATGCTTTATGGAGTGGCCATTACATCATCATCAAGTGAAATCAAAGAAACTCCTTTCAACTAACCAAGATGAATGGAGAAGAATTGTCTATCCCTATGAATGGGATACATATAAAGTTATGCTATTAGTCCTTAGAAGTCTGTCTTGTAAATATTAGCATAGATGTGTCTGTTTAGTCTAGTTTATTTTGATCTGTTTTGCTCCCTAAGTGTCTGAGTTGACACATGTGTGTTTCCTTTGTGTTGCCTAAGTGCTTAGTAGGACAAGTGTGTATACTCCTATGTGTGTCTTATGTAATGTCAATTATCTTGTAGTTAATCCAAGGTATTTTCATGACAATCTAAGTGCTCATTTATGTGACTCCATTCCCAATAAAAGGATTTAGGCAAATTGTCTTAGGCATAGTAGGCATGCCATTCTTAGGAATCACCAAGAATGTTGGTCGAATTCTACCCTAGGTTTGCACCTTTCAAATTTGGCCAATCCATTACTTAGTTTTCCTTTAGAAGAAATGTTTTTTGACAAAACCTACAACAAATGCACAAGTCTTTTCCTTTTAGAAGGTTCATTTTGGTCTTTGTTTAAGCCTTTAAGTAATTCTTTTGGGTTTTTTATTTTAAACTTTTCTGAAATATTTTGGACTTTTTGATTGAGGCTTTTCCTTAAGAGTATATCTTTGGTTTTTATTTCATCCAAGTGCTAAATTATTTTGGATAAATTGTCTACACAATTTTTTCAAAGGTAATTTATAATTTCTCTAAAAGATATATTCAATCCAAAAGGGACCCTTGTAATTTTTTCGAAGGGCACTTTCATTTTTTTGAAGGATATCTTTTGTTGGGAAAGGGTCCACTTCAATTTTTCTAAAGGATCATTTACAAGTTTCCCAAAGGGTATTTTATTTGGAAAATGGTCACTTTCATATTTTTGAAGGGGCACTTTCATTTTAAAAGGAGCATTTCATTTCTCCTGAAAGGCATTTCTAAAAGCCTAAAGGACCATTATAACTTCTTCAAAGGGCATTTCAACTTCTTTGAATGGACCAATCAAAAAGCCATAGGAAAAAATGAAGAGAAGTGACTAAATAAGAAACCTCAAAATAATTCCTTCAAACCTTTTATCTAAAGGAAATGAAGAGAAGGAACTCTGAAAGAATTCATTCAGGCTTTTTGTCTGAAAGAAATGAATGAGCAATGAGCCCGAAGGAAAAGACTCAACAAAAGGTCTGAGGAAGTAAATAAAAATAAATAGCCATGAATAATTTGTCTAAAGAAAAGGTCTAAAAATAAAAGTCTGAAGAAAATACCCAAAGGAGTGATGGCCCACAAGAAGTCAATTTTAAAATATGGAGAATAGCCATTGCTATTCAAAAGACTTAGTAGGAACATGAGAGC
The DNA here is from genome assembly GCA_037957365.1 of Torreya grandis. Lineage (NCBI taxonomy): Eukaryota > Viridiplantae > Streptophyta > Pinopsida > Cupressales > Taxaceae > Torreya > Torreya grandis. Next base: position 1,493,601 of record JARHVA010001101.1, read on the forward strand.
AAAAAAAGCAAGTAAAATGGACAAGATGATGGTTTGAGTTGTTAATTTCATTAAATAAATAAATATAGGTGTATAAAGGATAACTAGTAGTTAGAAAGAGCATTTTATAACTACCATCATGAGTTTGAGCTATGTGATGTGTTGGATTTTCTATTTTTAGTTTCAAACTCTTATGGATGATCTTTAATAGAAGTGGTTTCCTGTGCCACTCCTAAAGGTTTGATTCCACTTCCCACCATTATCATGACCTTTTTTAGACAAGTAAGAATCTTGACATGGCATGACTCACTCATCCATCTCTCTCATGGATCTATAACTGACTTTTATGTTAATGACACATGTCTTTGTGCCTCTTCAACTTATCTTCTCTCTCTCTTCACCAAATTTCTATAAATTGAGCCATTTCAGCCATTATAGATAAGCACATTTTTGGTATGGTGAAGCCCTATTGAAATGATATTACACTTTTATTTTGGACATTGAATACAAGACCAATTCTAAGTTGTAAACTTATGTTTGAATATGTGAGTGATGTATATTGGATCCAAGTGATAACATCATCCGTAATCCCTATATCATCCATGTTTAAACAAAGGTTTTGATGTTAAAATGTCATGTGAAGTGTGTTAAATGCATTGAATTCTCTTTCAAGTATGCAATTATATCTGTGGTATGTAATCTGTCCCTTAGGTTGACCATTTTTTTATTGTTTCAAGCATGTTACCTTCACATTAAAACACTATGTTAGTATCTTTCAATGCATGTAATTAGTCTTACAAAGCATTTAAATTTATTATAAATGTGGGATTTGGTGGGATATATTCTTGGTGGATCACCTCTTTAGCATAGTTTTCTATTTTATGCAAACTCTTAACTCTTTTCTTAAACAAGCATTAGATTAGTTGATAGACAGTTGAGAAGAATTCAGGGAAGTAGCTCTTGTCAATCCTAGATACTCATCTCTCTTACAAATTCCCATAAACTTGAGGGATGATTTAATGTTGCATCAAATTGAAGGAGCTTCATAGAATATCATAGGGTGTACAATTTGATGACAATAGGACTTTTTGATCCAAAATCAAAAAACAAGAGTACATCCTTGTATGTATTGACTATGTCACTAAATAGGTGAAATTAAAGGCTTGTACACACACTAGGGATGAAAATGTGTCATATTTTCTCTATGAATAAATATTCACAAGATATGGTTTACCACAAGAAATAGTTACTTATTTTATTGAATTTGGGAAACTATAGGTTTAATTTCATAAATAGTAAAGGGGTCTAGATTAATGGAAAAATTAGTATATAAATGTTCCCTAATTAACATACTAAATTATTAAATCTAGAAGTGCTTAATTGATTTCTAAAATTAGCAAACAAGGTTATAGAGAGTAAACTTAGTTGATTCTAGGTTGAGATGGAGGAGATAGAGGCTATAAATTGCTGATCTAGTTGGGTAGACTATCAAAAATAGGATCCAAAAGTTTATTCTCTACATAGATAAGAGCACCAAAAATGGGAGACCTAGAGGTCCAAAACTATAGTCCAAGCTTTGGCATTGTAGTATTTAGTGTCTAAGCTTTCTAAGCTTTCTAGGTTATATTCATCTGCTCTAAGAGACCCTATCCCTGAAATATCAAGTCCTAGTTGTTATCAAAGATCTGTGTGTAATTTATTTTGTCTTCAAGGATCCTAGTTCCTCTTCATGCTTGATAGGTGATCTCGAATCCAAATGGAAAAAATGGTTAGTGTGTAATATGCACTAAATGTGTGATCACACCCCATATGTGGGCACGTTACCTAGATACTAATAATCTGAAGAGGGATCAAGGACAATGTAGTTCTCCCAATTTGAATGTGTATTATGGAATCTTGTGTATGTAATTCAAGTGTATGAAAATTTGTGCAAGCTTGATATGACTCATGACTGGTGTAGGAGTTTGGATAGGCTGGAAATAATAGTGGTTGGTTGTATGCAAAGAATAGTGGTTGGTGCCTTTTGAATTGTTCTCAACCCTTCTAAATGACATTTGAATGAGATTTTCTATGGAAACTAGTGATCCTAGGTTCAATGAACTCATATTAGGCTAATAAGGGAAAAGATAAGGATTTAGGAAAATCTAACCATTTGAGGCTATTATGGACTTAGACAATAGCATTACAAAGTGGATACCTTAGGTCTGAGGCTATATTCTAACCTATGGCACTATTGTCTAGTGGGAAAGGACCCTAGGGAATTTATTTGTGCCTGGGATAGGAGTTTGGGATAGTAGCGGTTTAATCTAGAAGGCTTCGAATGACTGGGAAATAGTGAAAACATGCCTAAGTGGGTTATATAAGTAAGAGAGACCTATGGTTTGTGTGTCATAAGTCATGTTAAAATTGTACAAATTACATTTTAGTATGACTACATCCCCCCCCCCCCTTTATTCTAAGTATGCATCAATGTGAAATACTAGGATAAAGTAAAAATAGAGAAGCATACCTAAACTTACTTATGAGGCTAAGCCCAAGAAGTTATATAATGTTGGATTTTATGTAGTGAGATCACATTGTAATATGTAAGTCTATTATGCTATTGGGTTGTGTTGGGTGGAGATAAAAGTATGCTAAACCAAGAATTATATTGATGAATGAGCTGAGTGCTCAATCCCCTAGAAGTTGGCTCAAGAATGCAAAGACAAGCCCTTTGGCTCCATCATCACCAAATATGTGAATTTAACAAGTTATGTGTGTGATAATTTATGTTTGGACCATGTGTCCAATCCCTCTAAATAGGTGGCTCAAGAATACAAAAGTTAATTATACCTTTGGCTCCATCATTGCCCTGTGATGTGAAGCTGAATGAGAAAATACCAGTATAGATGAATGTCATATGAGATGGCTCATGGATTCCCTAAATGTGTTGTGATATGATAATTTTGGCATGGATATATTAATGTAAATTGGAAGCTAGGCCACTATTGGCCACTTCAAAAGATGGAGATTGGACTTGTATAGAAGCCCCTCTTAAAACTAAAATCAAGGCTTAGGAAGCCACTCGAGAACTTGGGTAGATGGGAAGAAAACTTGTATTTAATTTTAATTGAATGTGATGTAAACAACCTTCAAATGGATTAAGGCACAAAAATACTATAAATGTGCAAGAAAATGCTATAAACATAGAAATAGAGAAGGCCCATGTGTCATGCATATTGCCCCCAATAATTGGTGTTTGGAACATAGATTTTGAGCCAAAAGTTGTATCAACTACCATGTTTGAACTAAAAATAGAAACCTTCATGACACACATGATTCCCCTTGTATCTATATTCTCTAAGAGAAATAAGTGCTAAAAATTAATAATTTCTCGACTGAATTGTACTAGAAAAACTATGACTAAACTCACCTCTCTGTCTAATTCTAGAAAAACTAAATATTATATTATTTGGAAAATAATGCAAAAAATTGGACATTTTAGGGTGTAGCACTATAGTCTCATTTTTGGCACTATTATCTAGAGCTAAAATTGATGATTGATCTAGATTCTTTGCTATCTACCTAGTCTGGTTTCCCTATGTTGAGTTCTAGAATTTGGACTATATTATTCTAAAACTACTTTTTTGACCATTAAGAGTTATGATCTCTATGACAAAACCCATATTTTTCCCCCATATTTTGAGGGTGAGAATGAATACCTTACAATGACTACCTTCAAAAGAATAAGCCTTGCAAGTGTGAGAAGCTATGAAAACATTTGATGTAACATTGATATACATTATCTCAAGATATAAAAAAACTAGTAGAGAGATATTGTTAGATACATAGGGGTATGCCTAAATAGATATAAAAATTTAATAACATGTGTATAAGAGTAAACTATAATTCAAAATATTAGTTGTTAATTGTAAGTGACATAGAGGGATGGAGCATGATGCCCATCATGGCATCCAAGAAGGGTGGTAAATTCATGATTGGAATCATGTCATTACACACAAAGATAAGCAATCAAGAAACAAGCATACAAAGAAAGAATCAAGAAACATGTGAGGGTGGCCAAGGGGCCAAATAAGAGCACAAGGCATGTTCAAATGACACACACACATAATGGGAACAATCAAAGATTTTCACAAGGGCCACAATCACATGAAAGGCACATACAAAGGACATTGTCAAGTGTCCAAAGGCACACACATATAGACAAGAATAAAGGATATTGGAAAATGTCCTATAATACAAGTAGGAAGCAAATAGGAATGGAAAATTCAAACACATCTAGCTAATCAAAATGAAGAGTGGAAGCATGCAAAATACTAGAAATACAAACATGCATCTAATTGTGTAAGTCAAGAAGAAAGAGTATACAAAATATGTAATAAGAGACTAATGTATATGCTATGAAATACCGGAGTTTGATATATGCTAATAGATATCAATGTGATATATGTGTAAGTAAGTAAATAACATACTACAACAAGATGTCTAGAGTGTATAGTGTAAGAATGACATAACCTAGATAGTGTAGTCATGTAGAGTATGACCCTAGTGGGTAGATGTATTAATATGTAGATAGAATGTAGAAGTAGGATGCCCCCTTGATGGGTGGAATAAATAAATCAAGGATCTAGATTTTTTTCACACACTCAAAGAAGATCAAGTGAGGCCTAGTAATATAGCTAAATTGACAAACAATAGTGTTGATGATTTAAAATTGCACTTGTTCTAACACCAACAATGGGAAGTTTCAAGATGTGGGACTTACGACTTGAAACAACCTCCATATTTTTAAGAAGCTAGTCTCTTCTTTATATCAAGTGTATACTGGGAAAGGGATAGGAATTTTAACAAAAACACAAATGCAAGAAAGAAAATCTAACTATGGTGATGCACCTGAATGTAATTCAACCTTAATCCTAAGCACAGTGAGACTATATGTAAGATTCATTTACATTTAAGATCAAACAAGTGCATGATCAATGTAAAAGATGGAAACAATAAAAACATAGGATCACAACATAGACTACTTTTGTAGTCATATATAAAATGTCAATAAAGGCACAGGGTTCAATCTTCTTATTTGAATTTTCTAGTCATATAAGAGGCACATAAACATGCATAGTTATATAAAATTTTCAACTCAAGAAAATAAAACAAAGGCAAATGACATTCCTAATCACAGCTCTAGAAAGTCTAAACTCTTGACAACACAGCCTAGACTACATTTGCAATGACACATAAAGTATCAACAAAGGCATAGGATTCAATCTTCTCATTAATTCCCTAGTCACATAAGAGGCACAGAAACATGCACAGTTACATAAACCTTCCAACTTAAGAAGATAGAACAAAGGCAAATGATATTCCTAGTCACAACTCTAGAAAGTCTAAACTCTTAACAATAATTCTCTTAGAAAATTCTCTCTGGTATCTCCTTTTTGATCTTTTTTTGGTATCTCTGTACCCCTATTTATAGCCTTGGATTCCCTCCAGACTATCTATATATTCCCAATCTAATGGCCCAACTGAAATCTAACCAAATTGGAAGTGTCTAATAGAAGATATTTCATAGATTCTAAAATGCTCTGTCTTCTGGCAGTTCAATGGATGAAACAGATCGCAGGACACTTGGTTGTTTCAAGTCGCAAGTTCCACATCTTGAAAATTCCCATTGTTGGTGTTAGAACAAGCACAATTTTAAATCATCAACAATTTTGGGTACACTTAGTGGGATCAATCTTGAAGTTTCTTTCAAGATTATATGAACCAAAGAGCTATGAGGAGTCATAGCTATGGACCAGTAACTAGATCACAATTTGTTATAAATCCAAGTATTCTTTTGCCACCTTTGGTAACTAGTCCAAGAAGAAGAGTCAACCAATTTATAACAATACCAAGAGCAAATATGGGAGCCCCTATACCCCCAAGAAATTATGGAAGTTAGAACATTGGTAGTCTGTTGATTCTCCCAATACAACTAGCCACTTGGAAACCTATCCTAGTGAATGCCTTAAAAGCTTTGCCCAAATTCAGTGGACAAGACTTTAAAACACCTAAAGAACATCTGTAGGATGTATCAGATGTCTGTGCTATACATGTTGTCACATAATAAAATGTGGCCATAAGATTATTAACAGGTTCTTTTAAAGGGAAGGCTCTAGAATGGTATCAGTATTTGACCCCAAATACCATATCTACATGGGATCATCTAAGAGATCTTTTATTTGAAAGATTCGAAGAGAAGGGTGATAAGTCTTATTTGTTATATCAATTAATTACCATTCAAAGGGCACCACAAGAAGCTATGACTGATTTTAATTCCAAATTCCAAAAGACTTGGGAAATAATCCCTGCTACAGCTAGACCATTACCAAGTATGGCTATAGTATTTTATCTTAAGGCTTCGAATTTAGATATACCTATTATGATTTAGTCACTTGGAGGACACACTTTGCCTTAGGCTTATGACTATGTGGTCAGAGCTAAGAATAATTTAATATATGCTAGAAAGTTACCCCCAAAGCCTCCCATGCCCATGTTCCTAGAAATTCCCTTGCCATTACCTCAAGAATCCCCTAAATCTATAGCCCCACATGTGTTTATATACACCTATCCTCAACCACCTACTAAATAAATTGTCCCCACTCAGTCATCTGAGCTGGATGATATCAAGAATATCCTAAGGACATTTTATAATGAGCTAATTAATACAAAAAGATAGCAGAATACTTTCCCTAAAACCTAATACTAGGGATATCAAGGAAATAGATTTTCATCTCAGCCAAACCAATACCAAGGTCCTCAAAGATAAAATAACCCTTAGCCAACAAACCAATTAGTTGCAGTTCCTACACCCTCATAGACTATTCCTCCCAATTCAAATAGGGAGATTGTTCTAGGAAAAAATAACTATGCAAATAACACTAATGCCTAGTGTTTTCCTTGCAATAATGCTCATATGCCTAGAGATTGTCCCATGGGTAATCTACAACAAAAGGTGGCAGAGCAAAGAAGAATGGATGGACAGTTTACAAGTTCCAGTGACAATCAAGCCTATCAGTCTTTTGGTATGCAAAATTTAGTCCTAGTGGCTTAGATGCAAGGGATGTCCTTGCAACAAGAGGAAGAAATAGCCCTAGAACATGCTTTGTTATCATGGGTTGAAGATGAAGAATCAGTTTTCTTGAATGAATCATATACCTCCAAGAAACCAGTGGTGCAATCTAATTATTACACTTGATCAAAGAGAAGGATGGTGGAACAACCTGAGGTTGTAAATAGTCAAGTCATGAAGAATCCTCCATTTCAAGGACAAATAAACATATCTATCAAACAAGAAGTTCCTCAATTGGTGTAGAATCAAGGGATTCTTGCACAAATTCAAGAAAAAACAAGATATCCTTATTTTCAAAAAACTCAGACTCTGGGACCAATAAATGTGGTGGATCAATTGAAGAAGACTCCAACACAAGTATTAATATGGGATATATTGGCTATTCTTGAATAGAAGACAATACTACAAGAAGCTCTACAAGGCCAAGTAGTGCCCAAAGGTACTGTTGTCAAAGAAGGACCTACTAAAAAAGAAAAGCTCAAAGATATAGTTCATCTATAGACAATAGCCCTAGTGAATAATACAACAGAGGTAAGCAAATCCAAATTGGATCCCTTCTATTTAACTTTAATAGTTTGCAAGAAATTGTTGCATAATGCAATGATTAATTTAGGGGCTAGTACTATAGTAATGCCCAAGCAGATAGCTGATGCTTTGAAGATAAAATATGAGCCACTCACTAAAGGAGTCATGTAGCTAGATGGTAAAGTAGTACAAATAATAGGGAGAATTAAACAACTCCCATTACAATTATATACTTGTCCCAATATAATTGTAAATCAAGATGTAGTAGTGATAGATATACCTCTTATTTTTGGCCTATGCTTATCTAGAGACTTTACAACCAAGATAGGAGGATATATGTCCTTTGATTGGTCTCATCTCATCTTAAGAATCAAATATGGTTCAAAGATGAAGATATTATCTGAGCCATTATATAAATATCACATCACCAATGAACCAACTGCAAAGTTAGAGGCAACTCATGCTATGATGAATAAAGAAGAAAGGGTTTTTGTTGAAGAGCTAGGTGAATGGACTAGACATAATCAAGAAGAAGAAAATGATTATTTATTAGCTATGATGCAAAGTGACCCATATGGAAATAACAATTGTATTGGTCTAAGAACTTACATTATACTTGATGAAGATCATAAAATCCCAAATGTTCTAGAGGAAGAAAAGTCAAAAGATACCTTTTCTGTTGATCTTCAAGTCTCTCCACATGAATTCTAGATTTTGAGTGAGAAGTCGCAAGCATATGCCTTAATCTCTATTGAAGAGGAAATAATTTCTGACTTTCTTCTTACTTTACAAGATGATGTGGAGGAGCATAGAAATTTCCTTGATCATGATTTGAACAATTTGTTTGAAATCATTGGGTCAAGTTATACTATTTTTCAAGGAAGCTGTGAGCCGGTTGCAAATGAACAAGATATCATTAAGACTAAATTACATATGCAAAATTATTGCAAATTTTTAGAATTATCCTTTCAAGAGGTTGGTAATTTTGAAGTCATTAAAGAGGATCATCATGTAATGGACCCTGAATTTGAGGCAGAAGGAGTTAAGTCAATAAAAGATATATGTCAAAGGGCTTTTGTTGATGAGAAAATAGTCATTAATTTCTTGATAAGACATACCAATATCAATAGCTGACATTCAATGAACTTCCAAAAACAAAAAGAGTCTATATATGCTAGAAGCAAGTTTGACTCAGACTCATTTGAATGCAGGCCAATCAATGCTGCATACAAAGAGAGCAAGCCATCCAAGCTACATCCAATTCAATCACTTGTCTAGCAACATAAGTCATCTTGTCATGAAGAAGACTTTAGAAATTCTTTTTTTGATCTAGGAGGGAGATAAAGATATTATGTATTATAGTTAGGTAGTTTTCCCTTTCTATTGCTTTGTTTTCCCACTTTTCTTTTAAATAAGTGTTCTTTAAACACGTAGTCGACAACTCAAAATTTTCAAAATTGTCCAATACATTGAATGTCTCCCAAATCTTTAGAATTCCCCAATACCTTGTGCTACCACTTGCATAACATGTCTATCTCACTATTCCATAAAGATTGAGTAGGATTTGCTAATGGTTATCTAAGTTTAATGCCATTTTGAGACTTGATAGGTCAATAAATACCTCTTAGAAAGAGTTAAAGCTTACAAATTCTCAAACATTCCTAAATCTGTGAGAAAATATCCTACTATTTGCATTTTTCAGTGCCTAGTAAACTTGCTTCAATGAAAGTGTCTCTATTTTCCAAAAGTTCATACAAGTTATCACATAAAATATATAGAGATGGAGGGGGCACAATCTTCACAATAAGGAGCTAGGATGTATGAATCCCTTGATAAGTTTCTTACAAGTAAGTCATATGCTTTAGCTCCCATGAAACCATTGAAGACCTATCCATGGACTAGAATTCTTGAAGTTGGTCAAACAAGTGACCCAGCAAAGATAAAAGATTATGCAAATGGAGTCATGGACCCAATCCTTCAAAGAGCAAGTAACAAAACTCTTAGAGAAGGTGCACATCAAAGGTGTCTTTAGAGAGCTAGAGTAGGGAAATATGAGACATTTTCCATGAGGATATGGACTTCACAATTGGAATAATTCATTGTCCTAGCTGTACATCCATGTCTTGACTTGGTCAAATTATGTGCAGACTTGTTTTATGCACCCTCATGCACCATTCAATAGGGTCCATTTACAGTAAAAATCACATTGTAGGCTATCATGGATATGTTAGCCCTATATCATAATAGTATAGCTCCATTTCCCACTATTGATAAAATACAAAGAATGTGGGCAAACATCAACACTCAGTCGAGGTTCTTGAGATCCGAATTACAAATGGGCGATGATGACACTATGGTGCCTACACTCCCTACAACAAGAGCCCAATTTACACAGGCTAGTCAAGACGCACTGTCTATGATGGCTTTCATCTTTGGCATGAAAGATGATATGGTAGTTTATGTAGAACAAATGGCTATCCTCTTCAGGCTGAAGACCATCGACAAAACTTAGGAGTATAGGCTTGACTTTTATGAAAAAATTACTTTCTCAATGGTGGAACAATTGGTCCATTTCAAATCAAAAGGGGTTTTTAGGTACTCTTCTTATTTGTTTCACCTCATGCTATTTCATAACTCTAACCTCTTTGCCCAACATATGTATCTTGATATGTATGACCCAATTTTTGATCTCCAAAGGACCATTCCTATGTCTGCATGGACACATATTTTGTCAGAGACTAGTGATCCATATGAATTCTGGAAATTATTTTTTACCCCTACTTTTTGTCACCTCAACCCTAAACCAGTCATGAACAAATTGTTTCTAGTTATTTCAAACCTTCTAGCCAGTTTCCCAATTCTTCGTGATTTCTATTTTGGGTCTCACCATACAATTATAAGAGTCCATGGTTTTTGTGGGGAACCAATGTTGCTACCTAAGATTTTGACTCCTAGGTTAGCATTCTTAGAGGTCACCAAGAAGGTATCTATAGTCGATAATGAATATGGCTCTAAGAAGAGGAAAAGAAAGATGTGTGACCTCCCATGGATGACAACCAACATGATTTTGGAAACCAGAGACGCTAAAGTTGTGTTGCTTAGTGTTTCTACTCATTTTTGCTTTTTACATTTAGAAGAAGAAACTAAAGATAAAGGGTCACGGGTTAGATGATACCCAGATTAAGTTGCACACCATATCCAGACATTGTAGGAGCTCCTCTTTGGTTGTGGAGGACACACCTATAAGAAAAGAATAAGACTCAAACACAAAAAATGTTAGAGAGATATATGGTGGACTACCAAGTGATATGCTCAGTCCCAGAAGCGTAAAAGCTACCTCAAGGGATGACAGTCCACTATTTGACAAAAAGATTATTATATGAAAATAAATGGTGAAAGACTAAGAAATAGAAATAGACATAATGCGTACCTATATTCTATAGTTAGTCTGTCACAGTCACCAATGTCGGTAGTCCTGTCGATGTCGATTGGTCAATATGCCAATGTCAGTTATGTTACCAATGTTGAAAGGAGAAATGGTTGATGTCAATCAGGGTAATGGGCCTTAGACAAGTTTTGGATTATGTCTATGGTTGACAGAGGAGTCTGGGAGTTTAAGGCCTGTGCAGGGTTGCAAGACAGTGAATAGGGTCTTAAGAGGGACAAAGGTGGAAGGTAGTTGTAAAAAGAGGGTTAGGATAAGAAGAAGGCTTTTCAGCCTTTCCAAGAAGAAAGTTGGGTTTGGTCTCAATAGTACTCAAAAATAACAAATTGACTAATTACCAATCCATTCTAAAGATACTGAAATGAAAGTTAAAAGAATACTTAGCTCTTGCTTGATGAAGAACCAAGGGTGTGAAAATGCTTATTCCTGTTGTGGCTGGTGTTGAGGTCCCTATGCAATGATCCAATCCAATCTGGAGTTAGGAGTGTATATTTGTTGTAGCCAGGTGAGCATTAGTCAAAGTCTGATGTCTGGTCTTAGAGTGTGTGCATCCACATCTAAGAGTCAGGGTCGAAGAATTAGAGATTAAATTTTTAATTTGGGATTCCAGATTTGTGATTAGGCAGCCCGTAACTCAGCGTTAGAATTTGGTTTATGTAAACTAACGTCGGCAATCCCACCGGCATTAGCTAACAGTTGACTGATGTCAGTGGCTAGAGAATGGGTAAAAGGGCTATTTTTATCCCTTTTCCCATTTCTCCATCCATTGAGTGTATTTGCCATTGGAGAATGGTCGAAGGATGGGGTTATTATGCATGAGTGTTGATTAGAAAGTTGGAAAGGAGTGAGAATAGGTCATAGGTAGATGACTTAGTCTCAAGGTGAGTCATAGGGTAGGAAATGGTCCAAGGTGAGGTGTCCAAGTTGAGGTGTCCTAGGTGAGGTGTCCTAAGTGAGTTGTCTAGGTGATGTTATTAATTTAAAATAAATAGTTTATTTTAAATTAATAAGTGTGTAAGGGACCAAGGGGAGTCGACACAATTTTGGTGTCCACATTTGCCCCTTTTTGTCTTGTTGGTTGTTCTTGATGAACTACAAGACAAAAATAAGAGTAAGCTACCCCAGGTATGTGATGATGTATTCCCCCTCAAAGCGGAAGTCGAGGGAAGGGAACCTAAAATTGATTGCTGATTTGATAGGCAGTCGATGGGTATGGTGAAGTTGGAGTGTGAACGCTGCAATAATTGAGATTGTGTGTATACCACTTCATGTCATAGATAGGTCAAATTGTCCCAGACAAGGTCGAGGAGTGATAAAATCAAAGTAACTGGGCCACAACATTTAGTCATAGCTAATTGGGTTAAATGATCATAACTGTAGCTCCAATGGTCGTCATGTTCCAAGTATCCTAGGTTTAGGAAGTGCTCCTAGAAAACATGAAAATGTCACACATATTGGGGATCTACTTGGTCATGATCCAACAATACATGTGAGGGTCATAATGTAGGGTGCGTATAATTTGCTAACTATTCATGAGGTAGCATATATGTAATCAAAACAACTAAGGCAAAGTTGTCTCGAAAGTGGTCGTGGTCCGAGGAGATAATCGCGATCTCCAAAGTCGTTGATCGAGTCAAGTTGAGATATAAGTGATCTCAAGCGTTGTGTGTTATGGTTATGGGAGATGTATGTGATCTCCAAGGTGCCCCATGATAAGTCTAAGGGGACTTCTATAGTGTCAGAGCTAGTTGTGTGGTCATGATTTTGGACTAGGTTGTTTGATCATGGTTTTGGACTAGATTAAGTCATGGTTAAAGGGTAAATGGTTTATCTATCAGGTAGACAAACAAATGAATGTGGCCGAGCTAACCTCAGAAGACTTCATGTCATCTAAGTGTTGCCTACATAGCTCCTATTTTAAGGGCCTCAAGCCTATGTAGTTCTCCCCAAAAGGGAAGAAGAGTCAAGGTTATGGATTGGGTTTGACTAGATTAAGTCATTGTTAAAGGTAAATGGTTTGTCCATCAAGTAGATGAATAAATGAATGTGGTCGAGCTAACCTCAGAAGACTTTGTGTCATCTGAGTGCTTCCTACATAGCCCTTGTTTTAAGGGCCTCAGGCCTATGTAGTTCTCCCCAAAAATGAAGAAGAGTCAAAGAGGTTGATAAGTTGTTTGGTCATGTTAAAGTTCTTAGCATTACCCATATGTGTGATGGTACATGCTTGAAATGATGAATGCATGATGATGTTACAGCCTTTTCCATATTATGTGATGGTATATTATATAACATTGGTTATATGAGTGTATGATGACGTTACAGCCTTTTCCATATTATGTGATGGTGTATTCTATAACATTGATGTGGTTTTTCATCCCTTAGCAATTTTCCATATTTTTGATGGTGTATGCTAAAAAATGAAATGAGTATATTTATGCTTCATCAAGTTTCCATATTGGTGATGGTATATGCTTGACATAAATTGTGTTTGATCGATAGTTTCCATGTGTATTGTTTTCCATAGAAGCTAGTGTAAATGGGCTATCATGATGTCATGTTAGTGGTTAGAAAATGTTTTGGATTGGTTTGGTTTGGTTTGGTTTGGTTGGTTTGGTTTGGTTGTATGTGACGAAGGTGGAAGTGAAAGGTGCATTGATCTTTCATTGACAAGGACCATAGTGATAACATAGATAAGGGTTTTTGCAAATAAAAGCCCTATTCATGCATTACGTCATGGACCATTGGTTTATATTAGAGAAATAGTTGAATCACTTGACATTAAGTGAGCTCAAAATTCCTTGAGTATGTTGGGGTAATAGGTATGAGTATGTGATATGTCAGGATAGCATAACCCTTTTTAGCAGGGATAACTTTTCCCCTTTTATAGGTAACCCTGAGAAAAACTATAGACAAGTCCATGACTTAATAGTTTGTCAGTCATTTTTTATTTTTTTTAATTTTTATTAATTTTTATTTTTTTTATGGCAGACTGATCAATGCAAGAAGTCTACTTAGGGATGTTGTTTTATTTTATGGTTATATGGTGCTGTGTATGTAGCAAAATTTAGTCATAGCCATACTTCGAGGGAGTGGTCTATATTTTTCTTTGTATGGTCGAATGTCTTTGAATAGCTGTACTTTAAGGGAGCAGTCTATCAATTACAGCAATGATGTAGCTGTCCTTTGAGGGAGTAGTCTACATTTATAGTTTATGACTTTTTGTTAGGTATCCCTGTTGTATGTGTTGTTGACTAAACTTTTAGTCATGGACAAGACTATAGAGGTTTAAGGGTTCCCTTTTTATTAGGACAAAGCATTCATGATTGACAAAAGGGTTGACTAATGTTTGTAGGAAAGAGGTTTGAAAGGAATAGGAATGGAAATGATGGGGGTTACTCAAGGGATGAGCTCAAATTAAATGTCAAGTAAATGAGTACTTGATTAAAAATAAAATGGTTGAAGATGTAGGGCATAAAGGGGCTCAGGTTCTGGTCGGCCTTTGAGAGAAGATAGACGATAAGTGCTTGATCCATGCATTATTATGTAAGGTCTGAGCTAATTAGGAGCAAACTTGTCTCATTGGCTTCTTTTCATATTGGTCACATGTTGGTCAATGCTTGGTTGGTTGATGTTTGGTTGAGGTCGTGATAGTTAGTATAAAGTTGAATTCCCCTAGTCGCTTTTGTGATAGGGAGAATGTTTGATATCCATTGTGGATAATCAATGATGAGACAGAGAGAAGATGTTAAAGATCCTCTTTGACAAGGAGTGAGACGTGAGGATGCATCTTGTGAAGCTTTTGCCTGATAGGCTTAGTTTGAGAGGGTCAAATCTTGATCTTCCTGGTTGGAGGCAGGAATTTCAAAATCACGAATGGTGATGGAGGCAATGGTAGGTAATGATGTGAACAAAGTAGCTAGTGGTTGGGGGTATCTAGGTTAGACCTCCAATATCTATAAAGCTTTGATTAACGCTTGGTGATGTTTGTGGAGAGCTTTGAATGAGGTCATACAAAGAAATCTTCACATGGGTTTGGTGAAGTTGTTGCACCATGGAGTCATGAATTGGGTTCAAAGATGTTGGGTGGGATGTGCCCAAGATTGAAGTCTTAGGTTTTGGTGGTGGAGAAGTCTTGATGAATGGATAAGTCTAAGGGATAGAAACCTTCTCTTTTCCTTTATCCTTTATAGTTTATGACCTAGTGGCCACATTGACAGTGTTGATTTTGAACAAAGGGGGAGAAGGTGGTAGAGGGACCATAGTCTTGCGTTGAGATCTCGATTTAGGTGAGGATGTTTGGGAGGAATGGGATGGTGTCAATGTTTTGTCAAAGAGGTCAAGAGGATTCTTAATGAAAAGGGTGTCTTTTTTCAAGTGTTGATGAATGACAACCTTAAGAGCACAACAACGCTCAGTGTCATGTCCAGGTGTGTGATGATATGCACAAAATTTAGTGTCGTTGAACCAAGATGATTTTGATCCAAGAGTTGATGAGTGTGAAGGTGAAGAGGTTTGGGAGACATGGGATGGTGTCAGTAGTTTGTCAAAGGGGTCCTTAATAATAAGGGTGCCCTTTTTTAGGTGTTGGTAGATGACAACCTTAAGAGTGCAACAACGCTTAGTATCATGTCCAGGTGTGTGATGATACACACAAATTTTAGTGTTGTCAAACCAAGATGGTTTTGGTCTGAGAGGTTGGTACGGTTTAATGGGTGGGAGAGTAATGCTAGAAGACTACAACAATTGGCATAACAGCAAAGCATAAGAACCTGCTAATGGGTCTACACATTTTGTTTTAGTAGGAGTTGACAACTCTTGTTTAGGAGTTGTAGGAGTTTTTCACACCATCTTTTTTTTTGGTGGTGTGGCCACATGCTTAGATGGGATGTTTGTGGTGAGAGGTGTTAGATTTTTTGGAGGAAGTATGTTTTTTCCAGGTAAGGGGGATAATGGAGGCGATTTATTTTTGATAGATGTTGGAGTAAGAAGCACTCCTATTAAGGTGCATGGATGTGGGCCCAAAATAGAGGGCAATGATGATGATTGGAGAGGAGTTATCTAGCATGGTTTAGTAGCTTTCTTTAGTTTAGTGCGAGGACTACTATTGTGTGAGGTGAGGTTCAAGTCTATCTTCACTTATGGGTGAGTGAAGTTTGATATAGGGTGCATAATGAGAGATTTGATTTATTTCAGCATGGTGGACACTTGTGAGGGTTTGGGTGATTGAGAGAATGAAAATGTGTGAGACATAGCGATCTCAAGCAAAAGGTGAGAAAGAACCGTCACCTGATCTTCCTTGACCAAAGTGGGAAAAGTGGCAAGTTTTTCTCTCAGTGGAGAAAGAATTAGAGAATGTGGCTCTTCTAGAGGATAGAGCATAGGGATGATCATGGTTCCAATGTGTAGTCAAGGAGTAGGGAAAGTATGATCCCCCATTGGTAATAAGAAGGATGAGAGTGAGGCCACTGGCATTGGTGTCATCAAGGCATCTTCCAACATGGGAGAGTTCAAAGTAGCCTCTCCTACATGTGAAAGAGGGGTGGATGAAGGACTATCTTCCATTTGTGGAGGACAAATAGGAGAAGAAGGTTCCTCTACCTATGATGGAGAAATAGGTTGACTAACCTCTTCAGACTGTGGGAGAGATTGGTCAGGGATGAAAGGAGAGACCATGTTGACCATGTGTATGTCATGCTCTTGAAGGTCATTGGCCATAGTTTGGACATTATTTTGACTTGGGAGATGGATAGGAAAAGGTTGCCTAAAAGCATCCATGTTTTGGTTAACTGGCACATTTGGGTTATCCAAAACAAGATCCCCCTTGTCCAACATGTCCTGAATAATGTTTTTGAAGGTTTTGTAGTTGTCTATGTCGTGACCCTTGACACGATGATAATTAAAAAAGTCATTTTCCCTATACCATGCAGGGATAGCTTTTGAGGGGTTGAATTGGGGTGGTCAGATTTGAGGGAGATTGAGGACCCCCTACTTTACTAGTTTATCCAACTAGGAAGCGTATGATTCTCCTATTGGAGTGTATTGATGCTATATGTACCATTGTTGAAATTGTTTTGTGATACTTTGTGATGTGGAAGGTTCAGATTGGTTGGTTGTAGTCAAAGATGATGACATAAGGACCTTAGTGTTTGCTAATCCCTTGGGCTTGGAGTTAGAAGAAGAAGGTCTAGAAGAAGAGGAGTCATTAGATTTTGCATTGGTATTTTTACTACGCAATTTGACTCTCTCTTCTTCGACATCGCAGAGTTCAAGCTTTTGGGCCATGGTGAAAGATTTGTCAAATGTATGGAATGTTTGAACTCGCAACGTAGATGAGATGTGTTTGGCACATGCTCGTGAAAAGATCTCAATGAGCTCAGGTTGAGGTAATAAAAAGTAGAGTTGGTTAATCAAACCTCTCCAACAGGTGACGAAGTCAGCTATTGATTCATCATCAAATTGTTTAATAGAATATAGGTCTATGATGGAGACCTTTTTGGTGATGTTAATTGAGAAATGGTTAAGGAATAGTTGAGCTAGTTGAGTGAAGGTAAAGAGAGAGTGACTGGTAATAGAACTATACCAATTAAGGGCAGTTCCATAAAGTGACATGGGAAACATGCAAAGTAATAACGCATCATCATGTGCTATAAGGTAGCAAGCATGTCAAAACACTCATAGATGTTGTTGTGGGTCCTCTTTACTCTGAAAGTGAGTAAATTTTGGGAGTTCCCATTGGCTAGGGTATGGTCTAATAGGCACCGAAGGGTGGATGGGTTCATTGCAGACTTGTTCGTATGAAAGAACATTGCTTGATTCAAAAATAGATGTCTCAAGGTTAGACATCTTATCCATCAACATCTTGATTAGATCGGCTGGTGGATTGGTAGGTGGGGCACCCCCTAGGTTCTAAGGTACCTGGAAGGCATTAGGAGGGGTGTATGATGTACTAGGTTGCATTTATATAGGTGCAACGTATTGGTAGTTCATCATAGGGACTGATGTTGAGGTCAAGGGGGCTTGTACCATGAAGCTAAAGGGCACAACTTGACTGGATGCCACCAAAGGTGGTTAGATGGTGGAAAAACTAGTAAAAGGATAGGTAGTCACTCTTGTATTTATGGGTGCAAGAGTGGGTGGGGTAGAGACAATCAAGTTCTAAAAATGTGTAGAACTTGGTTGAATTGTTTGTGGTTGAGGGGGTACAGAAACCCCAATGGAGGTAGGTCCAAAGATAAAAGGGGAGGCCAAATCTTGAACATTGGCCATAGTTGGGTTAGTGGTTGAGGCAATGGCCTGAGTAGCAGATATTTTTGATATCATTGCCGCTTCAGTCAAGGAAGTTGGCATCTCATAAATTGGGTTACCTAAAAGATCTCGCATTTGGCTTCTTGCGAGATAGTGTTGGAGAGCCTTGACATTGTGGTCAAGGAATCTCTTGAAATTTTGATCCCCTTTGGGAATAATTGGAGGTTGATTGGGGATTGGTTGAATAGGAGTATGCTCAGTGTCTAAAGTATACTCCAATAGGGGACTTGGTATGAAGGGTGAAGGTGGAAGTGGTTGTTGCCTTGCGTAGTCAATAAGAGTTTTGGCTTGACTATGTGTCAAAGACATCCAAGACGAAATGTGTTCAGGTTCTAAAAACTATGTATTTTAGTTTTAGAAAACCCAAAATGTGTGTTTAACAGTAAAAAAGTTGGGTTTTGAAGTTGCTATTTTGGAAAGAAAATTTGTTGACAGTGACCGACATTGGTGGTATGACCGATGTCGGTGAATATAGTTGCTGATGTCGGTGGAAAAACCGATGTCAGTGAGGATAAGTTGCCGACGTTGGTGTAAAAATTGATGTCAATGTCTATGGGTTTCCAAAAACTCAAAAAACTAAGTTTTTTTTGGAAAAAAGGAGAAATTTTGAGGTGTTTTTAGACCTTAGAATGATGTGACTTTACCAGCTCAAAAAAACCAGATAAGAATAGCAGAAATGATGACAACATGCAACCTCTAAACGTTAAATTCATAAGAATAAATTTTAGAGTCGTGATGGCTTATGCCTTAGAAGAATGTGTTAGATGTTGGGATTTTAGAAAGGGTCCTAAAGAAGAAGTCTAAGGTTGGTTTCAGGTTATGTTTTGGTGCTCAAAAATCTATGTTAGGTTCTGTACATGGCCTGGTGCTGGGGGCTTGCTCCCTTCACTTCATGAACCCAAAGCTGAGCTAGGCTACTTAGCCAATATATACTTTGCCTATAGTTTATACTCTGCCATAGAACAGAGTGGGTCCTCCCCTTGGTTGTGAAGTCCAAGTAGGATCGCTAGGAAGGGTAAGGTATCTGCTAGGTGGTGAAATCCTAGTCAGGCCTTGTCTCAAGTATGTTTAGATGTTTGATTTTGTGAATGTGGTCAGGTTGTGTAACATATGTGCACTACACTTTATTCATAATGCATTTTTAATTACTAAGTGTGAGGGCTAAATATGCATTCAAGCAGGAATGAAATGCAATAGACTTTTAACCCAAATTGAAATGTTTTATTTGGATGCAAATAATTGAGAAGAGGTTAAGAGTATGAATTTCACTACTCTAAGATGTAGGGAAAAAGTGACAAGAAGGAAAAGAAAGATGTTCTTTTTAACTTGTGCTTATGATTTCTTTTTAAAATAAAAAGATAGAAGAAGAGAAATTTTCCTAATGCACCTATATGAAATTTTTCCTTTTAGAATAAATGAACCCAAGGAAAACTCTAGGGTCCCATTGGGTGTGCTAGAATGTTTCTACTCATTTTTGCTTTTTACATTTAGAAGAAGAAGAAACTAAAGATAAAGGGTCAGGGGTTAGATGATACCCAGATTAAGTTGCACATCATATCCAGATGTTGTAGGAGCTCCTCTTTGGCTATGGAGGACACACCTGTAAGAAAAGAATAAGACTCAAACACAGAAAATGTTAGAGAGATATATGGTGGACTACCAAGTGATATGCTCAGTCTCAGAAGTGTAAAAGCTACCTGAAGGGATGACAGTCCACTGTTTGACAAAAAGATTATTGTATGAAAAGAAATGGTGAAAGACTAATAAAGAGAAATAGAGATAACACGTACCTATTTTCTGCAGTCAGTCTGTCACAGTCACTGACGTTGGTAGTCCTACCAACATCAATTGGTCAATATGCTGATGTCAGTTATGTTACTGATGTTGATAGGGGAAATGGTCGATGTCAGTTGGGGCAATGGGCCTTTGATGGGTTTTGGATTATGTTTGTGGTCGACAGAGGAGTCTGGGAGTTTAAGGGTTGTGCAGGGTTGTAAGACAGTGAATAGGGTCTTAAGAGGGACAAAGGTGGAAGGTAGTTGTAAGAAGAGGGTTAGGATAAGAAGAAGGTTTTTTAGCCTTTCCAAGAAGAAAGTTGGGTTTGGTCTCAATAGTACTCAAAAATAGCAAATTGACTGATTACCAATCCATTCTAAATATACTAAAATGAAAGTCAGAAGAATACTTAGCTCTTGCTTGATGAAGAACCAAGGGTGTTAAAATTCTTATTCATGTTGTGGCTGGTGTCGAGGTCCCTGTGTAATGATCTAATCCAATCTGGAGTTGGGAGTCTAGACTTTCTATAGCCAGGTGAGCATTAGTCAAAGTTTGATGTCTGATCTCAGAGTGTGTGTGTCCACATCCAAGAGTCAAGGCAGAAGAATTAGAGATTAGATTTTTGATTTGGGAATCCAGATTCGTGATTAGGTAGCCCATAACTCAACATTAGAATTTAGTTTAAGTAAATTGACATCAGCGATCCTACTAGTGTCAGATGACAATTGATTGATGTCGGTGGCTAGAGAATGGGTAAAAGGGCTATTTTTAGCCCTTTGCCCCTTTCTCCATTTACCGAGTGTATTTGCCATTGGAGAATGGTCGAAGGATGGGGTCATTATGCATGAGTGTTGGTTAGAAGGTTGGAAAGGAGTGAGAATAGGTCATAGGTAGATGACTTAGTCCCAAGGTGAGTCATAGGGTAGGAAATGGTCCAAGGTGAGGTGTCCAAGGTGAGGTATCCTAGGTGAGGTGTCCTAAGTGAGTTGTCTAGGTGATGTTATTAATTTAAAATAAATAGTTTATTTTAAATTAATAAGTGTGTAAGGGAGTAAGGGGAGTCGACACAATTTTGGTGTCTACACTCAGAAAGCTAGCCTTTCTAGGTTTCCTTTTAATAAAAGACAAATGGGTTTATGACCCAAATGGTTTCATAGCTTTCTAGATAAGGAATAATAGGGTTGCAACTAGAATTGAACATGAAGGCTGGCCTTTTTAGGAAACTAGGAAAAATCCTAGAGAAGATGCTCCTAGATTTTATGTTGAGTTAACAGACTTACCCCTTCCATAAAATAGACCCTGGGAAACATTTTATGTTAAATAGAAGGATTATGATCCTAAAGTCAGAATGACTTTTGGCTTAAGAAGGACACTAAAGAATAAAGATTGGGATGCTAAGAAAATAGAGGCCTATTGGAAATATAGGCAAGAAATTTGTCAAACTACCCATTCTTTCAGGAACATAGACACAAATGAGAGATGGGAAGAACTATGGGATGAGTGCCATCTCTCCCCTATATCTAGCCTAGAGACAAGTAATTTTCCAACACTAGGTGTAAAGCAAGAAGCTAGGGCTAGGTCAAGCCAAGAGTCACAAGCCTCAGAGCAAATTATAGCTACAATAACTATATCAATTTGGCCCCAATCTCTCAGTGTCATGGAAAAGAAAAAGAGTGTGGTGCCTTCACCACCATAAGCTTCCCCATTGGCATCATTTATATATATTCCCAGTTCTCCACAAGCATCATTGAAAGGAAAAGAAATGAAGCCAAAAGAAGAGACACCTAAGAAAGAAAGAGGGTGTAGTTTTAGTTTGATTCAAAAGAGGAGATGGACACCCCATAGTGCCAATTACAGAGTACTATAATTGCTCCTCAAGTAGGTATTATTCCTCCTTCTCCTTCTCAGTCTATTTCTTCTCTTGTTGGCATGATGATTTCATCTATCCAGATGACATCCCCTGCCACTTCTGTCATTCCCATTTCTCACTTTGCCCCATCTGTGCCACCTTAGGCTTTAACATTACCTTATTTCTCCCCCTCTATTCCCAAGAAACTTCCCCCTTAGATTTCCCATAGCCAACAATTGGCTATTCAATATGGTTTACCACAGGGACATCCATTTACGAGTGGGCACATTGCCTCTCCTTCTACCTTTTAGACCCAACCGGATGCTACTAGGAAGGCAAGGGAAGCCTGAAGAGAGAAAATGAAGATCAAGGAAAATGAAGCCTTGGCTACTCCCCATCTGCAGTCACAATTTGACCCCATTCAACAATAATTGACAATGACTCATTTTTCACCAAATGTAATAAAGCCAACTAAGCAGATGTAGCTAGAGGACTACATGATGAATGTAGTAGCCATCAACATGTCCCTCTTCAAGCCACAAGATAAAATTGAGCTGCTAACCAAATCCACTTTTGTAGTTGTTGAAGATTACTTGAAGACATCAAGGAGGCTATAGAAGATGGAAACTGATCTAGCCAAGGAAAAGGCAAACTATAGTAGTTTGACCTCAGAGATCAATATAAAAGACAATGAAATAGAGAATCTAAATAAATAATTGTAAGATACTGTTTCTCTTTAGACTCACTAGGTAGTTTAGGCCCAAAATGATTCTTTAAAAGTAGGTCTCACATAGGTAAAGGATGCAGTGACAATCCTAAGGTGAGAAAAAGTAGCATTGTAAGAAAAATGTGAGGAACACCTACTACAAGTTACCCAATTGTAACAAAAGCTGCTAAGTGAATAGAATAATATGGTGGCTATACAAGCCCAATTTGAAGCTGAGTAATAGAGCGCAGCACAATAGACACTGGAGTTGGCCAAAAGGGCAAGGAATGTCAGAGTGTTAAGTCTAGTGAAGGAGCTATATGAATCCATGTGGAAGAGAATCTCTTCAGAGATTATTCAACTCAGGCCTTCTCTCACCTTCCTACTAAATGCACATAAATTATGCGAAAAGGTGGAGAATTTAGTTGCAAACACTCTGGCTACAATTTTTGGGAGAGTAATGGACTCTGAAACATTGCTAAAAAAGCTTTATGATGCAATGGATGCAACTTTGTTAGCAGTAGGAATCAATGATAGAATGGTCACTGCTAAGCGAGTGAATGAGGTTCTCAATTGCAATTCTATAGCCATCAGTTACAGAGAGCTCCTAGATGTCATGAAAGAAGGAATCAGTGAAATGAAATAGCATATTGAAGATCTAGTGCAATTAGGTCTTCCTTCTCCATTTCTTGATGACAACACGGTGCTGATGGTAGATGAAATTGAACCTTTACTGTTGGCCAAGTAGATTGATCAGACAATTTTTTAGTATCTAAGGGATAATTCATCAGTCCTTGAAGTAGAAGCTATCTTGGTTCCTATTTCTCTGCTTGAATTCAAATTGAAGGATATGGTTCAAATTTTGTAGAATTTTTCACACAAGGACATTATTAACCTTGATTTAGCCTTCAATGAATTGTAGAATAAATAGGGGTTATTTGACGATGAGTCATCCACCTACCAAACAACATTGCTGAAGCTATAATTTTGAAATTTTGATTTGGTGGGAGTTGTGATTTCTTTTTGAGTAGGCTCAAAATTCCTTGGGGTCACCAATAAATGTAGAGTAAAAAATTTCTCTATGTTTCATTTTGATTTTTAGTTGTGCACTACAAAATTTTGTTCTTGCATACTTTGATCCGAGATGGTGAAGTTTTGAAACAAAACGCAGGCTCTAATTTCCTTTTGATTCATTTTTATTTTAAGTGTTGAACTCAGGCGAAAGCTACCAAGTTTCATCATCCAAGGCACTTTTCATAATTTCAATAAGGTTGTGAAATGTGCCACGTATCTCATAGCAACTCATTCGAACATGACAAGTGTCAGCATCTGCATTTCATATTGGCACCTGCATTTCAAATCTTTTCAGTAAAAGGTTTCAACAAGCTAAGTATCAAGATCAGATGGAAAGCACCAAGTGGTAATCACAAAAGGTTTTAATTTGCTTTTATAAAAGTGACAGAAGATGCCACATATCCTAGCTAAAGCAAGCAGAAGCCACCATGTGTCGAGATATGAATCATCTTCATTTTACTTCATCGATATAGAAAAGACTGTGGTAGGTCTTAGGTTTGGTTTCTAAAGCAAGCAAAGGCCACCAATTGTCGCCATCCATGTAAATATGAAATGAGGCCTGATTGCTTTTATAATATAAATAGAGTAATGTGGAGACCAACACATTTCACCTTCCACAGGTTTCTCAAAAGGTAGTTAAAATTAGAAGAGATTGCCACATATTCACAGTTAAGTAAAGCAGAGATTGCCACGTGTCCTTTGTTGAAGCAAGCAGAAATCACCACCTATCTCCATGTCTTTTAAAAGTTGTTTGGGTGAGAAAAGCTATGTGTTTTTTCTATTTAAGCTGTTAAAGTTTTGAAGAAGTGGATTGCGATAGGTGTCAAAGGTGAAACACTCCTGAGCAAAGACACAGGAGAGTATAAGTTACATGAAAAGTGCCATGTGTCTTCAGTAAGTGTTGTGGAACATGCCATGTGTTTTTATTCAGTAATAAGAAGGATTTTAAGGAATTGGCCAAGTGTCCTCTTCCATTTAAAATAAGTGAGGATCCTAAGATCTATTTTAGCCAATGACCTATTGGAAGACAGAGTGTTTCAGAATCTATAAAATATCTTTTGTTAGACACTTCCAGTTCGGTTATATTTCAATTGAGCCGTTAGATTGGGAATAGATAGATAATCCAGAGGGAATCCAAGGCTATAAATAGGGGTATAGAGATACTATAAAAAGATCAAAAATGAGATACTAGAGAGAATTTTTTGAGAAAATTATTGTTAAGAGTTTAGACTTTCTAGAGCTGTGACTAGGAATATCATTTGCCTTTGTTCTATCTTCTTAAGTTGGAAGGTTTATATAACTATGCATGTTTCTATGCCTCTTATATGACTGGAGAATTAATGAGAAGATTTAATCCTATGCCTTTTTTGATACTTTCTATGTCATTGCAAAAGTAGTCTAGGTTGTGTTGTCAAGAGTTTAGACTTTCTAGAGCTATGATTAGGAATGTCATTTTCCTTTGTTCCATTTTCTTGAGTTGAAAAGTTTATATAAATGTGCATGTTTCTATGCCTCTTATATGACTAGAAAATTCAAATAAGAAGATTGAACCCTATGCCTTTGTTGACATTTTTTGTATCACTACAAAAGCAGTCTATGTTGTGAGCCTTTGTTTCTATTGTTTCCATCTTTTACATTGATCATGCACTTGTTTACTCTTAAATGTAAATGAATCTTACATATAGTCTCACTGTGCTCAGGATTAAGGTCGTATTATATTTAGGCACATCACCATAGTTAGATTTTCTTTCTTGTATTTGTGTTTCTATTAAATTCATATCCCTTTCCCAGTATACACTTGATATAAAGAAGAGACCAGCTTCTAAAAAATTTGGTGGTTGTTTCAAGTCGCAAGTCCAACATCTTGAAACTTCCCATTGTTGGTGTTAGAACAAGTGCAATTTTAAATCATCAAGACTATTGTTTGTCAATTTATCTATATTACTAGGCCTCACTTGATCTTCTTTGAGTGTGTGAAAAAAATCTAGAAATTACACCCTTCCTCTTTTGTCTTCATTTGGTGACTCTTGGAATTCCCCAAGATGAATATTCATGGGAAAATTCATCCCATTCTTATTTTGTCTTTGCCCCATGACTCTTTGAATTCTCCATGGGCCCTATTTTGACTTATATGCAACCAAAAATATATTCATTAATAGTAAATAAATATTAACACACATTATCCAAGATATAACTATTAAAACCATCATTAAATGCAATGGGGCCTTTATCACCATTAATGCTAGAGCTTTGACATCAATGACAATATTTACAATATTTTCCCCCTTTTTCATTAATGTCAACCTCAATCCTAAAATTGCCACATCGTGAAACCTACACATACTATCATTTGAAAAACCTATAGTAACTCCCCCTTACTGTAGTAACTTGTACCTATTCCCTTTACCTATTTATACACATATACCTATACATGTTATTCTCCCCCTTTGATATCAATGGCAAAGGGCCTACCTAGAGCTAACACTTAGCTCCCCCTCAACTAATGTTGAACCTCAATGGTAGGAAGTAAAATTAATTACTCCCAGCTCCTCTTACAGATCTTTGAATGTGTCCTTTGATCATGCCTTTGAGAAGATATCTAATAATACATATAAATCATTACATGTCCTTTAAGCATCTGTAATCAACTCATTTGAATTTTTTCTTCTAATCTCACAACCTTTTGAATAAAAATTTAATGTATATCCCTAATCACATATTTGATTTAAACTTAATAGATTATGCTTAAGACCTTTTACATACAAAACATTCTTATTCTTGGTTCTACCATTATCCAAACTCAAAGTACCTTTCCTAACTATCTTGGAAGTGGTTTTATCTCTGAATTTCACTATGCCACCATTGATCTTCTTTAGATTTATGAACTTAGTCTTGTCTCCTATCATATGCCTGAAACATCCACTATCAATGAACCATGGCTGCTCTTCATTTCTTCCATGCAAAGCTATCTATACCAACATAGAATCTTCAGGTTGTTTCTTCTACCATAAATATGTTTAAACCTTCTTGATGAATGTAGCCTTGAAACTTTGCTCCTTCTTGATTGACTCAAACACACTTATATAGTATCAATATATGTGTCTAAAGTTGTTACATTTGTAACATATTATGGCCTCTTCATCAAATCTTGATAGAAGAGCAAAAGAGTTGTAGCTTCTACTTGACTTTGCATGACATCTTTCTCCTTATTTATGAAAATGTTAGCTCTTTTCTGACATTCTAATTTCTTATGACCATATCTATTAAAATAAAAATAGTAACCATAAAATTAGGACATGTTTTTTTAATCTCTAACCTAATTTCCTTTTGCAGCTTTGTTCCCTCTAGCCTTCTTTGTTTGAAATGTCCTTTGTATTCTTCACTTCTTCCCTTTTTGTATCCTCTTTTGTAAGAGCTTCAACATAGTTCTTTTTCTTTTCAAATATGATACCTTTCTTATCTAAATTTTCCTTTTGGATTTCTAGTATCTTATTCAATATGTTAGTGTTATCCTCAAATTTTGAATCACTAACTACTTTATCATTGACTGCTTTCTCAATATCTTCTTTTAATGAGGCAATTTCAATAACATACCTTTCACATTCTTTTCTTAGTTTTTTCAACTATGTTGTTAGATTTTTTCCATTCCTTTTTTGCTTATTCAAAGTGTGTTGTTAGATCATTAATATTTTCTTTGACTCCTTTTCATTTTTCTTGATCTGGCACTTCAATATTCAATTCTTCATATCAATAGCTTCTAACTCTTCTAAGGCACAAATGATTTCTCCTTCTAGATTCACTTCAGCTTCATCCTCTTCTTCTTCTTAATCATCTATAATTTTTATTGTAGAGGCATATTCATGTATGGCCATGAATAGAATCTCTTCTTCTTTTGAATCAATGACTCCACTATCTTCAACTGGGCTAGGATCTTTAGAAGACAAGCTCTTCTTATTGAATCCCTTTTTGAATTTACCTTTGAAATTCTTCTTGTATGTAGACTTTTCTTATTCATCATCATTACCCTTATTTTGGCATTTAGATAAAAAAAAGTCCAATCTATCCACATTAAAACATTTAAAAGGTAATTTTCCTTTATATTTACCTATTCCCCTTTTCAGCTTGCAAATGAAAAGAGCTCCGTTGTCATCTTCATCATCACTAGAACTATCACTTATTTCTTGAATCTTAGATTTCTCTTTCTTTAATGTCTTGAAATCCACTTCTCTCTTTGAGGGTTTATCTTGTTCAGTCCACATCTCATATGCCATGAGAATAGCATGAAGCTCATCCATCTTTAGCTTGGCTAAATTCTTCATCTTCTCAATTGCCGAAACCTTTCCATCGTATCTCATTGGTAGAGATCTCAAAACCTTTTGTACCACCATTGAATCTTCTAGATTTTCTCCAAGACCTTGAATCTAATTTACTATTTGATCAACTCATAAAAGATAACTTGTTATATCTTCTTCTTCTTCCATTTTCAAACTCTCAAATTATTTTCTAAAAGTCTAAAGCTTAGCTTGTTGAACCTTTCCATCACCTTTGTAAATATTCTAAAGTTTTCCCCAAGTTTGATGAGAAAATTTACATTTCATAACTTTGACAAATTTAAATTCACATAAACCACATAAAATTGCATTTAAAGCTTTAGCATTATTTTCACTTGCCTTCTTTTTTGCTAGAGTAATTACAAGTGCCTATGGCTCTTCATATTCCTCTACCACTTCTTGCCATATGTTGAATCCAAGGACCATCAAATAAGTCTTCATTCTTATGCTCCAAAAAACATAATTCATCCTATCAAACAAAGGTGCCTTAGTTTTAGAAAATCCTTCATGTGATCCAGCCATCATGCTTTTCTAATCTACCTTCAAGCTGTAAATTTTTTTCAAAAGGAACCTACTCTAATACCAATTGTTAAGCATGGGATATACTAAGAGGGGGCCAGTGAATTAGTATATCATAAATCTTATAAACTTTCCCTTAATCAAATTCCACTTAACCAAACATTCAAAATATGCAATAAAAATTGAAATAATAAACACCACACAAGATAGAGAGAGACACCAGATTTAACGTGGAAACCCAATGTGGGAAAAACCATGAAGAACAATCTCAAGTATATGAATTATCACCAAATAAAACTAAAATATTCACAAGAACCAACTTGTAGGAGCACCAACCCCTTTACTGAGCACCAACATAGCAACTATTTGTGAGCACCAAGCCCTTTACTAAACACCAACAAAACAAAAATTCATGAGCACCAACCCACAAGAGCACCAACATAGCAAAAATTCATCAGAAACAACCCACAATAACACCATTCCCTTTTTTGAGCACCAACACATCAACAATTCATGAGCTCCAACCCACAAGAGCACCAACCCCTTTGTTAAGCACCAACATAGAAATAATTCATGAGCACCAACCCATAGGAGCACCAACCCCTTTTATTTATACCACACAAATATCTCTCAATGTTTCTATCTCAACAAATGATAATTCATTACAATATCTCTTTCCTCTCTCACCATTGCTCTTCTAAGCTAGATATAACATATACAAATCATTCTCACTCTCACATATTACAAATGGCTTCTCAAGCCTTTATTTATAGCTTTCCAAATAAACTTTGGCCTTCACCCTTTGTGACCCTTCAATCCCCTTGGAAAATGGTTCCAAACTTGCATAAACCTTCATATCCTTGAATTTGAAAAGTCATATGGTGACCCTTCATAAGAAAAAGCATCCTTTCCTCTTTTGTCTTTATCTTGGTGACTTTTCATATTCCTCAAAGTGTCCCTTCATGAGAAATTGTGCCCTTCCTCTTTTGTCTCAATTTGGTGACTCTTAGAATTCCTCAAGATGACTCTTCATGGGAAAATGCATCTCACTCTTCTTTTGTCTTTAACCCGTGACTCTTTGACTTCTCTATGGGCCCTCTTTTAACTTATATGTAACCAAAAATATATTCATTAATATCAAATAAATATTAACACACATTGCCAAGATATAACTATTAAAGACACCATTAAATGTAATGGGGCCTTTATCACCAATAATTCTAGACCTTTGACATTAATGACAATATTTCCAACACCACCCACCTCAACCACCTCACCTTTAGTTTATTTCAGCCCAACTAGTGCATGTTTTGTGACAACCTTTGCCTAGTCCTTTTGATCACAATGACAATAATTACCAAGTTGACCATTTTTTTGAACTTGTACTTCTCATTCATATGAAACCTACTCATTTCTTCTTAGGATCACTTCCTACCTTAGATACTTGTGACTTCACCTAACTAGTTTGTGTCTTCCCTAAGAGCACTACCTACCTTGGATACCCACAAAACCACTGACATCACCTAGGAGACTTATGTTTTCAATTGAACTTAGATATCACACCTAAATGTAGTTACATATTCCACTTGTCACTTGTCCTTCTCACAATAGCCTTTATTTTTAATAACTACGGGAATCTAGTCTATACACAATCTTAGATATCACACTTTATGCACTTGTTTATGCTTCAGTGCCCAACTTATCATTCTCCCTTTTTATCATCACCTTACCAAATTATCAAACTTTTACCTAATTTTGTTTTACCTTATCCACTCATATTTTAAGGGGAAACACCATCTCCAACACTCAGGGCATCCTAATCTTCAACCCACAATCCATTTTTATTTTACAGCTTATTGATTCAAAACTACATAAAAAAGGGGTAAAATATAGACACTAAAAATCTGCACATGATAGTTCCAAATGTCACAACTCCCCTAGACCACCTTAGGACCCCTTCAACCGTGACCTTTTTGACTCCTAACTAAACCTAACCCACCTAACCTAATCTAGCTAATCTTTTAGTTAAAACCCACCTTTTTACCAACCCTACCTTTGACCCTTGACCATCGATGATCAAGGTGACCACCAATGGTCACCTTAACCATTGATGGTCAGGTTCCACCATCTAAATGAAATTAACTCAACCATAAATTATGACTTGTTTTTCTATAATTAGAATGTTTAATTCATGTGCAAGCCCATGCATATATAATTTATAGTTAAACAACAAGTGGGACCCCTTGTTAATTTCTTGTTGCACCTCTCCTTATTTGAATATAATAAGAGAGGAGAAGGAGGTGAAAAAGGATCCATCTAAAATTATCAAGAGATTTTGCATCCATAACATCTTTTTCAAGTTTTCTTATAGTAATCTAGAAATCCAAAGATACAACCATCATGTCAGAGAGCCAACTAGCCACTACCCCATGGTTGATATCCAAGTACTGTTACTCTTTCAAAATCATGCCAAACTCTACCAAAGAGACAATAACCTCAACCACTCATCCAAACAACCTATGGCAAGTTGAGTATTTATTTTCCATTATTTAATTACTTTGTTTGTATTTTACAATTATCCTAGCACAAACCAACCTCTTAGAATTACCTTTTGTGATTTCATTAATTAGACTTTTCATCACCTAAACCTAACACATAGTAACCATTGATGGTCACCTTAAACACTGATGGTCTGTCCAACCATAGACAGTTGTCTCAGCTACCAATGGTCATGTTAACCACTAATGGTCACATTGATTATCATTGGTCACTGTGATAGGAAATAACAACAAGCTATTTTCACCCACTTACCCTCAACCAAATTGAATTTTCTTTTTGTCTACCTGTTCACAGACCCCCAACCTATTTTATGAAGCACACTTGATCTCTTTATCATTAATTTTGACTTTATTATTACTATATTAGTAATTTATATTATATTTCCTTAGCAGTAATTTCTTGTATTAAATTTTAGTAGATTTTTATTATTGGTACAAGTACTTTATCTTCTATTTTCTAGATTTAATTGTTTAAAACATGTGATTTATAGCCCTTAAGAAGCTCTTACTTTCAAGATCTAGCTAGCACTAAGGAATCCACCCATATATCTATCTAACCATCTATTTGATTTAAAACTATTTTATTTGTAGGTAATCCTCCCAAACCAAAAATGAGCTCTATACAATCATCTGATTCAATGCACACATAATCAAACAAGTTTTTCAACCATACCTATATCTAATTTCTTCTTTTTCCTTTCTTGGAATATAAACTAAAATTCACTGAAACACCTTGGTGTGACTCTCTAGTAGAATTATTCACCCTCATCATGATCAAAATGTCTCAATTGTCAAAACATTCAAACCATAAACCTTTCCAATAAACCTAGTTACACATCACAATCCTTGACCACTATTCAAACCTTCCTTATAGTAATTTTCTCTTTAATTTTCCCTTATAAAATTATAACAATGAATTTATACAATATAATGGCATATTAAGTTACCCTATATTTAGTTACACCTTCCTATCAATTTTCATGAATATATTTTAAAATTTAGTCACTTTTCTAGCACTAAAGCTTCCCAAGTAGGCCTATTTAAGCCTAGTTACAACTTAGTCCTCTATATTATATATACCCAAGATATTAAAAGTATATAAGATTTTTATTCTCTTAAAACACCTAAAATCACACAAGATTAAAAATTTTGGGCTTATTTTGATAGTTGAAACTCCTAGTATGATCAAAACCCTAATTTAGGGCTTTTACACCCCTGTTCAGGCCCGAGAGCACTATTAATTACTTTGTGAGAGTTTTATGGACTTTATTAATTCTAAATAAGGTTCCTCATGTATATCCTAAACCAACACATATACTCCAACAAATTTTTTTCACTTTTTTTATCTCTGCTCCACTTTTCTAAGTTGATTTCACATAAATTGTGTAGGAAATATCATCATCTACATGCCTATTTGCATCCATAGAGTAGAAAGATATTCTAAGCTTTCCAAAAAAGGGTTATAATTATTTATGAAGGTATAATAAATATTTTTTTCCCAAATACTTCTTTAAATCATCAACAATCTCTTTTGACACTCTCTTTGTTCCTTTACATAGGCCTCATTTCTTTTCTTTGATAATTACCGCCTCCAATGTTTGAACATATCCCTCATATATATGTAAACCAATTCCATAATTGGTTTTCCATACTATAATTTAGTCCACCTTTGGTATTTATTATCAATTACTTAATATACTTTTGTCAAACATACCTAAATCCTTTTTGAAACCCTAATTGATTGTCTAAAATAGAAGGTGGTTATAGGTTACATTATTAGATCCTTTCTCTACATTGTTTACATGTTGTGAGAGTGTCATGGAATGACCATTATTAGTTTGGAGGTGTTTACCATGCTAAAAACCTCAAATTTCACCTTTAACCCATGTTCTTATTCTACTAGGCCTGATTGATAGGTTAACTTGTCTTACCTTAGAAAAGGCCTAGTTATAGGTGTCCTTACATGATTAAACCTTTAAAACATTACCCCAATATGACCCTTAAGGTATATAATTATTTTTACAACCATTTAGATTCATTAACCTCATATACATTATAATATATATTTCAAGTCACTTTTTTTATCTCATTATCATGACATAGTTAGCTATAGTTGATTATTTTGGGGTAAGCAGGGGTCCTACAGGTGAATATCTACCTTGAAAACTATGAAAAATGGTATATGATCCTTTGAAGGTTTTAGGACCAAATTAAAAAATATAATTCTCTTGTCTATAGGAATACCCTTCTAGGTTTTGACTTATTGAGTTTGTGAGTCACCTATAACTAGGATGTAGGTGACTTTTTTGAGTATTAACACCTATAGGTGTTGATGTAAGTCTATACCTAACACCTCAACCCATTATTGATGACCTTTAAGCCATAAATGTGTCTCTAAACTCAATATAACACATAACTATGAATATATTCCTTCATAATTCAATCTTAGGTTGTGAAAGCACTTAAGATCTCTAAACCTATAGAAATCACTAAGTGTTTACAATGAACAAATGTGTAGAATGAAGGTCTTGAAACACCATGTTCTTATAATAAAGAATCCATATTTTTTTTGAGGTTCTTCCCCTATTATAGGGATATTAGATAGATTAATTTGGATTCCTCAAGACTCCCTATAACATTTCTATTTGACATCATCATAAAAGGCTAGGGTCCCTTTTTTGGTGTTTTAGGGAGCTTGTCCCCAAACTAAGTTTCTCAACTTTGATCATGCCTTATTAACTCTTCCTAATCCTTAATAACTTTAGACATTATGTTTTTTATTCTCTCTAACATTTTAAGACATGGTTTTTGTATGGTACATTATTTCATGAAGGGACACTTTGAGGAATACGAAAAGTCACCAAGATAAAGATAAAAGAGGAAAGGATGCTTTTGCTTATGAAGGGTCACTATATGAATTTTCAAATGCAAGGATACAAAGAGTCATGCAATTTTGGTACCATTTTCCATGAGGATTTAAGTGTCATAAAGGGTGAATGCCAAAGGTCATTTGGAAATCTATAAATAAAGGCTTGAGAAGCCATTTGCAATTTGCAAGAGAATGCATGGCATGTATTTGTTTTAGAAGAGAGAAAAGTAGGAGATATTGTAGAGTTATATCATTTATTTAGTAAGCAATATTGAGATATAGTTACGTTTTATATATAAGAGGGGTTGGTTCTCATGTGGGTTGGTGCTCATAAATCTTTGCAAGGGGTTGGTGATCCTATGGGTTGGTGATAAAAAAACAATTGTTGTGTTGGTGCTCGGTAAAGGGGTTAGTACTCTTGCAAGTTGGTGCTTGAAAACTTTGTGATTTGATTTGGTGCTCATTCATATACTTGAGATTGTTCTCCATGGTTTTTCCCACTTTGGGTTTTCACATAAAAATTTGGTCACTCTCTCTCTCTCTCTCTCTCTCTTCTGTGGTGCATGTTATTTTTTTAGTTTTATTACATATCTTAAATGTGTGATTAAGTGGTTAAAGAAAAGAAATCAGATTACGTAAAATATATATAATATATTGATTCACCCCCCTCTCAGTATATTTCATGCTTAACAATTGGTATCAAAGAAGGTTCCTTTTGAAAATGTTTTATAGCTTGAAGGTAAATCAAGAAAGCATGATGGTTAGATCAGATGAAGGTTTTTCTAAAAATAAGGCACCTTTGTTTGATGGGACAAATTATGCTTTTTAGAGAATAAGGATGAAGACTTATTTGATGGCCCTTGGATTTGACATTTGGCAAGCAATGGTGGAGTAATATTAAGAGCCACAAACATTTGTAACTACTATGGTAGAAAAGAAGGCAAATGAAAATAATGCTAAATATTTAAATGCTATTTTATGTGGTTTATATGAATTAGAATTTGTTAAAGTTATGAAATTTAAATCTGTTCATGAAACTTGGGTAAAACTTGAGAATATTTACAAAGGTGATGGAAAAGATTAGCAAGCTAAGCTTCAAACTTCCAAAAGATAGTTTGAGATTTTGAAGATGGAAGAGGAAGAAAATATAGAAAGTCATCTTTTATGGGTTGATTAAATAGTTAATCAGATTCAAGGTCTTGGAGAAAAGTTAGAAAATTCAATTATGGTTCAAAAAGTTTTGAGATCTCTACCACTTAAATACGATGAAAATGTTTTGGCAATTGAAGAGATGAAGAATTTAGCCAAGCTAAAGATGGATGAGCTACATGGTATTATTATGACATATGAGATGTGGACTAAACAAGATAAACCCTCAAAAGAAGAATCTACTTTCAATAAATCAAAGAAAAAGAAGGCTAAGATTCAAGAATCAAGTGATAGTTCTAACGATGATGAAGATGACAATGGAGCTCTATTTATTCACAAGCAAAAAAAGGGCATAGGTAAATATCAAGAAAATTTACCTTTTAAATGTTTTAATTGTAGAAATACTAGACATTTTACAACTAAGTGACAAGATAAGGACAATGGTGAAAATGAAAAAGGAAAGTATACATACAAAAAAAAATGCAAAGGAAAATTCAAGAAGGGAATCGAGAAGAAGAGCTTGCATTCTAAAGATCTTAGCTCAGCCGAAGATAGTGGAGTCAGTGATTCAAAAGAAGAGATTATGTTCATGGACATACATGAAGATGCCTCTAAAAGCAAAAGTACAATTGATCAAGAAGAAAAATAAGATGAAGCTGAAGTAAATCTAGAAGTAGAACTCATTTTTGCCTTACAAGAGTTAAAAGCTCTTGAAACGAAGAATCAAAGATTAAAGCTCCAGATCAAGAAAAATGAAAAGGATTCAAAGGGAATAATTGAAGATCTACAAGCACACTTTAAAGAAACTAAGAAGAATGAATAAGATCTAATGACACAGTTCAAAATATCAAGTAAATAATGTGAAAGGTATGTTATTGAAATTACTTCTTTAAAATCAAATCTTGAGAAAACATATAAAGCAATCAATGATAGAGCAGCCAATGATTCAAAATTTTTAGAATAGCACTAATATGTTGAATAAGATATTAGAAAATCAAAGATCAATGTAACATAAGATAGCTATTGGATTTGAAAAAGAGAAAGGGGAGGCCACTACTTTCATAGACAAGGAAAAAGGAAAGAGCTATGCTGAAGCTCTTACAAAAAAAGAAATAAAAAGGGAAGAAGTTAAGAATATAGAGGACATCTCAAACAAAGAAGGCTAGAGAGAACATAGATACAAAAATAAATCAAGTTAGAGATACACAAATATATCCTATTTTTATGGTTACTATTTTTATTTTAATGGATATGGTCATAATAAAATATAATGTTGAAAAAGGGCTAACAATTTTAGAAATAAGGAGAAGGATAGTCATGCAGAGTCAACCAAAATCCACAACTCTTTTGATCCTCTATCAGGGTTTAATGAAGAGGCCATAATATGTTACATGTGTGTAGACACCGAAATCGTGTCTACTGTTTGGTTGACTTTCCCCCCTTAGTCCCCTTGGTCCACTTCTACACATTCCTAACCCACACACTTATTAATTTAAAATAATAACCTATTTTGAATTAATAACACCCCTTTGACACTTCACCTATGCCACCTCACCCCACCTTGGATACCTCTCCTTGGATGCCTCTCATCACCCTATGACCAATTTATGACCTATTTCAACCCTCTTGCATCTATTAAATCCACCTTCGACTATTTTCCCATGACCAATTGACCCTGGCAGTTGGAAGAATGGGCAAAAGGATAATTTTAGCCCTTTTTCCCATCTTCTAGCCGTTGATGCCAGTTACTAATCGGTCGACGTCGGCGGGATCACCGATGTCAGTCGCTTAAATTAACCCAAAGGTGAATTGTCTTCCCCCACTAGGATGCAAAAATCACAGCACCGAGACATCGAATCATAGACCTAATCAATCGATCAATTCTCTTCCTTGATTGCTAACTCTTTGGCTGCAGGTACACATCAAGTATCACAAGCTACAGGCACTCTACATTAATCTTCTACATTAGCAATAGGTCTTATACCCTTCCTCATCAGCAAGTAAGAGCTAAGTACTCTTTTATTTCATTCCAGTAGCTTAGAATGTATTTGTAATCAATTTTGTGTTTACTACTTCTAAGCCATATTACCAGACCAGACCCGACTATCAACCAGACTAGCCCTGACTCTCTTCCTGAGAATGCTGAGAAGCCTTCTTCATACTCTCTCTTTTTGACACCCTGCCCCCTACCTGATTCCTTCCTTAGACCACACTCTCTGCCCTGCAAAACCCAAAACAACCCATCATACTCCCACAGACACCCCAAAACCATTCTGATTGACCACAGACTAACCTGAGACTCATCCAAAGCCTTATTGCCTCGACTGATGCCAACCAGCAGGCCCATTGCCCCTACCGATGTTGGCAACCTTAGACTAACCGATGTCAGCAACCTTAGACAACTGATGACGGCAGACTAACTGGCGTCAGCAACTTTGAAAGGTAGACAACAGAATACATGTATGCATTTCCTTTATTTATTTTGTTTAGTCTTTCATTATTTCTATCTAGCAACATTCTCTTTTATCAAAAGTGGACTGTCATCCCTCTAAAAAGTCCTTGCACTTCTAGGATCGAGCTTTGCTTGGCAGTCCACCTTACATCCATCTAACAATCTATTTGTTTTAGTCTTTCTCTCTACAGGTGTCATCCTCCATAGCCAAAGAGGATTCCCTTCAATCCTCTGGATAACGGTGCACAGACCTCATCCAGGTATCATCTAACCCCTAACCATTACTTCTAGTTTCTTACTTCCTTTGAATGTAGAAAAGCGAAAATAGTTTGAAACATTCTAGCATGCTCGGTGGAACCCTAGGACTTTTCCTTGGGTTCATACTTTTTCTTCTAAAAACAAAATTTTCATATATGTGCATTAGGTCTCTTCTTGCATCCTTTTCCTCTATCTCTTCCAAAAGACACCATCAACAAAGTTAAAAACAATCCTTCTTTTTCTTTCTTTTCTGCATCTAGAGTAGTGAAGTTCATGCTCTTGACCTTTTCTCAACTTGTCTGCATCTGAATACACATTTCAATTTGGGCTTAAAATCTATTGCATTTCATTTCTGCCTGAATGCATACTTAGCTCTCACATCTAGTAACTTAAAACCACATTATTAATAAATCATAGTCCACTTATGTTACACAACCTAACCACTTGCACAATCAAACATCTAAACATACCTGAGACAAGGTCTGACTAGGATTTCATCACCTAGTAGATACCTTACCCTTTTTGACAATCCCACTTGGACTTCACCACCAAGGGGAGAGCCCACTCTATTCTCTGGTAGAGTATAAACTCTAGGGGAAGTATATACTGGCTAAGTGACCCAGCTTATCTCTGGGATCGTGAAGTGAGAGGAGCTTGCTCCTTAACACCAGGCCACGTACAGAACCTAATACAGACTCTTGAGCACCAATAATAACTTGAAACCAACCTTAGACTACTTCTTCTAGGACCCGTTCTAAAAGCCAACTTCCCAAACACTCTTCTAAGGCATAAGCCAACAAGACTCTAAAACTTAGTCTTAGGAATTAGCGTTAGAGTTTGCTTGTCTTCATCCATTTTTCTGTCTGTATCTAATTTTTTGAGTTGGTGAGGTCATATTCTGAGATCTAAAGAATAGCTCAGACTTTATTATTTCTTCCAAAAACTTTCAGTTTCTAGAAACACACAGTAACCGACATCGGTTTTCCAACTGATGCTGGCAACATATTTTTACCGACATCGGTTATTTGACCAACATCAGCCACTTATTCCCATCGACATCAGTTTTTCCACCGACATCGGTCACTGTCAGCAACTTTTTTTCCAAAATAACAAGCCTAAAACCTGACTTTCTTACTATAAGACACACATTTTGAGTTTTTAAAATTGAAAAAACACAATTTCTGGAACCTGACCCTTTTTTCCTTGGATGGTTTTGACATGCAGTCAAACCAAAATGCTTGTTGACCACGCAAGGCAACGGCCACTTCTACCTTCATCTTTCATATCAAGACCTCTTATGGAGTGTACTTCAGACCTTGAGACTACTCCTATCTGATCAACTCCAACTCAACCCTCAATTGTCCCCAAAGGGGACCAAAACTTTGAGAGACTCCTTAACCACAATGTCAAGGCTCTCCAACACTATCTCACAAGAAACCAAATGCGAGACCTTTCAAGTGAAGCGGTGATGACATCAACACTATCCGCTACCTAGCCTCTTATGACTCAAGCTATTGCCTCAACCATTAACTCGACCATGGCCAATATGCAAAGTTTGGCCTCCCCATCTATTTTTGGATCGACCTCCATCAGGGTTTCATTACCCCCTCAACCACATGCAATTCAACCAAGTTGTACATCATACCAAAACTTGATTGTCTTGACTCCACACACTCTTGCACCTATAAATGCTGGAGCGACTACCCATCCTTTTACCAATGCCGCCATTCAACCACCTTTGGCGATATCTAGTCAATTTTTACCTTCCAACTTCATGGTGCAAGCCCCTTTGACCTCAACTTCAGTCCCCATGACTTGTCACCAATATGTTGCACCTATACAAGTGTAACCAACTACTTCATATGCCCCTTCTAACACCTTTCAAGCACCTTACAACCTAGGGGGCACCCAACCTGCAAATCCATCAATTGATCTAATCAAAATGTTGATGGATAAAATGTCTAACCTTGAGGCATCATTTCTGGTTCAAGCAATGCTCTCTCATATGAGCAAATTTGTAATGAACCCATTCATCCTTCAGTCCCAATCCAACCCTATCTGAGTCAATGGGAACTCCCCAAGTTTACTCATTTCTAGAGTAAGGAGGACCCGCAACAACATCTATGAGCATTTAGACATGCTTGTTATCTTATAGCCCATGATGCATTTTTACTACGCACATTTCCCATGTTGCTTTTTGGCACTACCCTTGATTGGTATAGCTCTCTTGCTAGTCACTCTATCTTTTCATTCACTCAGCTAGCCCAACTTTTCCTTGACCACTTCTCGATCAATATCACCAAAAAGGTCTCAATCATATACCTATACTCTATCAGACAATTTGACGATGAATCCATTGCTGACTTCATTGCCCATTGGAGAGGCTTAATTAACCAACACTCCTTCTCCTTACCTCAAACTGAGCTCATTGAGCTCTTTTCTAGAGCATGTGCCAAGCACATCTCACCTATTTTGTGGGTTTAGACATTTCACACTTTTGATGAAGCTTTCACAATGGCTCGAAAGCTTGAACTCTGCGCGGTCGAAGAGGACAAGGTCAAATTATGAAATACCAATGCAAAATCCAATGACCCTTCTTCTTCCAAGCCTTCTTCTTCCCACTCCAAACCCAAGGGAGTGGCAAATGCTGTGATTTTTAGATCACCATCCTCATCAACCATAACCAATCAAACTCAACCATGCACATCACAAAGCATCACAAAACAATTCCAACAACGGTATATACATCATTACTACACTCCAATTGGAGAATCATACACTGTCATTTTGGATAAACTCATCAAGCAGGGGGTCCTCAATCTCCCTCAAATCCAACCACCTCAATTTGACCCCTCAAAACCTATCCCTGCATGGTATAGAGAAAATGACTTTTGTCATTATCACCATGTCCAAGGCCATGACATAAACAACTGCACAACCTTTAAAAACATTGTCCAAGACATGCTAGACAAGGGGGATCTTGTCTTGGATAACCCAAACGCATTGCCTAACCAAAAATTGGACATCTTTAGACAACCTTTTCCTAACCATCCCCCTAGCCAAAACAACATTCAGACCATGGACGATGACTCCCAAGAGCATAATATACACACAGTCAACACGGTCTCTCCTCTTATCCCTAACCAACCTCTCCCATAGTTTGAAGAGGTTAATCAACCTATTTGTCCATCACAGGTAGAAGAGCCTTCTTCTCTTATTATTTCTCCATCGACCCCTCTTATATTAGAGGATGCATTAACCATACCAATGCTGACTGCCTCACCCTCATCCTCCTCATCATCAATAGGGGATCATACGTTCCCCACTCCTAGACCACACATTGAAACCATGACCATCTATATGCCCTATCCGACTAAAGAGCCAATTCTTTCTCCATCGAGATAATAACTTATCACTTCACCAACTTCAACCAAAGATGATCCAGTGATGACTCTCTCACAATCACCTCAATCTTTTAAATGACTGACTATAAAACCTCATGCAACCTCATCCAAACCCTTAAAATTATCTACCATGCCGAAATAGGTTAAATCCCTTAGTGTGCACCCTATATCAAGCCTCACTCATCCACAAGTGAAGGTCAACTTAAATCTCACCCCACACAATAGTAGTCCTCACACTAACCCAAAGAAGGCTACTAAACCTCATCAGAGAACTCCTCCCCCACCTTCGCCATTACCATCCATCTTAGGTCCACATCCATCTACTTTAGCAGGATTGCTCCCACATCCAACACCTCTTAACAAGAACATGACATCTCCACATGTGGCCATACTGCCAACTAAAAAGTTGATATGGTAAACCCTCCAAACAACTCATAAACAAAAATTGTCAAGCTCTACTGCAACAAAGGACATAGACCCATTAAAGGGTTCTTATGCTTCGAGTTATATTGATTATTGTAGTCATTTATCATCATCCTCCCACCTATCAAGCCTTACCAACCTCTCAGACCAAATCCACCTTCGTTTGATGACACTAAAATATGCTAGTATCATCACACACCGGGGCATGACACTAAGCATTATTGCACCCTTAAGGCTGTCATCCATCAACATCTAGCACACGACACCCCTCACATTGAGGCTTCTTTTAACCACATTTTTTACCAACTACCGACACCATCTCATGCCTCACAAACATCTTCACCTAAATTAGGATCCCCATACAAGACTATGGCCCCTCAACCACCTCCTCAACCTTTATTTGAAATCAACACTGTTAATGTGGCCACCAAGCTCCAAACTATGAAGAATAAAGGAATAGACCAGACATCTACACCTTTGACATATCCATTATTTATCAAGACCTCTCAACCAACACAACCCAAGATTTCTATCTTGGACATTTCTCGACCATCATCACTAGGGGACACTCCTCCTAACCCCACTAGTCCACATGACGCTTGGTATAAGTGACTCGTGGACTACTTGACATATTCTATCATCCCTCCCAAACTCTCTAGCAATAGACGGTGAGCTTTTATCAAGAACACTTCTCACTACACCATGCTAGGGGGACGTCTTTATAAGTGAGGTCTTGACGGCCTCCTTATCCCATGCCAACAATGCATCGACCAAACATTGACCTCAACCAAGCCTTGACCAAACATCAATCAACCAAGCCTCGACCAAACACCAACCAACCAAGCATTGACCAAGCATCAACCAAACATTAACCAACTTCTTACTCATCTCCAACATGTGACCAACTTGGAATGAAGAAAATGGGGTAAGTCTACTCCTAATTGACTCCGACCTTACATCATAAGGCATGGATCAGGGACTTATCATCTGTCTTCTTTCGAAGGCCGACCAGGACCTGAGCCCCCTTTATGCCTTGCCTCTTTGACCAATCTACTATTAGTCAATTAATTATTCACTTGACATTTAACTTGAGCTCGATCCCTTGAGCAATCCCCATCATCATCATTCCTATTCCTTTTCAACCCTCAACCCTACAAACATCAGTCAACCCTTTTGTCAAGCATGACTGCTTTGTCCTAATAAAAGGGAAACCCTCTAAACCTTTATAGTCAAGTCCATGACCAAAAGTCCAATCAAAAACACAAAAAAATATAAAATTGGGATGCCTATCTCAAAAGGTCATAAAACTAAATGTAGACTGCTCCCTCAAAGGACAACTACATAATTTCTATAATAAATAGACTGCTCCCTTGAAGGACAGCTATTCAAAGACTTTCATATATACAAAGCAAAATATAGACCACTCCCTTAAAGGATGGCTATGCCTAAATATTGCTACATACACAACACTATCTCAGAAGCTTCCCGCATCGATCAGCTTCACAACATGACCACAAAACAAGACAACATCCCCATGTAGACTTCTCGCATCGATCAGTCTAACATTTAAAAAAAAAAAAACTGGCTGACAAAATTATAAAGTCATGGACTTGTCTATAGTCATTCTTGGGGTCACCTATAAAAGGGGAAAAGTTATTCCTACCAAAAAGGGTTACCCCTTCCATCCATCTCATATTATCAAACCTATCACCCCAACATACTCAAGGGATTTTGAGCTCACTTAACATCAAGTGATTTGAGTACTTCTCTAACATAATCAATGGTCACCGATGTAATGCATGAATGGGGCTTTTATTTCTAAAAACCCTTATCTTGGCCATCATTATAGTCCTTGTCAATGAAAGAGCAATGCGCCTTTCACTTCTTATACCTCTTGGTCACATACACACCCAACCAAATCAAATCATTTTCTCAAAACTCAACCAAATCAAACCAAACATTTTCAGAACTCTGACATGACATAGTCCATTTCACTAGTTTTTATGGACAACAATACACATGGAAACTATCGACCAGACACAATTTATGTTAAGCATAAACCATTACTTGCTAAAGCATAAATACTCTGAATTCATTTTTAGCATACACT
Organism: Torreya grandis; assembly: GCA_037957365.1. Classification (NCBI taxonomy): domain Eukaryota; kingdom Viridiplantae; phylum Streptophyta; class Pinopsida; order Cupressales; family Taxaceae; genus Torreya; species Torreya grandis. The sequence continues at coordinate 1,537,447 of JARHVA010001101.1, forward strand.
ATTACTAATGTGGAAAATTGCTAGGGATGAAAGACCACTCAACCAATGTTACAGAATACACCATCACACAATATGGAAAAGGTTGTAACATCATCATGACCAAAACCAATCATTGACCATTTTGACTCTTCACCTAAACTACAATGGTCTGAGGCCCTTCCAACATGGGTGTTTCTATATGATTTTCACTTTCTACATTCAAAAGAGGAAATGAGAAACTAAGAGGAATGGTCTAAGGCTTATATGTACCTAGATGAAGTCTTGCACACCAAATTTAGACATTTGTGAGAACTCCTCTTTGGTTGTGGAGGATGACACCTGCAGAAGAAAGAGACTAGAACAAAGAAGGCATTAGATAGCTAGAAAGTGGATTGCCAAGCAAAAGCTTGATCCCAGAAGTGCAAAAGACTTTTTGGAAGGGAGGTCAGTCCACTGATAAAAATCAGAATGTAGTCAAAAATAGAAATGATAAAGACTGAATCAAAAGAAACAGAAGCAAATGCGTACATGAAGGATGCTGTCAGTCTGGTCACAGTCGCCGACGTCAATTAGGCTACCAATGTCAGTTAGTTTGCCAATGTCGGTGGGGGCAGTGGTCTCTACAGCTGGTGTCAGTCAGGGCAATAGTCTTTAGATGAGGTCTGGACAAGTTTATGGTCTGTGGATGGGTCTGTGGTCTGTTTGGGGTCTTATTAATTGTCTGTGCAAGGGTCTTGGTAGAGTTGTAGGGACAATGGACAGAGTGTATGTTCTAAAAAGGGGGATAGAGGTGGTAAGGATATGGAAAGGCCTCTCAACCTTTCTAGGAGGGAGTCAAGTCTGGGCTGGCTGAATAACAGATGGATTAAAAAGAAAATACTGAAATGAAAATAGTAGCAAATACTTACCTCATACTTGCTGGAGAAGGAATGTTACAGACTAGTTATACCTGTTGCTGAAGCTGTTGGTGTAGAAGTCCTATTGTTGTTGTAGAAGACTGATGCAGAGTCCCTGCTATTATTGTAGCTAGTGTAGAAGCCCTATGAGAGAGAGAGAGTGAGAGGTTTGGTGGATTGAAGACTGGAAGATTGGCTGATTATTGAAGGTTGAAAGGTGGATGATTGAAGGTCCAAGGAGGAACAGATTGAAAGAGTGGATTGAAAGATCATAAAAATGGATTGAAGATTGCAAGAGCTGATCCTGCATTTGGGTCAAGAATGCCATCTTGAAGGTAATTGATGTCGGTAATATCACCGACGTCGATCGAAAGTTGATCGATGTCGGTGGCTAGAACGTAAGAAAAAGGCTAAAAATAGCCTTTTGTCCATTTTCCCAACTTTTGGGTCAGCGGGTCGGGGGAAGAAACGGTCGAAGGTGAATTAAAATGGATGAGAGGTTGAGTGGGAGGATGAAATGGGAGTCTAGGCATTAATATTGGCCATGGGGTAGTGGAGGGAATCCAAGGAAAGGCATCCTAGGGTGGTGAGGTGTCAAGGGTGAGATGGCAAGGGGAGAGAATTATTAATTTAAAATAAGATAATTATTTTAAATTAATAAGACATAGGCTAGGAGTGGTTAAGGACCAAGGGGGAGAGTTGACCTAGGGTTAGACACGATTTCAGTGTCTATATTTGCCCATTTTTGTCTTGTTGGTTATTCTTGATGAACTGCAAGACAAAAATAGGAGTTGGTTGCCCCAGGTGTGGGATAAAGTTGATTTCATCTTATTGGTTGTTCAAGTGAACTGCAAGACAAAAATGAAAGGAGGGTTGGTTACCTCGATTATGGATGAGGTATTTCCCCTCAAAGCAAGAGTCAAGGGAAGGGAACCTAAAATTGGGTGCCAATTTGACAGAAAGTGGATGAAAATGGTGAAGATGGAGTGAGAACAGTGCAATAGTCGTGATTGCACGTATACCACTTCACAGGATGGTCAGGTCAAATTATTGTAGGTCGATGGTCAAGGAGTGCCAAAATTGAGATAACTGGGCCCTAGCATTTGGTCATAGCTGATCAGGTTATTCAATCTAAGCTGAAGCTCCAATGGTCATCATGTTCCAGGTTTCCCGGGCTCAAGAAGTGCTCTTAGAAACATAAAAATGTCATAAGTAGTGGGGATCAACTGGCTTGCAATCCTATACTTGTGAAAGTCATAAATAGTCTGCACACAATTTTGCTAACCATTCGTGAGGTAGCATACATGCAAAAATAACCAAGGCAATGTTTGTCTTGGAAGTGGTCATGGTCGGAGGAGATAGACATGATCTCCATGGTCATTGGTCGAGGCAGATCAGGATAGAGATAGTTGGTTGAATGAATGGATGGATGAAAGAATGTGGCCGAGCTAACCCCAAAAGATGCTATGTCAACTGAGTGCTGCCTACATAGCCCTTGTTGAAAGGGCCTTAGGCCAATGTAGTTCTCCCTAAAAGGGAGGAAGTGGGTCGAAGTGGTCGATAGTTGGTTTGGACAGGTTAGTTCATGGTCAAGGTCAGATATGGTTTGTCCATCAGATAGATGAACAAACAAATGTGGTCGAGCTAACCCCAGGAGACGTCGTGTCATCTGAGTGATGCCTACATAGCCCTTGTGTTGAGGGCCTTAGACCATTGTAGTTTAGACTAGGAGACAAAATGGTTGTTGATTTGTTTGGTCATGTGTTGAAATGATGAGGAGAAAAAGATGTTACAACCTTTTCCAAATGGTGTATTCTATAACATTGGTCAGGGTCTTTCATCCCTAGCAATTTTCCATATTCATGATGGATGTATGATAAAAATGAATTGAGGTCTATTTATGCTTCAGCAAGTATTGGTTTATGCTTAACATAAATTGTGTGGTCGATAGTTTCCATGTGTATTGGTGTCCATAGAAACTATGTGAAATGGACTAGGTCATGTTGGTGGTCTAAAAATGTTTTGGTTTGATTAGGTTGAGTTGGAAAAATGATTTGGTTGGATGTGTGACCAAGATGTAAAAATCAAAAGGCGCGTTGCTCTTTCATTGACAAGGCCTATAATGATGGCATGGATAAGGGTTTTTAGAAACAAAAGCCTCGTTCATGCATTACGTCATTGACCAGTGGTTGTGCTAGAGAAGTAATCGAATCACTTGACGTTAAGTGAGCTCGAAGTCCCTTGAGTATGTTGGGGTGATAGGATTGATTATGTGATATGGATGGAAGGGGGAACCCTTTTTGGTAGGAACAACTTTGCCCCTTTTATAGGTGACCCCGAGAACGACTATAGACAAGTCCATGACTTTATAGTTTTGTCAGTCAGTTTTTTTTTTTCATTTGTGTGCAGACTGATCGATGCGGGAAGTCTACAAGGGGATGTTGTCTTGCTTTGTGGTCATGTCGTGAAGCTGATAGATGCAGAAAGCTTATGAGATTATGTTGTGTATGTAGCAAAATTTAGGAATAGCCATCCTTCGAGAGAGTGGTCTATATTCTGCTTTGTAAGTTTTTGGTATGACTTTGGCCTAGCTATCCTTCAAGGGAGCAGTCTAGTAAATACAACAATGATGTAGCTGTCCTTCGAGGGAGCAGTCTACATTCATGATTTTATGACCTTGGAATATGCATCCCACTTTTACAGTTTTTTTATTTTTTTTGTTGACTAGACTTTTGGTCATGGACTTGACTATAGAGGTTTAGAGGGTTTCCCTTTTATTAGGACAAAGCAGTCATGCTTGACAAAAGGGGTGACTGATGTTTGCAGGGTTGAGGGTTGAAAAGGAATAGGAATGAAAATGATAGGGATTGCTCAAGGGATCGAGCTCAAGTTAAACGTCAAGTGAATAATTACTTGACTAACAGTAGACTAGTCAAAGATGCAAGGCATAAAGGGGCTCAAATTCTGACAAAGTCCCTAGTCCATGCTTGTGTTATGATTCAAGGTCTAAATCAATTAGGAGAAAACGTGCCCTATTTGCTTCATTCCAAATTGGTCACATGTTGATTGATGTTGAAGTAGTTGGTTGATGTCATGATTAAAAAGGTTGGTTGACATTTAGTCGATGTTGGGTCGAAGGTGGTTGAGGTCATGATTAAAAAGTTGATTCATGTTTGGTCATTGTTTGGTCAAAGTTGATGCTTGGTTGAAGCTTGGTCGAGACTTGGTTGATATTTGGTCAATGTTTTGGTCGAGACTTGGTCGAGGCTTGGTCGATGACTTGGTCGAGGTGTGGTCGCGGTTGAAGAAGTTGGTTGAGGTTTGGTTGAGGTCGATAGATATTTGGTCAATAAAAGGTTGGTTGATGTTTGGTCATTATTTGGTCGAAGTCTAGTCAAATGTTTGGTCAAAGATAGGTTGAATGTTTGGTCGAGGTCGGGTCGATGCTTGTTTGGTCGAGGCATAGTCGAGGCTTGGTTGAGGCCTAGTCGAGGTTTAGGATTAAAAGAGTGATTGATATTTGGTCGAGACTGGGTTGAAAGGTTGGTCGAGGCTTGGATGAACGTTGAATTCCCCTAGTGGCTAGGGAGAATGTTTGGCAGATTGGTCAAGGTCATTTGAGGCTTGGTGGTCAGATTGACTATGTTGATGTCAAATAAGGGGGTTAAAGGCAACAAAGGGACCATATTCTGGCATGGAGATCCCGGTTTAGGTGATGAGGTTTGAGAAGCATGGGTCGGTGTTGATGATTTGTCAAAGGGGTGGTCAAGAAGATCATTGATAAGAAGGGTATCCTTTTTTTGGTGTTGATGAATGACAGCTTTAAGAGTGTAACAATGCTCAGTGTCATGTCCCAGAGTGTGATGATAATGGCAAAATTTAGAGTTGTCGAACCAAGATGGTCTTGATCTAAGAGTTGATGAGTGGGATGGTGAGGAGGTTGAAGGTTTTTTGATAGTATGGTTGAGAAGAAAGGTGTCTTTCTCCTAGCATTGGTGAATGACAACCTTGATGGCACAACAATGCTCAGTGTTGTACCCAGGCATGCAATGATATTTACAAATCTGAGTGTCATCGAACCAGGGCAGTTTTTGTCCAAGGAATTGATATGGTTTAAGAGGCAAGAGCTTGATGCGAGAAGACTGCAACAATTGCCGTAACATCAAGGCATAAGAACCTTTTAATGAGTCCACATTTTTTGTCATGGTAGAGGGTGACAATTTTTGTTTAGAAGTTGGAGGAGGCATTGGTCAGACCATCTTTTTTGTGGGTGGTGTAGCCACACGTGTAGATGGTACTTTGGAGGTGATAGGTGTTGAATGTTTTGGAGGAAACATATGTCTGATGGGTTGAGGGGATAATGGAGGTGACTTGCCTCTATGAAGTATGGGAGTAGGAAGCACTCCTATTAAAGTGGATGGATGTGGGCCCAAAATTGAAGGTAATGACGAAGGTGGGGGAGAAGTCATCCGATGTGGTTTAGTGGCCTTCTTTGGTTTGGGTTGAGGGCCACCATTGTGCGAGGTGAGGTTAGACATGAGTTTGGGTTTAGATGTGGATGGCGGTGAATGAGATGTAGCAATCTCAGGCAAAAGATAAGAGGAAACCATGACTGGGTCTTCCTCGATCGAAATGGGTGAAGAGACTGGTTCTTCTCTTGGTGGAGAAGAAATAGGAGAGTGTGGCTCCTCAAGAGGGCAGAGGGCAGAAGTGATCGTGCCCTCTACTTGTGGTTGAGGAGTAGGAAGGATAGGGTCATCCATTGGTGGGAGGAAGGATGAATGTGGGCTTAATGGCATTGGTATGGTCAAGGCATCCTCCAATATGAGAGAGGTAGATGGAGGACTAACAGGAGAAGATGATTCTTCTACCTGTGGAAGAGGTTGGTCAGGGATCAGAGAAGAGACAGTGTCGACCGTGCGTATATTATGGTCTTGAGGGTCATTGGTCATGGTCTGGACATTGTTTTGATTAGGAGGATGGTTAGGAAAAGGTTATTTGAAGATGTCGATGTTTTGATTGGCCAGATCATTAGGGTTATCCAAGATGAGATGCCCCTTGTCTAGCATGTCTTGGATGATGTTTTTGATGGTTTGACAGTTGTCCATGTCATGGCCTTTGACACGGTGATAGTTGCAAAAGTCATTCTCCCTGTACCATGCAAGGATAGGTGTTGAGGGGTCGAATTTAGGTGGTCAAATTGAAGGGAGATTGAGGACCTCCTACTTGATGAGTTTATCCAAGATAGAGGCATATGAATCTCCAATTGGAGTGTATTGACGTTGTATGGATCATTGTTGGAAGTGTTTATTGATGTAGTTTGATGTTGAAAATTGAGGTCAGTTGGTTGTTGTTGAAGATGATGGTCTAAAGATGACAGTGTTTGCTGACCCCTTGGACTGGGAGTGGGTAGAAGAAGGTTTGGACGAATAAGGGTCATTAGACTTTGCATTGTTATTACGTAATTTGACCTTATTTTCATCGATGGTGCGGAGTTCAAGCTTTTGGGCCATGGTGAAAGCTTCGTCGAAAGTGCAGAATGTTTGAATCCACAAGGTAGAAGAGATGTGCCTGGTACATGCTCAAGAAAAGAGCTTGATGAGCTCAGGTTGAGGCAAGGAGAAGGAGAGCTAGTTAATCAAGCCTCTCCAACGGGCGACAAAATTGACTATTGATTCGTCGTCAAATTGTCGAATAGAGTAGAGGTCTGTGATTGAGACTTGTTTGGTGATATTGATAAAAAAATGGTCGAGAAATAATTGGGCGAGTTGAGTGAATGAAAAGATAGAATGTCTGGTAAGAGAGCTATACCAGTCAAGGGCGGCCCCCAAAAGTGACATGGGGAACGTGCTTAGAAGTAACGCATCGTCATGGGCTATGAGATAACAAGCGTGTCTGAATGCTCGAAGATGTTGTTGTGGGTCCTCCTTACTCTGAAAGTGAGAAAATTTAGGGAGTTCCCACTAGTTGGGATAAGGTCGGATGGGCATAAAAGGATGAATGGGTTTGTTACAAATTTGCTCATAGGAAAGGACATTGCTTGAACTAAAAATAGAAGCCTCAAGACTAGACATTTTGTCCATCAGCATCTTGATGAGATCAGCTGACGAATTGACAGGTGGGGCACCCTCTAGGTTGTAGGGTACCTGGAAGGTGGTCAAAGAGGCATATGACGTACTTGGTTACACTTGTGTAGGTGCAACATATGAGTAGTGCGTCATAGGGATAGATGTCGTGGTCAAGGGGGCTTGTGCCATGAAGATGGAAGACACAAATTAACTAAATACCACCATAGGTGGTTGAGTGGTGGCACTAGAAAAAGGATAGGTTGTCACTCCCATGTGTATAGGTGCAAGAGTGGGTGAGGTTGAGACAATCAAGTTCTGGTATGATGTAGAACGTGGTTAAATTGCATGTGGTTGAGGGGGTAATGACACTCTAATGGAGGTAGGTTTGAAAATAGATGAGGAGGCCAAACTTTGTGTATTGGCCATGGTCTGGTTAGTGGTTGATGCAATAGGCTGAGTCATGATGGGTTGGGTAGCAGATGACATTGATGTCATTACCGCTACACCTGAAAGGTCCTACATTTGGTTTCTTGTGAGATAGTTTTAGAGGGCTTTGACATTGAGGTCCAAGAATCTTTTAAAATCTTGGTCCCCTTCAGGGACAATGGGAGTCTAAGTCGGGGTCAGTCGAGTAAGAGTTCTTTCGGTCTCTGAGTGGAACTCCATTATAGGACTGGTTATGGACGGGGAAGGCAGAAGTGGTTGATGCCTTGCTTGGTCAAAAAGAGCCTTGGTTTGACTGCGTGTCAAAACCATTCAAGGCAAGAAGGGTCAGGTTTTAGAAACTGTGTTTTTTCAGTTTCAGAAACTCAGAATGTGGTTTTGGCAGAAAAAGGGTTGGGTTTTAGGTTGCTATTTTGAAAGAAAGGACTGTGATAGTGATCGACGTCAGTTGAAAAACTGATGTCGTTGGGAATAAATGGATGATGTCAGTCAGATAACTGATGACAGGGAGGAAGGTTGCTGACGTTGGTGGTAAAATCGATGCCGGTGACCGTGGTTTCTATAAACTCAGTGAATTTGAAGATTCTTAGAAAAAAGGAAGAAAACATCCTTACTAGCTCAAAAAACCAGATAGGAATAGAAAAATAAATGGAGACAGGTAGACCCTAAGCGTTAAATCCTAAGAATCAAATTTTAGAATCCTATTGGCTTATGCCTTAAAGTGTGTTTGGGATGTTGGCTGGTAGAACGGGTCCTATAAGGGGTAGTCTAAAGATGGTTCAAGTTAGTTTAGGCACTCAAGAGTTTTTATTAGGTTCGGTACGTGGTTTGGTGCTAAGGAGCAAGCTCCCCTCACTTCACGAGCCCAGTGATAAGCTAGTCTCGCTTAGCTAGAATATACTTTCCCTAGAGATTATCCTCTACCAGAGAACAGAGTGGGCTTTCCCCTTGGTGGTGAAATCCAAGTGGGATTGTCGGGATGGGTAAGGTATCTGCTGGGTGATGAAATCCCAGTTGGGCCTTGTCTCAGGTGAGTTTGATGTTTGATTTGTGCAAGTGATTTGGTTGTGTAACATAAAGTGATCTACGATTAATTCATGATGCGGTTGTTAATTACTAGATGTGGACTAAGTATGTAGTCAAGAAGAAATGAAATGCAATGTGTTTTAAGCCCAAAACTAAAGTGTGAGTTCATATGAAGACAAATGGAGAAAGGGTTGAAGAGTATGATTTTGACTAGTCTAGATGCAAGAAGAAATGACAAGAAAAAGAAAGGTTCTTTTTAACTTGCTTATGATGTCTTTTGGAAGAGATAGAAGAGGAGAGATGCAAGGAGAAACCTAATGCACCCTATATGAAAAGAAAGAAAAGAACCCAAGGAAGACCTTAGGGTCCCACCGGGCGTGCCAGAATGTTTCTATACGATTTTCGCTTTCTACATTCAAAAGAGGAAATGAGAAACTAAGAGGAATGGTTTAAGGCTTGTATGTACCTAAATGAAGTCTTGCGCACCAAATTTAGACATTTGTGAGAACTCCTCTTTGGTTGTGGAGGATGACACTTGTAGAAGAAAGAGACTATAACAAAGAAGGCATTAGATAGCTAAAAAGTGGACTGCCAAGCCGAAGCTTGATCCCAAAAGTGCAAAAGACTTTCTAGAAGGGAGGTCAGTCCACTGATAAAAATTAGAATGTAGTCAGAAATAGAAATGATAAAGATTGAATCAAAAGAAATAGAAGTAAATGCGTATGTGAAGGATGCTATCGGTCTGGTCACAGTCGCCAACGTCAGTTAGGCTGCCAACGTCAGTTGTCAAGTGTGCCGACGTCGGTTAGTTTGCCAATGTCGGTGGGGGCAGTGGTCTCTGCGGCCAGTGTCAGTCGAGGTAGTAGTCTTTGGAGGAGGTCTGGATGAGTTTATGGTCTGTAGACGGGTCTGTGGTCTGTTTGGGGTCTTATTAATTATCTGTGCAAGGGTCTTGGTAGAGTTGTAGGGACAATGGACAGAGTGTATGTTCTAAAAAGGGGGATAGAGGTGGTAAGGATATGGGAAGGCCTCTCAGCCTTTCTGGGAGGGAGTCAAGTTTGGGCTGGCTGAATAACAGATAGATTAAAAAAAAATACTGAAATGAAAATAGTAGTAAATACTTACCTCATACCTGCTGGAGAAGGAATGTTGAAGACTGGTTGTACCTATTGCTGAAGCTGCTAGTGTGGAAGTCCTATTGTTGTTGTAGAAGACTGATGTAGAGTCCCTACTATTACTGTAGCTGGTGCAGAAGCCCTATGAGAGAGAGAGTGAGAGGTCTGGTGTATTGAAGACTGGAAGATTGGCTGATTGTTGAAGGTCGAAAGGCAGATGATTGAAGGTAAAAGGAGGAATGGATTGAAAGAGTGGATTGAAAGATCAGAAAAATGGATTGAAGATTACAAGAGCTGATCCTACATTTGCGTCAAGAATGCCGTCTTGAAGGTAACCGACGCTGGCAATATCACCAACGTCGGTCGAAAGTTGACCGACGTCGGTGGCTGGAAGGCAGGAAAAAGGCTAAAAATAGCCTTTTGTCCATTTTCCCAACTACTGGGTCAGCGGGTCAGGGGAAGAAATGGTTGAAGGTGAATTAAAATGGATGAGAGGTTGAGTGGGAGGATGAAATGGGAGTCTAGGCATTAATATTGGCCATGGGGTAGTGGAGGGAATCTAAGGAAAGGCATCCTAGGGTGGTGAGGTGTCAAGGGTGAGATGGCAAGGGGAGAGAATTATTAATTTAAAATAAGATAATTATTTTAAATTAATAAGACATAGGCTAGGAGTGGTTAAGGACCAAGGGGGAGAGTCAACCTAGGGTTAGACATGATTTCGATGTCTACAAGGGGCTATGTAGGCAGCACTTAGATGACATGGCATCTTCTGGGGTTAGCTTGACCACATCCATTTGTTCATCTATCTGATGGACAAACCATTCTTCCTTTCACCATGACTTAACCTGGTCAAGACCCAATCCATAACCAACCCTCTTCCTCCCTTTTAGGGAGAACTACATTGGCCTGAGGCCCTTCCAATAGGGGCTATGTAGGTAGCACTTAGATGGCATGACATCTTCTGGGGTTAGCTCGGCCACATCCGTTTGTTCATCTACTTGATGGACAAATCATTTTACCTCTAACCATGACTTGACCTAGTCTAAAACCAACTATCAACCACTTTGACCCTTCCTCCCCTTTGGGGATAACTACATTGGCCTTAGGCCCTTCCAATAAGGGATATGTCGGTAGCACTCAGTTGACATGAGGTCTTCTAAGGTTAGCTCGGTCATATTCCATCGTCCATCAATCTAATGGACCAATCATCTATCTCGACTCGACTTGACCAATGACCATGGAGATCACAACTATCTCCTTAGACCATGACCATTTTTGAGACAACTTTGCCTTAGTTATTTTGATTGCATGTATGCTACCTCATGCATGGTTAGTAAAATTGTTTGCATCCACATTTTGACCCTCACAAGTATTGGATCGTGAGCAAGTTGATCCCCACTACTTATGACATTTTCATGTTTCCAAGAGCACTTCCTAAGCCCAGGATACTTGGAACACGATGACCATTGGAGCTACAGCTTAGATTAAATAATCCAATCAATTACGACTAAATGTTGGGGCCCAATTATTTCAATTTTGGCACTCTTTGACCCTGACTTGCGACAATTTAACCTGACCATCTCGTGAAGTGGTATGCACGCAATCTCAACTTTTGCAACATTCTTACTCAAACTTCACCATATCCATCCTCTATTTGTCAAATCAGCACCTGATTCTAGGTTCTCTTCCCTTGACTCCCACTTTGAGGGGGAATACCTCATCCCATAATCAGGGTAACCTACATTCATTTTGTCTTGCAGTTCACTAGAACAACCAACAAGATAAGAAAAGAACTCATCCCATACCTAGGGCAGCTTACACCTATTTTTGTCTTGCAATTCATCTAGAACAACCAACAAGACAAAAAGGGGAAAATGTAGACACCAAAATCATGTCTACTCCTTGGTTGACTCTCCCCCCTTGGTCCCCTTGGTCCACTTCTACACATTCCTAACCCACACACTTATTAATTTAAAATAATAACCTATTTTGAATTAATAACACCCCTTTGACACTTCACCCATGCCACCTCACCAAACCTTAGATACCTCTCCTTGGATGCCTCTCATCACCCTATGACCAATTTATGACCTATTTCAACCCTCTCGCATCTATTAAATCCACCTTCGACCATTTTCCCAGGACCAATTGACCCTAGCAGTTGGAAGAATGGGAAAAAGGCTAATTTTAGCCCTTTTTCCAATCTTCTAGCCATCGATGCCGGTTATTAGTTGGCTGACACCGATGAGATCGCCGATGTTGATTGCTTAAAGCAACCTGAAGGCAAATTGTCTTCCCCCCTAGGACACAAAAATCACAACATCGAGACATCGAATCATAGACCCAATTAATCAATCAATCGATCAATTCTCTTCCTCGACTACTAACTCTTTGGCTACAGGTACAAATCAAGTATCACAGGCTACAAGCACTCTGCATCAGTCTTCTACATTAGTAATAGGTCTTCTACCCTCCCTCATTAGCAAGCAAGAGCTAAGTATTCCTCTTTTATTTCATTCTAGTAGCTTAGAATGTATTTGTAATTAGTTTTGTGTTTACTGCTTCTAAGCCATATTACCATACCAGACCCAACTATCAACTAGACTATCCCTGACTCTCTTCCTGAGAATGCTGAGAAGCCTTCTTCATACTCTCACTCTTTTTGACACCCTGCCCCCTACCTGATTCCTTCCTCAGACCACACTCTTTGCCCTATAAAACCCAAAATAAGCCATTAGACTCCCACAGACACCCCGAAACCATTCTGATTGACCACAGACTGACTTGAGACTCGTCCAAAGCCTTATTGCCCCGACTGACACCAGCCAACAGGCCCATTGCCCCTACCGACGTCAACAACCTTAGACTAACCAACTTCGGCAACCTTAGATAACTAAGGATGGCAGACTAACTAGCATCGGTGACTGTGGAAGGCAGACATCAGAATACATGTACGGGTTTCCTTTATTTCTTTTGTTTAGTCTTTCATTATTTCTATCTAGCAACATTCTCTTTTATCAAAAGTGGACTGTCATCCCTCCAGCAAGTCCTTACACTTCCAGGACCGAGCTTTGCTTGGAAGTCCACCTTACATCCATCTAACAATCTCTTTGTTTTAGTCTTTCTCTCTACAGGTGTCGTCCTCCACAGCCAAAGAGGAGTCCCTTCAATCTTTTGGATAACGGTGCGCATACATCATCTAACCCCTGACCATTACTTCTAGTTTCTTACTTCCTTTGAATGTAGAAAAGTGAAAATAGTTTGAAATAATGTGTAACAAATTTAGACACATAACCTAGTATTATAGAATCATGTTCGAGTCAATCCATAAGGACTAGAGTTTCAAGGATCCATTCATCAAGAAGAAAGTTTAGACAGATTCATGGCAGAAAAAACAACCTAAAAAAATCTATGTTGGTACAAACAAATTTGCATGAATGAAATGAAGAAAATCCATATTTCATTGATAGTGGATGTTTGAGGCACATGATAGGAGACAAAATCAAGTTTATAACCTTGAATAAGATCAATGGTGGCATAGTGAAATTTAGAGATAATACTATTACCATAATTACTAGAAAAGGTACACTAAGTTTGGATAATGATATAACTAAAACTAAAAATGTTTTGTATGTAGAAGGTCTTAAGAATAATCTTTTGAGTGTAAGTCAAATGTGTGATCATGGATACATACTAAATTTTTATGTATAAGGTTATGAAATTAGGAGAAAAGATTCAGATGTGCTGACTGTAGATGCTTAGAGAATAGACAATAATTTGTATATGTTATTAGACATCAAAAGTCAAAGATGTTGTTTGAGTCAGATTGAAGAAATTTGGCTATGGCATAGGAGAATGGGACACATAAATTTTTAAAATATTTTCAACATCAGAAAGAATCAAGTAGTTATAAATCTTCCAAATATTACAAATCCATTTGACACACTTTGTGAACCTTGTTAGTATTGGAAGCAGGCTAGAAGGCAGTTCAAAATAAAAGAGTACTTGACCACTTAGATGTTAGAGATTGTTCACACTAATCTATATGGACATATGAGAACTAAAAGTACTCAAGGTGATAAACATTTCATGTTACTTATTGATTATTTTTCACATATGATTTGTGTAATGTTTTTAAATAAAAAATTAGAAGCTTTTAGACATTTCAAAGCATTCAAAGTATTAGTTGAGAATCAAACCAGTTTGAAGATTAATTGTCTAAGATCATATTGAGGAGAAAAATTTGTGTTATATCAATTTATTGGGTTTTGTGAAGACCATGGAATAAAGAGGCATTATTCAATAGCTATAACTCCAAAACAAAATGGAGTAGTTGAGCAAAGAAATAGAATAGTTAAAGAGATGATGAGGACAATGCTAAATGAATCCAAGATACTAGATAAATATTAGAGAGAGGTAGTTGCTACAATAGTGCATATTTATAATAGATAATTATTGAGAGTCAATAGTGACAAGACTCCTTATGAGATATAGAAAGAAAAACTAGCAACAGTTGATTATTGTAGAGTTTTCAGTAGTAGATACTTCATAAAGAGAATCAATGAAAAACTTGGGATGTTTGAATCTAGAGTAAATGAAGGTATATTTCTTGGTTATTCTTATAAAATTAAAGAATATAAATGTTATAAAAAAATAACCAAGAAAATTGTTGAAAGTGCAAGTGTTAGGATAGAAGAAGATGGAACACAAAGAATCAGTGATCCAGTAGACATTCCTAAAATTATTAACGAGCAAGATTTTGAATTATCAGATGAAGATGAGAAGGAGAAAAAGGACACCAAAACTACATCTAAATATGTTCAAAGAAATCATAATGAAAGTGACATCATTAGGGACATAAATGAAGTAATTTACACCAGAATAATGATGGTAAGTGAATCTGAGCAAGTTAATTTCTCTTTGTTATCCAAAATTCAACCTAGAACTTTTTTAGAAGCTAGACATGATAAACATTGGGTTAAGGCTATGGATGAGGTATTAAATTAGATATAAAATAATGATACTTTTTAATTAACGCCTAGACTAAAAGATCACAATGTGATAGGAACAAAACGGGTTTATAGAAATAAGTTAAATGAAAATGGAGAAGTGACTAGTAATAAATCAAGATTAGTTTGTAAAAGATATGCTCAAATTGGGGGAATATATTTTGAAAAAAAAATTGCATTAGTGGCAAGGATAGAGGTTACTAGAATGTTTATTGCATATGTGGTGTTTAAAATATTCAAAGTGTTTTAGATGGATGTCAAATCTACCTTCCTAAATGAGAATCTAGAAAAAGAGGTCTACATTGAGAATCCTGAGAGATTTATTCTCTCAAAAATTAGTATTCATGTATGTATATTGAAGAAAGCATTGTATGGATTGAAACAAGCTCCCAAAGCTTGGTATGTAAGAATTGATAAGTACCTATAGGATCAAGGTTTCAAGAAAGGATTTGTTGACATTAATCTCTACATTAAAATAGAAGGTGAGAATCAATTGATTATTGTTGTATATATTGATGACATCATTTTTGGAGGAAACATTGAGAATATGTCAAATGAGTTTTCTAATTATATGCAAAAATAATTTGAGATGTCTATGCTTGGAGAATTGTGAATTTTTTTAGGATTACAAATATTTTATTCAAATAAAAGAATTTTCATATCTCAAAGTAAATATGCCAAGGAAATGTTGAAAATTTTTGGTTTTGAGGATTGTGCACTAGTTGGCACACCAATGTGTATAGGAAATAAGATGAGAAAGGATGAAGATTCACCTATTAAAGATCAATATTTGTATAGATCTATGATTGGTAGTCTTTTATTTTGACAACATCAAGGCTAGAGATCATGCATGTAATAGGTATGGTTGCAAGATATCAGTCAGCTCCAAAAGATAGTCATGTTCAATTAGTGAAAAGAATATTCAAATATATCAAGGGGACATATGATTATGGATTATGGTATCCCACAGGTAGAGATTTCACTTAATTTGCTTATACAGATTCAAATTGGGCATGATGATTGGATGAAAAAAAGAGTACAAGTGGAAGATCTTTCTTCCTTGGTGATAGCTTAGTATCATGGCTAAGCAAGAAGCAACATTTAGTATCATTTTCTATATCTGAAAAAATATATTATAGTGGTATTGTGTTGTACTCAAGTGCTTTGGATGAAGCAAACTTTGGAAGATATCAAGGTAAAATATGATGAACCTAGTTCTATTTTTTGTGAAAATATAAGTACTATTAATATTTTGAATAATCCAATGATGCATTTGAGAACAAAACATATTCCCATTAGACATCACTTCTTGAGAGATAAATTTGAAGATCAATAGGTTAAGATGGAGTATATCAGTACTACAAAGTAGATTGCAAATATTTTCACAAAAGAACTACCAAAAGACACATTTGAGTATCTATAAGAGAAGTTGGAGGTAATTTCTTTTACTTCCTACCATTGAGGTTCAACATTAATTGAGGGGGAGTTAAGTGTTAGTTCCAAGTAGGACCTTTGCCATTGATGTCAAAGGGGGAGAATAGTAATTATAGGTATAGGTATAAGTGTAAAAATAGGTACAGGGAATAGGTATAGGTTGATACAGTAAGGGGGAGTTTTTGTATGTTTTTTAGATGGTAGTAAGTGTAGGTTTCAAGATGTGGTAGTTTTATTTTGAGGTTACCATCAATGACAAAGGGGGAGATTGTAATAAATATTGTCATTGATGTCAAAGGTATAGCATTATTGGTGATAAAGGCCCCATTGCATTTAATGGTGTTTTTAATATTCATATCTTGGCTAATGTGTGTTAATATTTATTTAATATTAATGAATATTTTTTTGGTTGCATATAAGTCAAAAGAGGGCCCATGGAGAAGTCAAAGAGTCATAGGGTAAAAGAAAAAAGAGGAATGGAATGAATTTTCTCATGAAGAGTCATCTTGAGTAATTCCAAGAGTCACTATGTGAAAAAAAAAAGGGTATGACACATTTTTCCATGAAGGGACACTTTGAGGAATATGAAAACTAACCAAGATAAAGACAAAAGAGGAAATGATGATTTTGCTTATGAAGGGTCACCATATGACTTTTCAAATACAAGGATACAAAGGGTCATGCAAGTTTGGTGCCATTTTCCATGAGGATTCAAGGGTCACAAAGGGTGAATCCCAAAGGTCATTTGGAAATATATAAATAAAGGCTTGAGAAGCCATTTATAATATGAAAGAGAGTGCATGGTTTGTATTTGTTTTAGAAGAGAGAAAAGTAGGAGATATTAAAGATTTATATCATTTATTAAGTAAGCAACATTGAGAGATAATTGTGTTTTATACACAAGAGGGGTTGGTGCTCCTGTGGGTTGGTGATCACAAATATTTGCAAGGGGTTGGTGCTCTTGTGGGTTAGTGTTCATAAATAATTGTTTTGTTGGTGCTCGACAAAGGGGTTGGTGCTCCTACAAGTTGGTGCTTGAAAAAATTGTAATTTGAGTTTGTGCTTATTCATATACTTGAGATTGTTCTCTATGGTTTTTCCCACTTTGAGTTTCCACATAAAATTATGGTCTCTCTCTCTCTCTCTCTCTCTCTCTCTCTCTCTCTCTCTCTCTCTCTCTCTCTCTCTCTCTCTCTCTCTCTCTCTCTCTCTCTCGTGTGGTGAATATTATTGTTTAAATTGTATTGCATATCTTGAATGTGTGATTCATGTTGAGTTGTGGAGCTAAAAGCTTCACTAATGAGATAATGTGGAGGTTGCTAGGCTTACACCGTAACTGACATTAGTTGGAACCAACCAACATCGGTTAGGGGTTGATCGGCATCAGTCAGAACCAACCGACATCAGTTAGGGGTTGACCGGCATTGGTCATCTTCAGACTGACACTGACTTTTGTGCATTTCCAAAATTGTTCTATTTTTAGGAGAAAAAATTTGAGCCTTTGATTTAAGAGGTGGATCTAAGGGTGGAAAATGTATGGCTTATGAACCTTAGTGTTGTAGTATACTATATAGTAGGGTTATATCCTCATCGCATTGAGAACAATTTCAGTAATTGAGTTGATTGTAATTAATTGAGAGAGAGAGAGAGAGAGAGAACTCTTGAGGGAGAATTAATGTACATCTACGAGGTGTGAGGAGAGAGATTTATTCATTGTATTTCCTTTTAGAAGAGTCTAATATAGATTGGTTGTCTCTTGTATCTCCTATTATTTTTTGTTTCTGATTTCTAGTTACTTATTACTTCTGGTTTCAATTCTATGTTTAGTTGCTTATACAAAAGTAATTAATTGTACTCTAAGATCCTAACAACTGATATCAGAGTGTGTTAGTGTTTATTGATTACAAAATTCACTGACAGGGATTTCTAATTGAGTGGGAGCAAAGCAATGGCAGAAGAAAGTAAACTAAGAATGAATAAATTCAATGGCAAGAATTATCAATTATGGAGGATGCAGATTAAAGATTATCTATATCAGAAATATCTATATTTACCATTGGGTGGGGTTTCAAGGAAGCCCACAGATATGGAAGATGAAGAATGGAATGTTCTTGATAGAAAGGCTCTTAGATCGATAAGGTTGAGCCTGGTAACTTCTATGTTTTCCAACTTATCACAAGCAAAGACAATGATAGAGTTAATGGATATTTTGGCAAATTTATATGAAAAACCCTCAGCTTTGAATAAGGTATATCTTATGAAGCAATTATTTAATTTACAAATACAGGAAGGTGGATCTATATCTAGTCATCTTAATAGTTTCCATACAATAGTAAATAAGTTAAATTCAGTCAAAATAGTTTTTGATGATGAAATTAAGGCTCTCTTAATCTTATGCTCTTTACCTAAAAGTTGGCATAGTTTGGTAATGGTAGTTAGTAATACTGCATCTGCTTCAAATATCTTGAAAGTTGATGATGTTGTTAGTGTAATCTTGAATGAAGAAATTCACAGAAAAAGCACATGAGAAACATCAGGTAATGCTTTAAGTGTTAAAAGTAGGGGAAGGCAAAGAGAGAAGGGAAAGTAAGGGAAATCAAAGTCAAAGATGGGAAGTAGATCCAAATCCAGAAATGGAAGAATAACCTACTGGAATTGTGGAAAGAAAGGGCATGCAAAGATAGATTATTGGTTGAAGGATAACAAAGAAAATCAGCATGAAGGTAATAAAGAAGCAAAAGTTGTAGGTATTGTTGCACAGGATGTTCTTATATTTTATTTGGACAATAAAGTAGAATCATGGGTTTTAGATTCTAGTGCCTCTTTCCATTCAACCCCAAATAGATAATTTTTCAATGATTATGTCCATGGAGATTTTGGAAAAGTTTATTGAGGGGATGATGAGCCTTGTAAAATTGTTGGCAAAGGAAAAGTGTAGCTGAAATTGCAAAATGACAACACATGGGTGTTGAAGGATGTCATGCATGTACCCATCCTGAAGAGGAATTTGATTTCTGTAGGAAAGTTGGGTGATGAGGGTTGTACAGTAACTCTAATAGATGAATCTTGGAAAGTTTCCAAGGGTGCACTTATATTAGCAAAAGGTAAGAGAGTAGGTAAACTTTATCTATCTACTTGTATTACTGATTATTCCCCTTTTGTTTTATCTTCTTCAGATGTAGATGCAAAGTTGTGGCACTATAGGCTTGGTCACATGAGTGAGAAGGGAATGAATGTTCTTAAGTTAAAAGGTAAGCTTTCAGATTTGAAAAGCATAGATCTAGATTTCTGTGAGCATTGTATTTTTGGTAAATAGAAGAAAGTGAGGTTTCTCAAAACTGGGTCAACAAAGAAGAAGCACAGGTTGGAGCTTGTTCACACAGACATGTGGGGACCAGCTCAGGTAGCTTCTATTGGATCAATTTACATAGATATTAATAGGATCAATCACAATCCAAGTCTAGATCACTCAAAATCCAAGTCAAATGAAACACTTTCAAGTATCAAGATCAATCATTAGCTACATATATATAGCAAAGGAACACAAATTGGACAATAATAGTTGGTGGAATAACTATATGTGGATGTTTCTTTCATTGATGATGCTACAAGAAAGGTATGGGTTTATTACATAAAGAGGAAATCTTATGTTTTTGACTTATTTAAGAAATGGAAAGCTTTGGTTGAGAATGAAATAGATTTGAGATTAAAATGCCTTAGATCTGACAATGATGGTGAGTACTATAGTAATAAATTCAATAGTTACTATTCTATGAGTGGAATACATAGGGAAAGGATGGTTCTAAGGACACTATAGCAAAATGGAGTTGTTGAAAGGATGAATAGAACAATAATGGAGCATTCACGGAGTATGAGGTTGCATGCTAGTTTGCCCTTACAGTTTTGGGTAGAAGCTGTAGATACTGCAGTTTACCTGACTAACAAAGGACCTTCCACTACACTAGATGGTGGAATTCCAGAAGAGGCTTGGATAGGTAAAAAGGTAGATCTTTCATTTCTCAGAGTTTTTGATTCTGAAGCTTTTGTGCACATTGATAAAGAAAATAGAAAGAAGCTGGATGCTAAATCTATGTGGTGTACTTTCATTGGTTATGGTTTTGGAGATTTTAGATTCTAGTTGTGGAATTTAGAAACTAAAAAAATTATTAGAAGCTGTGATGTAGTTTTCAATGAGAAGGTGATGTACAGTAATTAGCTCAAGAGGATAAATAATTTTGAGTAGGGCAATCTTGATTTGGAAGAGGTTATGATCCAAAATGAGCTCGCGGGTAAAAATTATCACTCATAGAAAAACACAGAGACTAACGTCGATCAGGTGGAAATTGACGTTGGTTAGGTGGAGACTAACATTAGTCAGGTGGAAATTGGCATCGATCAGGAGAAATTGACATCAGTCAGGTGCAGATGGACATTGATCAGAGATGACCAAGATCGGTCATGGTCAAAAGAAAATTTGGGTGGACAACAAGCTATAAATGATTCTCAAATGCCCATAAGGAGGTCTGAAAGGGTAAATAAACCTCCAATTCATTATTCCCCTTTTTTATACTACTTTTTTCTCACTGATGGTGGAGAACTAGAAAGTTTTGATGAGGCAATGCAGGTAGAATCTAGGAAATAGTGGGAGCATGGCATGAATGAGGAAATTCATTCCTTGGAAGAGAACCATATGTGGGATTTGGTTGAGTTGCCAGCCGGAAAGAAAGCACTAAAAAAAATGGGTATACAGGTTAAAATAAGGAGAGAATGGACAAATGAGACATAAGGCCAAGTTGGTAGTAAAGGGATTTGCACATAAACTAGGTATTGATTTTGGTAAAAAAATTTATCCTATAGTAAAGATGACTTCTCTTCGGACTGTATTGTCTTTAGTTTCTATTGAGGATTTGCATCTTGAGTAGCTTGATGTTAAGAAAACATTTCTTCATGGAGATTTGGATGAAGAGATATATATGGATCAGCCGAAAGGTTTTGAGGTCAAAGGTAAGGAGAAACTTGTGTGCAGGTTGAAGAAAAGCTTATGTGGTCTTAAGCAAGCTCCAAGACAATGGTATTTGAGGTTTGACAGGTTTATGACAGAGTATGGCTTTAGTAAATTTCAATCTGACCATTGTGTTTATTTTAATAGATTGGATAATGGTAGTTATATTATCCTGTTACTATATGTAGACATATGCTTGTTTTAAGTTCGCACATGCAGGAAATTACTGAGCTTAAGGTAAAATTAGCTCACATATTTGCCATGAAGGATTTAGGAGTAGCAAAGAAAATCCTTGGCATGAGTATTAAGAGAGACATGAAAAATCATAGTTTGATTTTGTCTCAAGAGGATTATGTGAATAAGGTGTTGGAGAGGTTGAATATGCAGGATGCAAAACCGATAAGCACACCTATGGCTGGACACTTCAAGTTGAGCAAAGAATAGTGTCCTAAATCACATGATGAGGTTGAGTACCTGAGTAGAGTTCTATATGGTTCAGCAGTTGGGAGCTTAATGTATGTAATGGTATGTACTAGACCAGATATTGCACAAGTAGTGGGAGTTTTTAGTAAGTTTATGGCCAATCTAGGAAAGGAACACTGGAAAGTAGTTCAGTGGATTCTCAGATATCTGAGAGGGACCAGTAGTAGGCTTTTATGCTATGGAGGGTCAAACACTTCTCTACATGGGTATGTAGATTCAGATATGGCAGGTGACTTGGATGGTAGGAGAAGTACCACAAGATATGTGTTAACTATTGGTAGAATGGCAGTTAGCTGGATTTCAAAGTTGTAGAAGGTTGTTGCCTTGTCTACTACAGAGGCAGAATACATTGCAGTCATAGAGGCTAGCAAGGAAATGATTTGGATGACTCGGTTCATGGAAGAGTTAGGAAAGGAGAAAGAGAGTTGTAGATTATACAGTGATAGTCAAAGTGCAATTCATTTGGCAAAAAATTCAGCCTTTCATTCAAGAACCAAACATATACAACTTAGGTACCACTTCATTAGACAGGTATTAGAGGATGGACAGTTGAAGCTAGAAAAGATCCATACGAATAAGAACCCTGTTGATATGTTAATAAAGCTGGTAACAAAGGAGAAGTTGAATCTTCATTCAAATTTTTTTGGTCTTCAAGATTGAACTTGAAGAGGGAGAAACAAGCCAGAGATGTTTAGAGGATGTTGCTATACAGGTACAGGTGCAACTTTTTATCTCCAAGTGGGAGATTGTTGAGTTGTGGAGCTAAAAGCTTCACTAATGAGCTAATGTGGAGGTTTCTAGGCTTACACAATAATCAACATTAGTCAGAACCAATTGACATCGATTAGGGGTTGACCAACATCAGTCAGAACTAATTGACATCGGTTAGGGGTCGACTGGCATCGATCATCTTTCGACCAACACCAAATTTTGTGCGTTTCCAGAATTGTTCTATTTTTAGGAGAATATATTTGAGCCTTTGATTTAAGAGGTGAATCTAAGGGTTGAAAATGCATGGCTCATGAACCCTAGTGTTGTAGTATACTATATAGTAGGGTTAGATCCTCATAGCATTGAGAACAATTTCAGTAATTGAATTGATTGTAATTGATTGAGAGAGAGAGAGAACTCTTGAGGGATAATTACTGTACATCTGTAAGGTGTGAGGAGAGAGAGATTTATTCATTATATTTCCTTCTAGAAGAGTCTAATATAGATTGGTTATCTCTTTTATCTCCTATTATTTGTTGTTTCTAATTTCTAGTTACTTATTACTTTTAGTTTCAATTCTGTGCTTAGTTGCTTATACAAAATTAATCAATTGTACTCTAAGATCCTAACAATTCAGTGGTTAAAGAAAAGAAATCATATTAAGTAAAAGATATGTAATATATTGATTCACCACCCCTCTCTATATATTTTGTGATTAACATATGGAGATGAGATATATCTATGTAAGATGGCCTTTTGGTTAGTCTTGGACTCTCTCAATATGTTCAATGAATACTCACAAACTTTTAAGGACTTGAAACAAGTTTCAACGTCTCTATTCCAATGTGGTATTCCCTTGAGAGTGTGCATTCATGGTGTATGAATATAATTTAGGTATTTAAACCCTTCTCAAATGGTTTTGTTGAGTTCATATAAGTTTGATCCCATTGTAGCATTTTATTAATAATGAACTACTCTTGATCAATATATTTACAACTTCTTACCAAGAATGTATACATTGCTAAAGTAGGCCTATAGGTACATGTTTTCACAGTGGGTTGTAAGATAAATTTAAACATAAAATACAATAATTATTATGTTTATAGCTTAATAAAGTCACAAAAAATTAATTATATCATTTTCCTATAGGTGAAAACCAATTCCTTTATTGGTTTTTAAAATGGTTGCACTTAGTAAGAAGAAATAATTAAGCCAAAACCCCCAAAGGGAGTAATTATTTTCCATCCTTGTTAAGCCATGGATATATATGGAGATTTATCAAGAAAATTTATATGTGAAAACATCATATCCTATTTATTTTGAATCCACTATAAGAAATAGAAACCTTTATAGTTGATAAACTTGTTTGTAACTCCATAAGAGCTCTAACTAGAAACTTGACTGTTTGGCCTATCAAGGTCTAAATGAAGTACTAAGTATTGATGATAAATATCACTTATTTAATCTTATTTTTAATAATGAGGAGGAGGTACATTATCCCTCTAACCTAGGTTCTACTCTAAAACTAATAAAAAAAGTCATTCATACTGACAAGAAGGAAAATGGGTTTTATGCCATAAGTACCTTCTTGGGATGAATTAAATGATAAAACCAATTGGAATAGGTCATATTTTACCTTTAAATTTATCTTATAAAACCATTATTTCTCATTTAATTCTTAATCAAATAGACAAGGGAAAACCTAGACCCCATCTAGATGAGTGGGTCATCTAGACACCCCTAAACTATTAACAATTGTTAATAAATATGGGGACGTGAAATAGAAAAAAAATTACAAAAATTAGAATTAAAATAGGTTACCTATCATTTACAAAAATATTTTGGAGAAACTCTCTCTCCTCTGATCATACTGAGTGAAAACCTGAGGCTCCCTAAAGCTGTTCAAAACTGCCCAAAATGGTTTTTCCTTATCATGAAGAACTAGAAGCCTTCCTATGAAATATAATACTTAGGAAATATTTTTTGTGTTAAATTAACTTTAATTCCTTATAAAAACCTATTTAAATTATTTTTCCTCCATTAATGGCAGAAAACAAGTTTCATGCCTAGTTTGTAATAAATAGGTTTTCCTTACCTCTACTAGTTCCTATATTAGAATATGATTTAAAAGGCCAATGATAATATTTTAGGGATATATTATGACTTAATATGACATTTGAGTCCTTTCATCAAGAAAAACCTTCAAAATATGATTCTACCAAAGCTTTAGAAGGCTCCCAAATGCATCCTTTTGCTCCCAAACTTCTTTCCTCCACTCAAAATGACTTAAAATGACCTTGAACATGTATAAAAGTCTTAAAAAATCCATAATGATATGGGAAAAAGTCAGAAACAATTTTAATTCCTCAAAATGTCACTTTTTCACTTGAATTTTCTATTTTGAGGACCCTTAAGTCATCTAATGTACTTTTGGGGGTCTTTTGGGCATAATAACTTCTCTAGGCCTCATTTTTGACTCGTTATAATCTCTAAGATTTTTTATAACTCTCCTTCATGACCCTAAATTATTGAACACCATGGAAAACTATTGGACCCTTCACTTGTAGTTCTAGACATGTTTCTAGGACTTTTCTTCAAAATCTCCAAACTCACCTTAAAGCTTGCTTAAAGTGACTCAAAAGATTACAAGTGACATGTGGTAGTATCATGAGGTTTGTCTCCTCCATCCACCATTATATCACCCACTTAACAAAAATTCCACTTAGCTTCTCATACCACAAAAAGACCTCTTAGTATATTACACTTCATCATCAAGTGATGACCAAAAATGGACTAGTCATGGGGGTAGAAGGTTATTTAATGGTCTAAGAGAATGGCCTAATCCATATAGGCAAAATTTTTGTATGTATGATAATTTTTTCCAATATGTACCATGATGATGAATATTTTGAGTATCATAAGATTAAGCTACACTCAGACAATTAGTGTATGAGGCTCAAACATTATGTCCAATATCTTATAGATCATGGGGACATAGCCATTGAAAGTTAACACTCCACCTCATATAATAATAAAAAATTGGGTATATATAAATATACTTTTCCCAAACATGAGAGAGGACATGGTAAGTTAAAAAAATAGGAACCTCAATAAATTATTTTCAATCAAGCCAATTACCCTTTTTAATCTATAGTGAATTGCATTGATAATACAAACCATCATGTATCTATAATTACCTTAATATTATAAGATTGTGTCATTACCACAAGGCATGCTAAGATTACTATCCATAGTGGTTCCTTGTCCAATTTTGAGAGTAAGTACAATATCATCGACAACCTTTAGAAGACACCAACTTACATATCCATTTTAGAGATTTTGAAAACTTCCCTTGTATATAAATATATCTTGTATAAAGTCATCTAAGAGTAAGGACTCCCTCAATACATCATTCCATTAAATTTTTAAATGTTTTTTCCACTAAAAATAAAGTTACTTTTAATCATTTAGATCTATCTCCTATGGGATATATCCTTAATTTACCTTTGTATATAAAATTGATAATCTCTTGACACAAAGTAAAAAAAAGTGTTTATAGATAATGGCTCCACTTTTAACTTATGCACATTAAGATTAATCAAACATTTAGGGTATCCTACAAAAACACTAGATTCAAATATTCTCACCATTAAGTTTTATGAAAATAATGAGCATGATTTTATGGTTACCATATATATTCTTTTGATGTTGGGACTTGTCATTTAAAATACATTAGTTCATGTGATTAACTTTGATTTACCTTATAATTTACTTCTTGAACATTTATGGATCCATTATTTGAATGTTATACCCTCTAACTTACACCAACTTTTGAAATTTTATTATGATGTCATAAAATTAACCATCCCTAATGATCCTCAACCCTTATAATACTAATAATTATTATAATTATGTCATAAAAAATCAAATTATCTCCTTACTACCGAAGATACACATGTTCTTATTGAGGAATCACCAAAAATTAACAATTACATCCATCTTGATACATTATTTCAAACACCTCCCCTTGGTGGTTGGTTTAATATTTCATCCATATCCACTTCCATATAGAGTCCATAGACATGTCAAGAATCCAATAATCCTTCCACTTTAATAACCATTCCATCTTTTGTATCCCAATTTAGGTATATCAAAAAATCATGGCAAGCCCCATTATCGAAAGGACACTCAAGTGGTTTATAACTTAGTAAAAACATATTCTGTATAAGGTGGTATTATTTATGATGAGAAAATTGGATATATTAATTTCTCCTACATTTATTCTAATGAAACAACTACTTTTTGTATACACATAAAAGTGTTAAAATTTATAAATCACTCATACTTTTTATCTTATAGGAACCTATCAAGTTTCAATCTCTCTAAGTGCACACCTTATGGGGTGCATTGAGAAAGGGATGGGTAGATCATTGGTGCTTCACAAAATTGTTATCCCTTATTTTCCACTTGTTATCTACACACTTGTCTCCTAAAACCATTCCCCTAAGCTTTGCCTCCTATTTTTTCTCCTCCTCTAATCGTTTGTCACCTCTATTAGCCCTTTCCCTAACCTATATCCCTTTTCGGTGGTTTACATGACATAGTTGGCCATGTCAACCTTGTATTTTTATTTAACAAAAAATATTAGGGACTAGGTTAGCCCATGGCTGATGTAGTCCATAACCTAGTTAGTTTTTTCAAATTTAAATACTAGGTCAATCGAGTTGACTTTGTCAGCCTAAACTTTTAGAAGGATTTAGGGTTAGATACACCTATATAAACACATCCATTTCAAAATTATTAGAGATATATCAACAGTTAATTATTCATTTCCACTTATTTACAATTTTCTCTTCTACCATTATACTTGAGGAGTCTTAAATCAGGGTTTCTACTTGGAGAAGAATCTTGTTTTGTGGAGAAGTTTTGGATGATTTGGCCTTTCTTAGTGATCCTCACAAATGACAAAAGCCTCTTGAAAAACACCTTTTGACAAGGGAGAGATAGAGTATCGATGGTTTCATCTTCAAGGTAAATATATCTAACTGTACTCTTCTTTTTAGTATATATAAGTATCATAAGTAATGGATTTTGAATATATTACTCTCTCCATGAATTAGGGTTTTACCTATACATAGCTTAAATAGGATTATCTTATTCATGTTTAATATTATTATTTACTAACCCCATGTTGTGCCACAAGATTTGGTGAGAACTAGATTAGAATTTTAATATACTTGTTATTAGTTTAGTGAATATGAAAACATAGGGCCTAGTTATGGTAACTATGTAATTTTGATTGACTAGAGGCTTTGAAAATATCCCTAGTGATATTTATTATGGTAAGAGATCCCTTATATAGGTCTAGTGGATCCATATTGGCCATGACCTTAATTATCTAATGTATAACCAATCAGAAGTGTAAGTAAGATTTATCTTTTTTGACCTAGGATTAATTTATAGACCTATTGCATTTCCCATTGCTACATCTGGTGAACCCAACATGAAATATAACCTTGAAGGTTTTCTTATACACTTAAATTTATATCATTTTGTTATTTTTTATATTTATAATAATATTTCAAACCAACCTTTATAGTTTTATCTTTTTTACATAGTTTTAACATAGAGTTGTATCAAAATAACTTTGTTCTTTCTGTGCAAGTCTTCATCAGATACAAGTCAATGGATGAAACAGGTTAACATAGTACTCTTATTAAATCCTTCAATACTTTAGTCAGCATCCAAATCAACAAATTAATTTGAACATGTTGACATAGTCTCTTAATAAGCATACAAATCAACAAACTAATTTGAATTTGTTTAACATAGGTTTTTACATAACTACGTCAAACTAGTCAACTTAATTTATATCATTTGAAATCAACATTCAAGGAAATTCAAAAAAAAATTTAAATCCTAATCATCTTCCAAACCAATAAGGTTCCTCTCTTTATCTCTCTTTTATTTTAGTACTTCATTACAGTTCTATTTTATGAATGTTTGTAGTCTTTAAAACTACAACCTTATAACAAAATAAGTTGACCTTTTTGATTTAGTTCTATAACTTATCTTCTATCTAAAATATTGAGTCAACCTAGTCGAATCTATTCTTAAAGAATTTTGCTTCCATGAAATTGTAATGACCTAGTCAACTATGTTCTATATTATTTACATATAGTGTCACATGAACTAACTCTGAACCATTCTTAATTTGGGAATTAACAACTATTTGCTAGTAAATAATTCACACTTTCACTTTTAGCTATTTGGATGCTTATATTAGCTCACATAGTATAATTAGGTGATTTTTTAAATTACCACTTAGTTACACTATTTTTCTCTTCTACACACATTAAAAAACACACAATACTCATAATGCATTTAAAATTTATCTTCCCAAGGCCTACCTTCTTGTATTTCATCACCAAAGGGGAAGCCAACTTGGTTTTATAGCCAAGTATAAACAAATGGTTAATGGTATATATTGGTAAATCACCTAACACCCTTATTATTTCAAGATTGTGAAGTGAGGAGGTAAGCCCCAAAACCAAGTCAATACCATTGCCAACATAGATCCCTTTCAACCTAAACATTCTAAAACCATCCATAGATTACTTTATAGTTCCTTATTTTTACCCAACTTCCTTATTAAACTTAAAATACCACTTTTTAATAATCTAATAACACAGAGGATGACTAGCTAGTTAGAATTTGATTTTCATTTGACTACTTACTCTATGATCATTGTGTGTTGCATTGACAAAATTTGCATTATCTATTATTTGTGTGAGGTTTCATGTTGTGTCCCCCAATTGGATCACTCAAATTAATATAATTATTTATGTATTCTTCACTTTATTTCTTGAATCATATTGAAAATCTTTCCCTATTTTAGCACACCATGATTATGTTCAATATAGTCTCTTATAGACTATGTTTTCCCTTATCTATAGTATAGAGTCAACCTATATGACTTTATATCCATTTTTCTAGTCAGGTTATAATAATAAGTCAACATGGTCAAATTTTTATCCTTATATACCTCTTAGATTATGGTACTAAGTCAACCTATTCAACCATTTATCTTTATCTGCCTTTTGTTTAACAATTCACAGTCAACCCAATCAACCTTATACTCTTAACTCTTTTTTATCAATACACATTCAACTCAGTTAGCATTGTCTCTAATTGATGACCTTAATATTGGTGACTTAGATTACACATTAGCTAAGAAGGGGAGTGTTTTTGTCCTCTTGCTTAAACCTAGTCCAACATGGGAATAGCCCTAGGTTATGGGTCACCTAATCTTGGGTCAGACCTCTAGGATTCTTAATGAGGCTAGTTCCTCTAGTGTATCACTTGAATGTTCCCCTAAGACTTAAATGGGTTAGGATGAAAATATTGAAGGGATTTCATGAATTTAACCTACACTAACATGTTATGATGTACCACAAATTCATTATACCCAATCATAATCTTAAACTCTCAACACACTAATAGACTATGAATAGAATTAACATAGTGAATAAAATAGTCTCCAAACAATAGTGCTTAACATAAAGGTTAGTTTTATTGACTTAAGTTTGAGGATAATGAGGGTAAGTCTTGGTTAGAGGCACTTATAGTTATAAATCTAATCTATACCCAAGACATCAACATTTAAACACACTAGATGACCTATAAGGAAATTTTGTTAGCACTTAGGTTGAACTTGGACCTTCAAAGGGAAGATGAAAACCGCATTTTCATATCAAACAAATATAAAATACTAAGTACATATTGGTAAAAAACTAAAAATGTTCTATTCATTATTCTAAAAGGTGAATAAGTATAAATTCTGGTAGATTATCCTCTTACTAGCTTGAGGGATGAAAATCAAGAGCTCAAATCTTGAATTTATAGCATAATGGGATGAGAGAGATGGGAAAGGATATATGCGAGTATGGATAAGGGGTCATAATTATCAAGGATGAGATTATCACTATAAAAAATCACAATAACTATTTAGAACATCATTGATCCCTTCTTTATATTAATGCCACTATCTTTTCCTGACATGCGAGGATAGATTATGAAAATCAACACCACTGTAAGAAGTAAACATCCCCACCACATGAATCCTTATCAATATCCTCTACATTAATTCCATTCACTATAAGGATAATATCCTCATATTCATCCACCTGACAAATACATTATTATAACTACCTTGAGTAGATGTAAGTACCTACTTATCAAAGATAAGATTTTGTCAAAGGATGAGATACCTTACCATATCTCATTTATGTTTGCATCTGCCCCAACCTAGATATGGATATTTACTATAGATTTATAACCAATACAATATATTGGTTTTTTTATATTCATTATATCAATGAATATTCTTAGATAATATGGCTTTGTTCTAGACTATATTAGGTTTAAACAAACCTATCCTACATTTGAGATTTAATGGTAAAGATCCTCATTATTATCAATCTTGACTATATGGATACATCTTATTAATGGTATTTGATTGAGCTCTAATGGTGACATATACATTTGAGACATTGCTCTTAGTTTGACATAATTTTTATTTGACCTCCATTTAAAAACTCCCATCTTTGACTTTTAATCTTAGTCATTGATCTTAATTTGGAATCTTTGATCATGACACTTATTAGATCCTCATTTATCCTTAGGGTATTTTTTTTAGTTTCATCTACTTTACATGATTACACCACATGGTAGCCTCACATTTGATCGATATCATTTACGTTTTAACCTTATGTACACCATATATCACCTTGGAATAATTAAATGTGTCATTGATCTCCTTATGCTTGATCAATCATGCACCATTGATCTATTTATTTTCCATGTTCATGCCACTTCTCACTGATGAATTTAATCCTAATATCCTCTAACTTTTCTACCTTTGATCTAAACCATTGATCTTCTAAAAAAAATTTGTGATTGAAACACTTGGCATATTTGCATTTAATCTTAAGAACTAATGAATTATTGACCTTGATCACATGGTTAGATATTAATTGTGTGATTAAACATGCACCATTGATAGTTTTTCCAATATTTGATTCATATCATTTATCTTAACTTGTACGCATGAACATATATCATCAATCTTTCTTGACTTTTTGACTTGGTTTGATGCCTATGTATCATTGATATGCTAGATTGATGGAATGTTATTTCACCACTTACCAACCCCACATTTAATGTGAATATCCCATTAATATTTTTGAACACAAATGACTAGTTACTAAGTCCTTAAATTTTTTTCCTTGAACACATCCAAAAATGCTATATTGTCCCTATAACGAAATGTTATGATGGTATGACTACTCTAGGATTGTGAATTTTTTATTAAACAAGGGCTCTATGAGGCATCAAAAGTAAGCTAAAATAAATACCATGAAGATTTTTTAATGATAAGGGTTGACATTTGGCTTGTGAGGTTAAAATGTTAATATTTATGGTGACTCTGAAGGGAAGCATACATGTTATGTTTAAGAACCCAAACCATTTACATGATTTTGGACTTATGAAATAATGACAAAAATAAGTTATGATTGAAAGCAACCCCTTTGATTGAAAAGACAAAAGCCACCAAAATAAGAAAGGAAACACAAAAAACAAGAAAATACCTAAACAAATCAGGAACAAATACATAAATGTGATAAGACAACACTTGGAAGAAAACATGAAAACTACTCTAATATCTACAAGGATACATATTTAGAAGTAATTTCTTCCTAGATTAAATGGAAATTTTTGATTACTATGGTAACATGAAGTGGAAATTTCATGTGTTGACTTGAGCTTGGTCAGGTAATGTGCATTAGAAGGTTCATATTTGTAGATGTGATTATATGCATGATCATAGATTCTCATGATGTTGTATAAAATTTATTGATCCATTTCTTGGTGTATGAGTTGATTGGGTGAGTTGAGAACTCTATCATACTCATTCCAAATCTCTCTCCTTTTCATGAGAGGTACTAAATCTACCTTAGATATAAGTTGCATCTGATTTATCATGTATTCACCCTAATGTATTACTATATTAAACACCTCACCATTCTCTCTATCACCTTGTGCGTGCTCCTTTTGTGGATGATATTTGAGAGGATCAGTAGATAATTTATCTTCAACTTATTATACATGATGTATGAGTCCCTAATATGCATTGTAAATATCTATGAACTATTACCAAAGTTCATGATCAACTTGAAAATCCATGAAACCATGGTCACATTTAAAATTTTCATCAACTAATGAGGTCTCATGCATATCATTATATTTGTATTGATAGCAAGGAAGGGATTGTTGATCTTCAATTAATTTGGAGACCTTTAAGTACATACTTTATCTTGAATTACAAACCTTTGGAGGTTATCATCTTGAATTGAAGTTATTTCATCCTAAGTACATGTTTCATTCTCACATTATTTAGTCATATGATTTCAAAGGATGTATATTGAGTTATGAAGGAACTCCTCTTGTTTCTTATCTAATATGTCTTTCCTTTGTGGTTCATCACACTCTTGTAATTCATTTTCCTCTACATCTCTAAAAATTAAATGGTGTCCTTCTCTGCCAAGGGGTATTCCAAGGACCATTTCCTCCTCAAGATCAACAAAATCAACATCATTAGCTATAGGTTAAATTTTATTTTGAATTTTTACCTGTTAAATAATGGGTTATCTTTACATAAGTGGCATATAATATCTTTGGAGTGACTCCAAGAGAGATGAAATGTATACCACATTCATTTCATCTGGTTGTTTATCTTCAATAATCACCACTTCCTCCTTCATTTGCATGTCACTTTAGATGGATCTCCATGAGGTAAAAGACCTATATTATTGAGGAGGGAGGGGTGGGTATTGAGTAAATTTGGGTTTGATTGAATGCATTATTTGGTTCCAAGATGGAAATTTGGGCTCACGGTTTTCCTACATAGTGTTCATTATCGCTTGAGAAATGAAAGGAGGTATGTGTAGTTGAGGTGATTTTGCCTTTGTATATGTCAATGTCTAGTATAAATCTTTATCTATAGATTAAATTTACCTATCAAGGGAGGATTAAAAATCAGACCTTGATCACTCATAATGGTTGAATCCTCTAACACAAACTTACCTTTCCTCTTAGACTCTCCCTTGGATAGATTTCCATGAGGGGAAGGTTGAGAGGAGTTGGGGGGAACTATTATGACCTTGAAAATAATTTGGTGAGGGTTTATTAATGCTGATGGGAAACCCAACATAATGTTAACATGAAGTGAATGAAGGAAGGTAGGATGGGTAATGAGGTGTTTGATGTTATTCATGGGCTGCTAACTTCTCCTTAATCTTGGAGATGAGTATATCTATGTCAAGCATGTCACTACTATTTATAGAATAAACTTTCCTAATGAAATACATCTAAATTTATTTTTCATATGGCACTAAATTTTTAACCCCCCCTAATGACATGTTTTGGAATTTCCTATCCATGCCCCTTCAATGTATAAATGTTTCTCATATTCTTTTCTTGGTCTAATAGGTCTTGTTTAAGGATAGATATGGAATGGATTGGGGTATGAGTAAGTTTTTTAGGAATTTCATGTTGCTTCGATGACTAATCAAAATGGTAATCAATTTATAGAGGGGGTATATGAGACTCATAGTAGGTTTGATGATCTTGGTAATAATGGGGCTCATCATAATACTGGGATGAGTGAAAATATGGTTGATATAGGGAAAGATAGTATGGCTATGGATCATGACTAAGTTGTAAATGGTAAAAGGTATATTCATATGGATATGAACAACATAATCCTACCTCATAAACCTCTATACATCCTCATTAGGCACATGAAGATGAATGAAATCCTAAATGATAATCCATATTACCTTTGTAATGAAGACTTGTTATGACTAATGTAACTCTTTTTACTACAAATCTATCACTATATAATTTTAAATCTCTCCAAGGTGACTACAATTTGTGCTTTCATGTTGTCAATAAATGCTTTAAGGCACTTGAAGTAAGTTCCACTAGAATTCTAGAAATTATTGGTTACTTAGGTTACACCCTATCTAAGAAGGGGAATGTTTAGGTCCTCTTTCTAAAACCTAGTCCAATATGGGAATGACCCTAGGTTATGGGACACCTAATCTTGGGTCAGACCTCTAGGATTTTTAATGAGGCTAGGTCCTCTGGTATATCACTTTAATTCTCCCCTAAGACCTAAATGGGTTGGAATGAAAAGAGTGAATGGATTTCATTAATTAGACCTATACTAACATGTTTTTATGCACCATAAATTTATTAAATCCACTCATAATCTTGAACTCTCTACACACTAATAGACAATGAATAGAACTAACACAGTGCCTATAATAGTTTCCAAGAAATAGTGCTTCACCTAGAGGTCAGTTTGAATGACTTAGGATAGATGGAAATGAAGATAAGGCCTAGTTCAATAAAATTATACTAAAAAATCCACTCTATACTTGAGACATCAACATTTAGGTATACTAAATGACATGAAAGAAAAGTTTTGTATCACTTAGGTCAAACTTAGACCTAAAAAGGGAAGATGAAAACTACTTTTGCATATCAAACAAATATAAAACACTATGTATATATTGGTAAACAACTAAAAATGTTTTATTAATTAATCTAAGAGGTGCATAAGTACAAATTTTGGAAGAGTGTCCTCTTACCAGCCTGAGGGATGAAAATCAAGATCTCAAATCTTGAATTTATAGTAGAATGGGATGAGAAAGAGGGGAAAGGACGTGTGAGAGAGTGAAGAAGGGGTAATAATGATCAAGAACAAGATTACCACTAGAATTAACCATAATATCCACTTAAAACTTCATCGATCCCTTCCTTGAATTAGTGCCACTATGTCATTTCCTAGCATGGAAAGATGGATAGTGAAGGTCAAGTCTAGTAAAAGAAGCAATGACCCCTACCACATGAATCCTTCACAATATCATCTACATTAATTCCCTTCACTATAAGGAAAAAATCCTCATATTCATGCACTTGACAAATCCATTACTATAACTACCTTAAGTGGTTATAAGTACCTACTTGTTAAAGCTAAGATTGTGTCAAAAAATGAGACACCATACCATATCTAATTTATGTTTGCATATATCCCAATGTGGATATGGATATTTACTATATATTGAAAAAAAATCCAATATATCAATTTTTTTATAGTCATTATATCAATGAAAATCTATAGATCACATAGCTTTGTTCTAGACTGTATTAGGTTTAAACAAACCTATCCTACATCTAAGCTTTAATGCAAATTGAGATTCATTATTATAAATATTGAATATATAAATGCATCTAATGAATTGTATTAAACTAATATATAATGTCAACATATCCCTTTAAAACATTTCTCTTGGTTGAACCTAAGCCATATTCAAACTCTATTTAAAACTCCCAGATTTGACTATTAATATTGGCTGCTGATCTTAATTTGGGCTCCTTGATCATGACACTTGTCACCTCCTCATTTATCCTCAATATATTGATATAATTTTCATTTTAATCATGTGATTATACTATGTTTTATCTATTAATTTTATCTAAATCTTTGACCTTTTAACCTTACATGCACCATAAATCTCCTTAGAGTGATTGAATGCTTGTCATCAATCTCCTTCTACTTGATTGAATGTGTGCCATTGATCTAATTTTTTACCGTGATCATGCCAATTTAAATTTATTAATTTAATACTAAGATCCTCTAACTTTTCTACCTTTTATTTTCACCATTGATCTACTCAAAAGTTGTCATGATTGAGACACTTGGTGTATTTGAATTTAATCTTAAGATCTTGACCTTGCTCACACCATTAGATATTTATTGTGTGATTAGATGTACACCATTGATATTTTTACCAATATTTTATTTGGATAATTGATCTAAACTTGTATTCATGAACATGTATTATCAATATTGATTGACTTTTTGACTTGGTTAGATGCTTGCATGCTATTGATTTGCTAGTTTGATGGAACATTGTTTCACCACTTGGCATCCCCATGTTTAATGTTACGATCCTATTGATATTTTTTAACATAAACATATAATTATTAAGGCCTTAAATTAATATCCCTGATCACATCCTAAACTTCTATATTTTCCCTATAATGGCATGTTATGATGGTTTGGATCCTCTAGGCTTATGTTAGTCATTTTTTTCTTAAATAAGGGAACTATGAGGCATCAAAAGAAAGATGAAGTAAAGACCATCAAGAGTTTCAAATGATAATGGTTTATAATTTTCTTGTGAGGTAAAATATTAACACTTACTCTTCTATATGGATAAAATAGTTATTGTCTCTCCTTATTCTTGCTTAATATCCTTTTTCTTTTTTTCTAGCATCATGTAATCCCTTGTCAAAATCTTCTTGGAAAACCCAATTTAATTTAAAATATATATGAGGTGATATTTTATGAGGTGATATTTTATTATATTTTTCAATCTTTAGAGCATCTTGTGATAACCATACATACATTACTTTAGCCTTTGGGGCATATTGTGATGCCCATCCACATGTTATTTTAGATTTTGGGGCATCTTGTGATTCCAATCCTATATCCAATTACCCAATAGGGAATCTTAAGATGTCCACTCTTATTCTACATTTCATGATACCAGACTAATTAAATTTCAAAAAACCTTCCAAGACACATAATCTTGTTTCTCACATGCTCATCCTTGATATAGATGTTAAACTAGATTCCTTCCCTTCTTATCATGTTTTCTATATGCTACATATCTAACATTTTTTTGTAGGATACTTACATAGGTATCACCCTCTACAACAACTCTCTATTTTCATAAACATTAGTCCTCCCTTTTGGTCTTTTGGTTTTCCCTTCTCTTTCATGAGTTGCATTTTAACTCTACAAATAGGACCTACTCTTCCTCATGGATTTTCACTTTTATCCTCTTTGTTTTCTCAGTTTTCAATACTTTTTATCACTCCTTGGGTCTTTCTTTTGTGAGTTGAAATGTAATAACATTGATAAGACCTAGCCTTCCTCACAAATACCATCTTTATCTTATTTATTTTTCACATGCTTTGTAAACCTTGTGGGTTTATCTTTTATGAGTTGTAGTGTAAAACCATGTATAAGACTTAGCCTTCCTCATAAAACTACCATATTTTCATTTAGTATTATTTTATACATTCTATTTTGCAATCTCTATATGTTTTTAATCTTTGTTCTTAGCTTTAACTTCTTCTTTGAGATATCAAATTTGCATAATAACCCATGTTAGCATATATTTATACATTTCCATAATTCTTATCATACAGAGACACAATTTATTATCATTGTATCATTTTTTTCCCTTTCTCATATTTTTTGTGATTTAAATAGATTTAAATTGTTTTATGTTTCATTCCTCTTGACTTCATTTCCTTTCAAACCACATTGGATAAAATAAGGTCAAAGTCAAGATAACACTTTTATTTTACCTAAATTTATGAGCCTCTTATATCTATTCTCTCTAAGTTCTCTCTCTTAGATACTAAGTCCCAAGTATTCAAATAAAATTCATCTTTATCACTCATATTTGGTTTTCCAAATTTGTATGGAGGAGGAATAGAAAAATCCATCAAAAAAGTTAAAATATAAATGATTTGAAATAAATTGAAATGATATATAAAAGGAAAAATCCAAATCTAAAAAGTGAAAATCACACCAGCAGGTGTGATTACAAGCACATCCCCTATCTCCAATTGAATGTTAAACTCCATAATTAGCC
This sequence comes from Torreya grandis, assembly GCA_037957365.1. NCBI lineage: Eukaryota > Viridiplantae > Streptophyta > Pinopsida > Cupressales > Taxaceae > Torreya > Torreya grandis. Next base: position 1,575,414 of record JARHVA010001101.1, read on the forward strand.
TCATAATAAAATTGAGGTCCATTGGGATGTGGTTGGATAGTAGATTGGAATAGGATAATTCAATAAACTTTATGGTGCTACCTACTTTCTCATGCAATTACCCAATATCCACAATAGATCGATGGCTCTGTAAGGGGTCTTGAGGAATGGGGAACACATTGTGGGAATGTAGGTTTATTTTAATTTTGATGCATATATCCTTCATGAGATTATCTACATACTTCATTTGTTGACTTAAGACTTGTGTGGCTAAGACAAGTTTTGTATTTTCTTTACAGTTTAAATTCCTCTTGTTTTGACAAACATAATTTAAGTGTCTTGACTTCGATAAAGAATTCCTCTACCTTGATTTTTTCATTCATTCTCCCCTCCACCCATTTCATTTCCTCCATTGATAGGCATGTGTTTCTAAGTATATTTTACCCTCTTCTTCACATCTTTAAAACATGATAGCACTTCTTTATTTCAATTTTTATCTATCCTTAGATCCAAATAATATGTTTGAGCAACTATGGGCTACTTCCTTTATACCATGGATCTACATTTTGAGACCTGCCTTGATTTCTTTTACCATTTGTCATTATTGTACTACCCTTTTTATGGACACCTGAGTCCATTTCTACTTTCATGTTATTTTTCCATTATTGAGTGGGGTTGGATTGTTACTTCTCACTCATCAATGTTGTTTTCCATTTTATGCACATTTTTCCATTTTTGAGTAAGGATTATTACTGCTCACTCAATAATGTTGTTTTACCATTTTTGTTTGTCCATCTTTGTTTAAGTAAGTATTATTACAACTTTCACATCAATTTTTTATTACCATACTTATTGACATGTATCCTTAATTTGACTTGGTGAGTTTTCCTTTTCTACTTAAGTTATACTTGTTTGAGTCTTTCAATCTTTAGTAGCCTTAGATTTGCAGTTACCTAATTTACTCTAAATTTTTGACTTGGTCATTTGGTCTAGCATATAACTTATCACCTCAACTTGAAGAAATTATAAGTTTGTACCATCCACATATCACCAATTATCTTGTCTTTCCTACATTTGTTTATTATTTCTCTTTAGTTTTGTATCCTTGGATGTGTCAAAAGTAGTTTATGCACCCTCGTCAATAAAAACTAAAAACATAGAAAATAACCATACAATAATAAATTTATGTCAAGTTATGCATTACATTTATTTTTTTAGTTATTTTCCTTTCAATCATTTACTTTTAATTATTCTATGCTTTAAAATACTATAATTAGTTTTAGTTTCAGTGTTGTGTGTTACTATATTCTTTCTCAAACCACCACCCCCTATTACACCTGAGTGACACATGATGAAATTTAAGTGGGGCATATGTATACACATAATATTTTTAAAATTTATCAATCACTGATGTTTTCTATCTTGTAAGAACTTATTGATTCTTAATCTCTCTAAGTGCATACCTTAAGGGTGCACCGAGAAAGGCATGGGTAGGCTATTGGTGCTTCATAATATTATTATCCATTTTTCCACTTTTTATCTACACACTTATTACCTAAAACCATTCCATTAAGCTTTGCATCCTATTTTTCACCCTCCTCTATTCATTTATCACCTTCATTATGATTTTCCCCTAACCTAAAACCCTTTTTGGAAATTTACATGACAATGTTGGCCACATCAACATTGTATTATTATTTAAAAAATCTTAATGGGGACTAGGTCAAACCATGGCCAACATAGTTCATATCCTAGTTAGTTTTTGGAAATTTTAATACTAGGTTGACCAACTCAACCTTGTCAACCTAAACTTTTAGAAGGGTTTAGGGTTAGATCCACCTATATATGCACATCTATTTTTCCATTATTAGAGAGATAGAAAGGGTTAACTACTCATTTATACTTCTCTATAATCTTCTCTTTTTATATTATACTTGGGGAGTCTTATCTTAGTGTGTTTACTTGGAGAAGAATATTGTCTTATGGATAAGTCCTAGATGCTTTAGTCTTTCTTAGTGATCCTTAAAAACTACAACAACTTATTACAAAGCACATTTGGCTAAGGGAGAGATTGATTCTCTATCGATTAATATTCAAGGTAAGTATCTCTAACTTTGCTCCTCTTTTTAGTAGATATAAGTAGCATAAATAATGTATTTTGAATACATTTCTCTCTCCATGTATTGGGGTTTTACCTATATATAGTTTAAATGGGATTATCTTATATATGTTTATTTTTATTGTTTACTAACCCCATGTTGTGTTTCAAGCTTTGGTGAGCACTATATTATAATTTTACTTGTTATCAATTTAGTGAATATGAAAACATAGGACCTAGTTAGGGTTGTTGCATAGTTTTGCTTGACTAGAGGCTTTAAAATCATCCCTAGTGATATTTATTATGGTAAGATATCCCTTAGCTAGGTATAGTAGACCCATATTGGTGATGACCCCAATTATATAATGTATCCCTAATTAAAAGTGTAAGTAGGATTTATCTTCTCTAATCTAGGATTGATTTATAGATCTATTACATTTCCCATTATGTACACTTTCTTCTTTAACAACCAATAGCCCATAATTAAATCCATCATACGTAATGTAATGGATTATAAATTTAATGGCCTTATCCTCCATGAAAAATGACTTGTAGAACTATTCATGCTTAAATCAAATGAATATTTATATAGTATAGGGTTTAACCCACTTAATGTGATCATAACACTTTTCTAAATTGACTCTTATAGTAAGTCTAAGGCAAGTTATTTAGATAATAAAATGAGTTGAATATATAACCAATTTGAATATATATCCATGCCTAATCTATTTGATGAAGTCACCATCTTAACACTTGACCTAACATATCCAAACCAAATCCATTGGACCAAAAATATCACCTATGCTTGGTAACTTTCAAAATGAGAAAAAAATATCTAAATTCTTGAGTGTAAGAGAACATATTATAGAAAGTGAGCATAAGAAATTTTTATACATCTAATTAGATGATTATACAATTATATAATAATTATTATCACATAATCAAATAAATAACACATCATAAGAAGAACACCTTGAGGAAGAACGTAACCTTCCTCCACTATCCAAAAATATATCAAGAATAATTGAATCTCCTAGTTAAATACAACATCATAGTTAACATTGGGATAGAGGAAAATCCAAAAATAGTCAAGATTTTTGCATCATTAACTCAATAAAAACATAAAATATTCACCCTTTTTATTAAATAAGTATCCTATGTATTTTCATGGTCTTTTGTAGACATTTCATGTCTTGATCCTTCAATTTTGGTGCGTCATATTGTGGTTCATCTATATGAAAAACCTATAGATAAGAAACTTATAAAAATGCATCTCAAATCTTCACTCTTAGTGAAGGAAGAATTAAGAAAGTAATTAGAGGTTGGATTCATCTGTCTTAGTGATTAATTAGATTGGGTATCTAATTTTACATGAATATCAAATAAAACATATAGAATTAGGGTATGTATAGTCTTTAGATATATAAACAAGGAAAGTCCCAAACATGAATTTTGATTTCCAAACATAGACATGATTTTGGAATCTACCATTGGTAATGACATGTTCTATTTAATGTAAAGTTTCTCAAGTTATTATCAAATCAAAATAGCTCTAGAGGATCAACATAAGATAGCATTTACAACACATTGGGTCACTTTTTGCTATCAAGTAATGCCCTTTGGTCTCAATAATGATGGAGCCAAATACTATAGAGTAATTATAATTATATTCCATGATATTATTCATGACATCATGGAAGACTATGGTGATGAAATTCTTGTTAAATCGACATCTAGAGTAGAACATCTTGGGATACTATGCATAATTTTTGATAGAATGAAAAAGTAAAAGCTCTATCTTAATCCAAAGAAATGTGTCTTTGGGGTGACATTGGTAAAATTATTGGGATTCATAGTTTCAAACCATAGTACAAATGTTTATCCTTCCAAAATTTTAGCTATCACTAATATCACTCTATCAAAAAATATAAAGTAAATAAGTAGTCTACAAGGTAAAACTAGGTCAATTTAAAGGTTCATATCATAACTTACAAAAAATTGTTACCCATTCACATTATTGCTTAATAAAGACACTTTGTTCACTTGTAATTAAATTTTTAATAGGAAATTTAAAAATCTTAAATGAAATCTTTCAAATCCATTGGTCTTAATGCCACCTACTATAGGTAAATTTTACCTTTTGAATATATCCACTACATAGTATGCATTAGGGTCAATGTTACCACAACCTGATGATAGTGGATCAGAACAAGCAATTTATTACCTACTCATAATTTTGTTATCATATGAGCTCAATTAATTTCCCATGGAAAAATTATGTCTCTTGGTTCTTTCTGCTTCCCAAAAACTTCACTACTACATGCTCAATAATCAAACAAAAATCATTGGCAAAATCTACCCTCTTAAATATCTCTTATCTAAAATACCTTTGATAGGTAGAATGGCCAAGTGGGTCATGCTTATAGTGAGTATGATATTAATTAGGTAAATTAATGATAAATCAAGTAACAAGTACTAGTATAGGTAGTAGCATATAATCATCTATAAGATTACACACCTCTCATCACATATTTATCAAATGAAGAAATTATGTTAATCAATGAATCCCTTATCTATAAATTATATTTTGATGGATATTTTACTAATCACAACTTAGGGGAAAGTATCTTACTAGTTACTCCTAATGGGGACTTAATTCCAAAATCATTCTACATAAAATTTACTTATATAAACAATTTATCAGAATATGAATCCCTTATAATTGGTATTAAAGTTACAATACATTAGGGTGTAAATAATATTCTTATCTTTGGTTATTCAAAACTCAACATAAATCAAGTCTTCAATAAATTCCAAGCTCATGATGAAAAACTAATCCCTTAAACGAGGATGGTGGATAACCTTAAGTTGAGTTTTACATATATACGGTTTTAACAAGTGCTAAGGGATAACAACAAAAAAATTGATTCAATTTCTATAATTGGTTCATTATTAGACCTCTAAACTAAGAAAAAGAAATTTATTTTAGATTATTTGATGATACCAACATATGATACCCCATATTCAAATATGGGTTACAAGGTGGTTGGACCCCCTTCTCCTTGATAAACTACATTTATGAATATCTTCATAAATGAAATATTTCATCTAACTTAATCCATAACCAACACAAATAATTTATCCAATGAACATCCCATTATATCATCCTTGGTCAAAACCCATATCAAATAAGTTATAATGTAACCCTATTATGGTGTTTAAATATTTAAGTGTTTACTTTGGCCATTATATAAGTTCATGAGGGAATTTATGGTTGTCATTTTCATGGTATAGTCCTTGCTAAGAAACTCTTGAATGTAGGTTACTATTGGCCTACAATGGAATATAATTATTTTGCTTGTGTTAAATTTTTTTTCCTTTCCTAAAGCATAGTGATCTTATACATAGCCTTCACAAGATTTATAACCCATCACCACATCTTGGCCATTTTACACATGGGGGTTAGACCACACTGGAAAAATCAATCCCAATTATTCAAATGGACACAAACATATCATTACCATCACATAAAAATTTACCAAATGGGTTGAATCCATGCCCTTAATTTATGCCACTAACAAACAAATTTCCACATTTATCTTAAACCATATTATCTATCATTTTATAAACCCCCCCCATTATCATCTCTAATAATGGAAAATTAGTCAAAAATAAATACAAGGCCTTTTACCATAATTACCATATCAAACACAAGTTTTCCACTCCTTAATTCCCATAATGTAATGGAAAAATTGAGGCAATGAATAAAAGCATCCTAAAAATTCTTAAATTATTTTTCAACATAGTTGGCCATAACTAGCATACATGGCTTTATCCTAACTTATGGGAATAATTCACTATCATACACACACACACACACACACACACACACACACACACACACACACACACACACACACACACACACACAAGGGAAACCCCATACTCCCTTATTTATGGTAGCGATTCCATCTTATTTGAGTTTTATTCCATCCTTATGCATATCCTTAAAAAATATTTTTGATGATGAATCTTACCACATTTCCCACCTAAGTGAACTTGACCTCTTTGATGAGAAACCCCTTAATTATTTAAAATACTTAAAAGTCTACCAAAATCATCTTTGTTATAACTATAATGAAAGGATTAAATTTAGGGAATTCAAAATTGATGATCTTATTCTCAAAGTAAATCAACAAAGAACTATTGAAAAACTAGAGAAGAAAGGAAAGTTCAAACTAAATTGGTTGGGCCCATACATAATAATTGCTAAATATGGATCTAAATCTTATAAATTTGATATTTAATACTAAGAATCTTGATGAGACCATGAACATCATTCACCTCAAAATATGTTATGCTTAAATCATTCTAGTGATATTGTAAATATCTTAAATATAAAAAACTTTTAAAAAATAGAGAAAAAGAAAGAAATGTATTATATCTAAAAGTGAAAACTATTTTACTAGGGATTTGGGCATGTATCATGGTAAAAGCTAGTTTTTCGTGCCATGTGAAATCTATTATATATAAACACTCTAGTTACTTGTGGGTTATTAGTAGAGGTTCTTGGGAATTAGCATGGATAGCTTGCACATTAGAGATAATAAATAAATAAAATATAATAATTCTAACTTAAAAATATTATTTGAAGATTTAAGTGCACTATTGCATGGAAACATAAATATAACACATATAAATAGGAGATATAACCATAAAAAAATATAGATTTAAAGGAAAAGAAAGTAATGACTATGTATTTATCACATATAAAATATTCTTAGGAAAGCCATAAGAAAACTATTTCATTAATCTCTAATACACATCAAAACCATATTTCATTACATCTGAGAACTATATATAAAACATTCCAGAGCACTGCCTCTTTACATTCCAATATTTTGATATGTCAAAATGAAAAACTCTACATATTCTCTACTCTATTTAATATACTTATAAGGTTGTATACATCCAAAAGACTATACAAAAGACAAAATAATATACTTTTTTCATGTGTATAACCTATTAAAATTTGTAATTTTTGGGACCTCAATCCATACCCAATGTTTTCCTAGACTTAAACTTTTGTCTCATCATAGAATAAATTTGCATCTTGAAGTCTGCTCTAAATCTAAGAGGACGATTCATAAACATTAGTCATAGTTAATTCTCCAAGTATCATTTATCAATTTTCACCTATTATGCACTACTTAACCACTATTTTAGGTTTTCAATTGACTTGCATAACCAAGTGGTTGCCCTTTAGGGGGTTTCAACCATTCTAGCCCCACTCCTAATGCTTAAGACTATCTACAAACTTTGAAAAAAATTGTGAAAATTGCAAAAGTATGGTGTACAGTACCTACTGAGAGGTTTGTGGTTGATTTTAAGTGGTTATATAGGATCCTTCTCTACTATTGGTTTTACTTGTAGTGAGGCTATATATACTAATTGCATAGGGCCTAATAATGGGGTTTGTTATTTTTGAGATTTTTTTGCGTCTGCACAAATATCTTCTTCTAATATAGAATTTGCTAAAGTTATTAGGGTGGAATAAGTTGAGGTTCATCCACCAATTAATTAATGGAAACATCTAACTTTGAAACATATTACTTCAACATCTTCTAGTTTATCATGGCCTCGTGCACTAACGAAATCAAGATACATAGTGGAATCTAGATCATCATCAAATTTTACACATCAACTTTCACAATGCAAATTAGTACTTTTGTATTTGAAATATTTTACTAAATATCTAACACCAAATAATCTAATCGATCTATATCCCTTTTGTTTTAAATTCCCACCAATGTGTTGTACATTATCTCATTATTCCAAACCTAAATCATTTTCATAGTATTATCCCTAGTATCTAGCATTTACTTGAGTGCATTTGTCATTACTCACACATTATCCATTTGATCATCCATCGTGGCTTTGGATTTATCTTCTATAGTCAACTCTAGTGTGCAGTGGCCAAGGATTTATTGAGATGATTTCTTTATATCAACATTCCTTGAGTTATTTGTATGCTTGATGCATATTGATATCCAAGACTTGATCATATTCTTCAAGTAACTCATAAATTGCATTCATCTCTATCCTCATACATTGCCCTTGTGTACATATTATTTATAGGTATTACATAACCAATCATTCTTTAGTGATTTACATCATAAATTTTATGATTTTATTGTCCTCAGACATGACTTGGTCATTGAGAACTTTCATAACCAAAATAGGAAAAGTGTTATCAATTATGTGTCATGCCTTTACAAGATGGTTGTTCAATTATATTTTTTCCTCACATAAACACAAAAATTCCTCTCCAAGTCTAAGGCCTTTTGATGAACCTTAGTTTTTTTTATGTTTCCTCATCTTTTTCGGCCATAATTTCTCAGTTGCCCTTTATGTTTTTAATCATTTCCTATAAGACTTTTAACATATACAACTATAATCATCCACAACATTTTAGTTCATGTATCTTTGAATAGTTAAGACTTTTGTTATGTAAACTAAGTATATGATATTTTATCTTTTTCTATATAGTGTGTTTTTCTCATGATATGTTTAAAGGATGTTTGGAGAAGTAAGTGCATTCATGGGAACATTCATGGACCATCTTGCAGCAACAGATAACTATCAAAAAAATATCTTACAACCACTATGTAGCCAAAGCCATAAAAAATAGAATTAAATCCATTGAATTAGCTGACCCACAATAATTTATAACATTAAAACAAATAAAATGAAGTTGGTAAAAGGACAAAATAATTAGACTTGTCATATAGCTATTTCATGGTTCCATGTGACAAATGGTTCAAGCAAAAAGGTAGATTCTTGTAACTACAATTTCTACTTTGTAACCTATTTTATTTTACAATAAGACAATCTCACCTATTAAATATATAGGAAAACAAGGTCAATATAGAGATATATAGAATATAATAGAAGATAATAGGGATAATTGATATATAACAAAGCTATTATATTGTGAGTAGTTATTTCTGTAATCTCATGTAGCAGTAATTGCTACATTTTTTTAATATGAGCAAGTCTTTCTGAGTTCAATATATCATGTTGAAAGGAAAGGTTGAAGCACAATTTAGATGAAGGAAGGGCCCCCTTTTGAAGCCTTACCATGACAACCTAACCTATTAGTATAGTTAGTATTCTATTTATTTCATTTATGTAATTGACTATTCATTTTTGTTATGTCATTTTAGATTGATTTATTATTTACTTTAGGAAGATTCTATAATTATAATTAGTATGTTATTTATTTATTTGTGAATGATTGATTTATGCATTTTAATTTAGTGTGGATTTTATCATCTAAGAACATAATTTTCAAAAGGTCAAATTAGAAGGTTGAGTGTGCACATACAGTACCACCATCCTGTCAAGTTTACATCCCTAGGTCGACAAATTAAATGAAGTAGAGGATACTAGTCTATGATAACTCTCCTTGTCCTTAAGAGGCAAGAAAATTATATCTGATTAAGTGTTTATTTCTCATCATTTTTGGCACCATTGCTAGGGAAGGGTGTCACACACTCTTAATCTTCAATATTGTTCGCAAGTATTTATGGATGTTTATTACTTTCATAATTTCTATAATATTACTACTTTTATATATTAAAAATTATTTTTTTAGTTTAAATTTCATTTCTTCAAGTTTAATAAAAGTAAATTTCAAAACCCCCATTATACTAACCTTGTACAGGCAGGGTGGGCAAAAAGTTTTTAAAAAATGGTTGATGTACATGCATAGAGAAAGGGATCATCTAGGAAGATTTATGCCTAAAGCATCAAATATTGCTACAAGAATAGAATTACATCCTATATTAACTTAATAAGACCAATAAATCCTTGAAGATCATGCACAATTATCAATAGAATAAATAGAAAAGGAAGAATTCTTTACTAGGTTAGTAGCACAAGCTTCCAGGCTACCAACAGAAAGAGTATTCATGGGGGATCATCAGGTAGAAAATAATGTCACTGAATCCACTACCTTTGAATTTCTCATACTTACCCCTAATGAAAATTAACCCATAAATAATATTCCTCAATTTACCCTCCCTACTTTCAAGGGAAAATCATCTAAGGATCTAAAACGTTTCTTTTTAAATTTGACATCTTATGCTATAATTATGATTATAATCAAGATGCTCAGAAACTCAAACTATTTCTAGAAACACTAAAAGATGTAGCACTTAGATGGGTCATGGGAATTGGGAAGGATTCCATTACTATCTGGGAAAAGATGAAGGATAAATTTCTATCTAAATATCAAGATTATTGTAAACACAAAAACTACGAGAGAGATGACATTTTTTGAATGTCATAAGCTGATGACAAATCATTGGAAGAATATATGGAGAGATTTATGTTTAGTATAAAAAATTACAATAAGAATATAATGGATCAAGAATCCATCAAGCTGATATTTTTGAAAGGAATTATAGATTACTATCTAGAGGCACTAGACTTAATGCCTAGTGGGGACGTTTCCATAATATCCTTCAATGAACTGATGATTTTATGTACAAACTACTCTAGATAAACCATGAATAAAATCATATGTATAAATATTACTTTAACATCCAAAAATAGATTGTCTAAAGATGAATTTAGTAACCTATTGCAAGATATGAAGCAAAACATCATCAGACACCTTGCCACTCAGCTTGACACATTACATATATGGAGGAAACAAGAAGAAACTAAAAAAGCCTTGGCTAATTATTAACCTAAATGCAAAAAAAAGGTAGATTGTATATGCCATTCAATGAAAGCACATGTAACCAACATAACTTAAGAGAATCTAAAAATAGTGGAGCTACATGTCATAAGAGGAGATGAGAATCATGTATTTTACATGGCTCAAAGGAAACTATGGCCATAAAGGTCATCAAATTTAGGTATGTCATCAAACATTACATTTTTAAATTCTCAATTTGGTCCTTAGAAAAATGTACCCACTCAAAATTAGACTTAATAAAAATGGAAATTACCCTAGAATGAATGGATATAATAGAATTGGAAACAACTTCAACCTGGGTAATTCCAAAACCAGCAATGGTTTTTCCCTCTAACCCATGGAAACAACCATGGAGAGGTAACTAAGGTTTTTATCAATAAATACAAAAACCACAATAGCAGGCCTTAATTCCAAATACCCAAAAATATTCTAGGCCAACTTAATTACCAGCCCAACCCATCCCAAACCTTGCCAATAAGTTGGTTCACCCAACACAATCCACTAAAATAATGCAATATCCAACATACACCTTGTATATCAATCAACTCCACCTTCACTCAGAATGTGTTCTTCCACAAACCATCTCACCCATAATCATAAAACATTTTAATGAACCCCAAATCCATACTAACCTACACATAAAAAATCTTAAGCCTATTATATTAAAAAAATAAAAAGAAGTAGGTGATCCTCCTTTTTCATAGAGATTGTCCATTCCACATTTGAAACAAGAACCCAAATTTGATATCATAGGACAAATAAAAAATGTGTGCATTAATATTCCACTCTTCCAAGTAATAAAATATGTTCCTATCTATAATAAGGCTATTAGAGAGATATGTTTAAATAAATTAGGAAGAAAGAAGAAGGATCCTAAAATTGTCCAAGTCATTAGCTAACTGGCTGATATCATGTTGGGAAACATCATTTCCACAGAATACTCTAATCCTAGAATCCCTATAGTCAATGTTAGTATCCATGGCCAATCCATCTCCAATACCTTAATTGATTTAGGGGCAGCCATTAAAGTGATGACTATGGAGACCATGCAGCAACTGAAACTCATCACTCTCCATCCAACTCCCACCATCTTGTAGATGGTTGATAGGTCAATTTTTAAGCCCAAAGGGATTGTTTAGGACTTGGTTATTACTATATATTCATCGAAATATCTAGTAGACTTTATTATCCTATAGCCAAAAATTAATTTCGGAGGTTATCCTCTCATCCTTGGCTGACCTTAGTTAGCCATAATAGATGCTTTTATTTTGCTATAGGTCAGGAAAAATGTTGATTTCTAATAGAAATGATACTAAGAAATTAATTATTTATCCATCATCCAAGCCTTCCCATAATGATGGACCCACTCCTTAGATTGAAGATTTTGATGAAATTGCCTCTTTTCAAACTTTGTGTACTCTTGACCAAAGTCTAGCTTTGTAATCATAAGAGGAAGATACTATTCTTTCTAGTATCCTAAAAAACCATTACCAAAAAGATCCTATAGCCATAGACATATTATAATGTAGACAATGTCCACTCCAAAATACCCTTCTTAAGAATGACCCCATTGAAACAATAAGGGATGTATGGACATTTCATCATCTACTTCCCCATCAATAAAACTATAATCCTTTAATCACCAATGTGGAAACCATTATCCTTTTAATGAAGAAAGTAGATATCATGCCCAAGAAACCTCTCAATATCAACACATCCTTAATAGCCTAGTAAGAAATCCAATTACTTACAATGTTGAGGAAGCACACATCAAAATTTGTTTTGGATTACCATGACATGAGAGGGATATCCCTAGATTTATGCACACACCATATCTACATCAAAGAATAATCCAAACTTATTCACCAACCTCAAAGATGAATGAATCCTATAGTTAAAGACATTGTCAAAATAGAATTCCAAAAAATCTTAGATGCAGTATTTGTTTATCCTATTTCAGATAGTCAAAGGGTTTCTCCCTTGGTTATTATACCAAAGAAGGGAGGGAAGTGGCATATTTGTGTAGATTATCATGAACTAAATAGTGTTACCAGGAAAGACCACTTTCCCCTACCATTCATTGATAAAGTATTAGACACATTAGTAGGGAAGAAGTAGTTTTCCTTCCTTGATGGCTATAGTGGCTATAATCAGATATGGATAGCCCTACAGGACCAAGACAAAACCACTTTTACCTACTCTTGGGGAACCTATGCCTATGCCATCTTACCTTTTGGTCTTTGTAATGTGCCAACCACATTTCAATAGGTTGTTTTGAGAATATTTTATGATCTCTCCCATGATTATGTTTAAATATACATGGATAACTTCACCACCTATGGATAGACATTTGAAGAAGCTCTTGCCAACATAGAAAAAGTGCTTTAATGATGCTAATACCATTAGTTATCCTTGAGTAATGAGAAATTTTTCATGCTCATGACCGAGGGGATTGTGTTAGGACATCACATCTCCCTTGGTGGAGTTCAAGTTGGTCCAAAAAAAATAAGTATCATTAAAGATATACCCACATCAAAGAAGTAGAAAGATGTCAGAATATTTTTAGGACATGTTAGTTATTATAGATGATTTATCAAATATTTCAATAAAATTACTACCCCATTTTTTGGATTACTTAATAATGATGCTAAATTTAATTAGACTAATGATTTTCAAGTTGCATTTTAGTAGCTTAAAAACCTTATTATCATAACTCCTATTTTTAGATGGCCTAATTGGAAAAACCCTTTTCACATCCATATAGATGCATCTGACACCACTTTGGGATCTATCCTTGGACAAATAGATGAAACTTTGAGTTATGCAATCTAATTTATCAACAAGAATCTCCAAGGGTTAGAGCTCAAATACACTATAATAGAGAAAGAATTTATTTTAGTCATCTATGCAATCAAATTTTTTTGACACTACATTATAGGATACCAAATATTTATCCATGCAGATCATGTAACAATCAGATATTTGATGAACAAACTTTCTATAATAGGTAGGATAATTGCATGGTTACTTTTTCTATAGGAATTTGATATAACCATTATGGTTAGACCAAGTAAGGATAATGTAGTAGCATAATTTTTATCCTAGTTATAAAATGATGAACATAGTCCCATTGTTGATGATTCATTCTTTGATGAGAATTTATTTGCACTGACCATTCAATCTCCTTGGTTTGTAGACATTGATAACTATCTTGCTATAAGATCATTACCACAACACTTTTCACCAAGATAAAGGCAAAATTTGATTCAAAAGAGCAAAAATTCTTCCTAGATTATATGATATCTCTTTGTCATTGACCCAAACTTTGTTGTGCATAGGTGTATCTAAGAGGATGAAGCCTATGACATCCTTAAAGCTTATCATGATGAATCCTATGGGGCTATTTTTTATACTAAAAGGACCACCATGAAGATATTTATTATATGATACTATTGGCCTTCTTTGCATAAGGATGCCATAATGTATACCCATAGATGTGATAAATGTCAGTGTATGGGGAAACCTATTTACTCTAATGAGATGTTATTATAGCCACAAATAGTTTTGGAGCCCTTTAACAAATGGGGACTTGAATTTTTAGATCCCATCAATCCAAAATCTAACAAAAAATAATATATATTGGTATGCAATGACTATGTCACAAAATGGGTTGAGGTCAAATCTCTAACACATGACCAAGATTAGAAAGTAGGTAAGTTCTTATATGAAGAAATATTTACTCATTATGGGGTACCAAGAAAACTAGTCACAGACCAAGGACCATAGTTCATGTCTAATTTCATAGCTTCCTTGGTGAAAGAATATCAAATTAGACACAAAAAGTCCATCCCTTACCATCCCCATTCAAATGGTCAGGTAGAAGTTACAAATAGAGAATTGGAAAACATACTCACTAAGACTGTTAGCTTGCATAATAAGGATTGGTTAACTCATCTTTTAGAAGTACTATGGGCTTACATGATCACCTAGAAAACCAAAAATAGGCTCACTCCATATGAACTAGTTTATGGTAAGAATCCCATCCTAACTATTGAGTTTGAACACAAGACATTAAGGAAAACACTTAACCTAGGCTTAGATTTATCCTAAGCCTAACAAGATAGGATTATGTAGCTAAATGAACTAGATGATATCTGAATGGAAGCACTTCATCATACTAAAATAGTGTAGAAGAAATGAATTGGTTGGCATGATCATAACATCAAAACTAAGAATTTTCAACCAGGTGATTAAGCACTCCTCTTTGACTCCAAATACAAAGATCACAAGGGAAAGATTTAGTCCAAATGGCTTAGGCCCTATGAGATAAAACATGTCTTTCACAATGGAGATGTAAAGCTCATAACCATTAACTCTATCCATTTATGCTTACTTGTTAATGGTCATAGGCTCAAGATATATAAAAAGCCTTTTTCTAAGGAGACTCTCACTCACGAACTTTTGGAAAATCAACATCCATCTCTTCAATAGAAGGTAGATCAACCTATTCCTACAGCCAAAGGGTATTTCTATGAACCCTTCTCTAGTATTTTTTAATATTAATAATTCCTATGGCCAAGAACACATCATTCATAATGGCTTGGTCATGGTTGAATAAAATCCAAACTCACTAAAATACTCCAATTTTAGGTGAGTTAGGATTAAAAAAGTAATAAATTATAGATTCAATTATATGGGTCATGAAATACACCTATTTACTGGTGCCATAGGATAAAATTTTGTTGCTATAGGATGAAATTTTGTTGCTACAGGAAGAAATTCTATAACTACAAGAAAAAATTCTATTGTTATAGGAAAAATTTTCCTTGTTATAGTAAAATTTTCCCTATTATGAGATGCATCTTTATAACTTTGATAAACATTTGTATTAATGTAGGATAATACTTGATGACACATGGAGCACTTTTTCACTTCCAATCAATGATAATTGCATGTCTACTAAATAACCATCACAACATGTCATCATTCTACCACCTCTTTAGATGTCACTACAAATCATCATTCTCCATGCATTAATGAGAGGTACTCATGTAGTATTAAGGTAATTTTTTTAGATCATGGTCATAAATTCTATCACTCTAATGTGTCATTCTCTCACCTACCAAGATGACCCTTAATGTGTTACCATGACCATATTTTTTTATACCATCTCACATGATTTTCATTTATGCCACCTATGTCTCTCAAGGACAAGTGATAGTTTTAGATGGGGGGAATATTTTTATATTATCATTTTGATTATCTCACTTGTTAAGCATGATTAGGAAGCCTAAACACTATATTTTCCAAAACCAACACCATTACCACCATACCCTTACTTCAGAACATGTATCTTGCAACCTACATACTATCTTGAAAACATGGGAGGAGATTTAATTAAGAATGAGCCACTTGACATTTATCCTATGAATAATGACCTTGAAAATTTTAACATATTTCAAAATGCTAGAAGTTTTTAGTACTTCTAAAGGTTAGTGCCACTCAATTAGGAAGTTATAGAGGAGTTTTTTGAGACATTATATGATGCAGGAGCATCTACAGACATCCTGGGAAGACATGTTTATGATTAAACTGGAATTTCAAATTATTGTATTTTCCCTCCAAATGTTGAAATTAAGGAGAAATTGTAATTAGTAAAAGTAAAAAGGTAAATTATTATGGGTTGTTGAGTAAATCAAGGAGTGGTTGAAAATATTCCAACCTGGGCATGTTGTTGTAATTGAAAAACTATTTGTTGTTTTCCCTGAGGCCAAGTTTGGCATGGAGGTTTAGAAAAGATTCTTGAAAAACAAATAAAAATAAGAAATAAGATATGCATAGGTGGCGTAGAAGTGGCTGTAAGGAAAGGTAAGAGAGTACGTAGAGGAAGGAGGAGAAAGAGAGGGAGCAGGACGCAGAAAAGGATGTAGAAGAGAAGAGCAGGGGGTAGGAGGAAAGAGATGGGCAACGCCCAAACAACACAAAATATCTGTGTGGGTTGAAAGAAATAAAACAAGGAGGCCCAAAATAGAAGAAACTACTATGTGTGGAATTAGATAAGAACACATGTCTGCTACTGGGCTGCTATCTATGTATTTGAAAATGCACTGAAATACTGAGAAGCTCCTTATTGAAGGCGTTGGAAATTGATTATGTCTATTTGTAAGGTAGAAGCTACTCGGACAGAAAGGCTGTGTTATTTGGATTACTGGTTTTAGTGGCTCAGGAAAGAGTACATTTTCCTATTTTGTGATGAAAATAGAGTTGGTTTAATAATTTGTCAATAGGCCAAACGTGAGGTGGCTCCCACAAAGGGACGTGACCACAGCATATACATAAAGATTGAACAATGCTCTTGATATGGATATTTTATTTTATTCCCACTATAATATGAGGGCATATGGAAGGAATCAGAAGGTCTGTACAATCATGAAGGGAGTTCTAGTTTGCTGTTAAAGACGTAATGGATTTGTGTATTATCAAGTGGAATCAATTCAATACACAGTGGAATGAATGCATGGGAGATGACTAAGTGCATGTTGAGTTGTAAAGTTTCCTATCAAGTTGATTTGGAGAAAGCTAGCACGCACTTGCAAAATAAAGTAAGTTTAGACCATAAGTAATAATTGTTTTATCTTCATAAGGACAAGTATGATAAACTGTGGGTAAGATGGATTGATAGAATGAAATTGATATTGAATATATCTATAAAAAAAAATTGTCCATGAAGCCGATTTTGTTCATACAAACCAAAACGCTCTTAGGTGAAGTCGTCCTGTCTACATTCATGCTAAAAGAAAATGATATTGAATTGTGCATAATTATAAATGCATGTGGTATCACTTATAATCATTGGCTTGTCTCCGATGATACACACAGTAATAAATGAATTCTGATCAGCACTTATAATGCCAAATTCTATGAAGACTACAATTGTAAGGAATTGAACAGATTCTTGAGACTGAGTATTATTTAAGCCAAGCCCACAAGGTATTGATATTAAATAGACGTTCCAGTCTCAAATAGGGATCTTCTTGTATGCTAAGTAGAAATATAAGTGTGTGAAAATACGTCTATCACGAGCTGGGCAGGTGATATTGTGGATTTCAAGTACCATTTGAAGAGTAAGGCTGACCTGTGAGTATATTTACCATCTGCACTTTTGTTCTACAGTTAGTTTGTTTTTTTTGAGGCATGCACAATATATACATGGTTCATTTTATATATTTGTTTCTAAGAAGGCCTTGAGACAGGCTTAAGAAATGCTGTTGTAGACTATAAGCAATTATTGGTCTCACAGAATTAAGAATTCGTCGCCATATTTGATTTTTCTTGAAGACAACTATATATTTGCTATATAGTTTGTGCATTACAGTCCTTATAAGCCAACCCTGAGTATATATATGCCTATGTTTAAGAGTTGAAGAGGAAATAACCCTATTATCAACATTTTGATCAAAATCAATGTTTGCAGTCAAATCCCAGAGGTGTCTAAGGGAAGCGCATTCATCATTTGGTATCAGAGCTTGAAAGCTCTTGGGAATTGATAATTTATTGCTGCAGAATTAAAAAAAGGAATGATGTTACAGTTGTGACAGGCATTGGCAAGTATCAGCAGGACAAAATGCTAGAAGAGCCTGGGGAGAAAAGGTATGCATAATTGTGCTATTTGATTTGAGTTATTGTGATGAGAAGCAATCAAGTGAAGGAGTTTCAGGTTTAAGGCAGCGAAGCCATTGAGGCTTAAAAAGAGAAGAAGCCAAGGAAGGATTAGAGAAGAGAAGCTTAGAGAAGTTCTAGAAGAAGAGCACAGTGGATGCTCAAGAGGAAGATCCAAAGCAAGGTAAGCTTGGATTTGTAATTTGAGTTTGATGAAGTGTTGTATAATAAGTTGCTACAGGATTGAAAGAAAAGGATCAAAAGACTAGGATGCAAAAGGCCTAGGTGAGATCAAGTAGATTTTCAAAAGACCAATCAAGGAGAAAAGGCTTGGGTGAGGCAAGGGATCAAGAGACCAAGGTGGAAAAGACTTGGGTAAAGATCTCAGAGATGGAAGCATTGTTGAAGGCACTATAGGGCAACAAGGTATATGAGGGCAGAAAGAGGAAAGCAAGCATCAAAGGTATGACTAATGTTGATTTTGATAAAGAAATTGCTAGTTTGAAGAAAGAATTAGCTAAGGTTAAAGATGAGTATGAGTCTTGGATGCAGCTGAATAGGAAAGCATGGGTATGGCCAATAAATAAGATGATAGAGTGGCCAATAGATCTCCTAGTAAAAGGGAGAAGAAGGCAAAAGAAGATTGCCATGAAGAGGGAAGCCCAAAGAGGCAAGAAGATAAGAAGGTTGCCAAGTGAGCAGCAAGAAGAAGAAGTTGAGAAGAAGGTTCTCATTGAGGAGAACAAGAGAGAAGAGAGAAAAGAGGAAGTGCCAGGAAGAGCACTTGGAAAGATGAGAATGTCCATTAAGAGGATACTCATGGAGACATTATGGTCTCTTGTTTTTGTATTTAATGCTATTTTTGAGTGGGTAAATGCAGGTACAAGCTGCCTTATGAAGGTCAAGAGAAGGGCCTTGGAGAGTGAAGAGATTGGTGCAAGAGAAGACACCAATTGCACAAGTGAATGTGCAGGAATGAGAAGTAAGTTTGCTGCTATTGATAAGGAAGAAGAAAAGATGCATTGGTTAATGCATGAGAGAGGAGAGATAGAAGATGAAGCTGAATTCCAAGATGCCATTGAATGCTAGGAAGAGGAAAGAGGATAGCCAAGCACAAAGGAAGAAAAAGATTGCTCCATGGAACAAACTATCAAAGAGGTAAATGAAGTGTTAAGTGCTGATTTTGATTGTTATTGTGAGCATGAAGATATCAATACATAGGTTAGAAGAGGCAAGAGGAAGATGAAGTCCTCACATGAAGTAGTCAATCATGGCTACATAATGCCTAAGTGGATGGTGAAGCATACAAACAAGCAACAAGTAAGCAAGCAGGCAAGTTTACCTTATAAGATTGATTTTTATCATATTCCTAATATGAATGTAAGTGTGAAAGAAAATAAGAAGACAAACAAAGTTGGTTTTTCCATATTGTCAAAAGGGCATGGTTACAGGATGCCTACATGGTTTGAGAAGTCAATGGATAAGAAGAAGAAATAAGTATGGGTGCCTAAGAAGGCAAAGAATGAAGATGTGAGTGTTGAGACAACAACACCAAGAAATCAATGGAGTAAGGTGAAGGATGACACAAGGACATGGAAGGGTAAGACAATTGTTTGCAATGAAAGGGATAATGATTTGTTTGAATCATTTAATAAATTTTTATGGAAAATGAGGAATGGAAAGTGGCTGTAAGGACTAATATGCAGCAAGAAGAGACTTCCAATGGGATGGATGATGGGGAAAGGAAAGAATATGCAGCAGAATAGACAAGATGGCTTCAAGCAGAGATTGAAGAAAGCAAGGAGACAGAAGGTATGAATACTGCAATTGTTTTTGATGAATATACTGATATTGATGAAGAAGCTGATTTGTATGAAGAAACTATAAAGTGAATGAATGTACTTATAGAAGATGAAAGACAATCTGGTCCTAAGTTTGATATAGGACATGAAGATTTGAATGAGTTTATGTTGAGTGATGAAATGAAGAGTAAGGCTAGTAAGGAACAAGCAATCCTTCAGGTTGATAAGCCCAAGTTTGATGAAGATTGTGAGATAGATGAGATCTCACTAAAGGTAGAGTTGAGAATGATAGAGGATCTGTTTGGTAATTCAAGAGAGTTGTGTAAAAGTACAAGCCATGGTGAAGGCAGCATTGGGAAGAGTGAGACAATACAAGAGCAAAGCAATGAGACCAAGGCAGTTTTGGTCAAGAAACAAGAGCAGAAATGTGAAGGCAGCCAAGAGGCTTCATGGCCTCAATGTTTTTCTACTAAGGTGGCTTTTGATGTTTTGAATACAGGTATGGAAGATGAAAACTTTGAAGACATATATGAAGATGAAGAAGCATGGAAGTGGGAGATTGCAGATGAGAAGGAGATGAGAAGAAGGACATATCTAAAAAAGAAGAAAGGCAAGATGAAAGGCAAAGACCAGTAAAGACAAATTCAAGCATTATCATTGATAAGAAGACCTTGGGATCCAGGCATACAGTAAAGACTAAAGCATGGAGACAGCAGTTCATTTGAACCAAGGTTCAAATTGTTTCTAGAGGGATAGTATGATGCAGGAGCATCTACAGACATCCTGGGAAGACATGTTTATGATTAAATTTGAATTTAAAATTATTGTAGTTTCCCTCCAAATGTTAAAATTAAGGAGAAATTGTAATTAGTAAAAGTAAAAAGGTAAATTATTGTGGGCTGTTGAGTAAATCAAGGAGTGGTTGAAAATATTCCAACTCGGGCATGTTGTTGTAATTGAAAAACTGTTTGTTGTTTTCCCTGAGGCCAAGTTTGGCGTGGAGGTTTAGAAAAGATTCTTGAAAAACAAATAAAAATAAGAAATAAGATATGCATGGGTGGCGTAGAAGTGGCTGTAAGGAAAGGCAGGAGAGTACGTAGATGAAGGAGGAGAAAGAGAGGGAGCAGGACGCAGAAAAGGATGTAGAAGAGAATAGCAGGGGGTAGGAGGAAAGAGATGGGCAACGCCCAAACAACACAAAATCTCTATGTGGGTTAAAAGAAATAAAACAAGGAGGCCTAAAACAAAAGAAACTACTATGTGTGGAATTAGATAAGAACACATGTCTGCTACTGGGCCACTATCTATGTATTTGAAAATGCACCGAAATACTTAGAAGCTCCTTATTGAAGGCGTTGGAAATTTATTATGTCTATTTGTAAGGCAGAAGCTACTCGGACAGAAAGGCTATAATATTTGGATTACTAGTTTTAGTGGCTCAGGAAAGAGTGCATTGTCCTATTTTGTGATGAAAATAGAGTTGGTTTAATAATCCACCAACAGGCCAGACGTGAGGTGGCTCCCACAAAGGGACACGACCACAACATATACATAAAGATTGAACAATGTTCTTGATATGGATATTTTATTTTATTCCCACTATGAATATGAGGGCATATGGAAGCAATCAGAAGGTCTGTACAATCATGAAGGGAGTTCTAGTTTGTTGTTAAAGACGTAATGGATTTGTGTATTATCAGGTGGAATCAATTCAATACACAGTGGAATGAATGCATGGGAGATGACTAAGTGCATGTTGAGTTGTAAAGTTTCCTATGAAGTTGATTCGGAGAAAGCTAGCACACACTTGTAAAATAAAGTAAGTTTAGACCATAAGTAATAATCGTTTTATCTTCATAAGGACAAGTATGATAAACTATGGGTAAGATGGATTGATAGAATGAAATTGATATTGAATATATCTATAAAACAAAAAAATTTGTCCATGAAGCTGATTTTGTTCATACAAACCAAAATGCTCTTAGGTGAAGTCGTGCTGTCTACATTCATGCTAAAAGAAAATGATATTGAATTGTGCATAATTCTAAATGCATGTGGTATCACTTATAATCATTGGCTTGTCTCTGATGATACACACATAGTAATAAATGAATTCTAATCAGCACTTATAATGCCAAATTCTGTGAAGACTACAATTGTAAGGAATTGAACAGATTCTTGAGACTGAGTATTATTTAAGCCAAGCCCACAAGGCATTGATATTAAATAGACATTCCAGTCTCAAATAGGGACGTTCTTGTATGCTAAGTAGAAATATAAGTGTTATTGAAATACGTCTATCACGAGCTGGGCAGGTGATATTGTGGATTTCAAGCAGCATTTGAAGAGTAAGGCTGACCTGTGAGTATATTTACCATCTACACTTTTGTTCTGTAGTTAGTTTGTTTTTTTTGAGGCATGCAAAATATATACATGGTTTGTTTTATATATTTGTTTCTAAGAAGGCCTTGAGACAGGCTTAAGAAATGCTGTTGTAGACTATAAGCAATTATTGGTCTCATAGAATTAAGAATTCGTCGCCAGATTTGATTTTTCTTGAAGACAACTATATATTTTCTATATAGTTTGTGCATTATAGTCCTTATAATCCAACCCTAAGTATATATATGCCTATGTTTAAGAGTTGAAGAGGAAATAACCCTGTTATCAACATTTTGATCAAAATCAATGTTTGCAGTCAAATCCCAGAGGTGTCTAAGGAAAGCGCATTCATCATTATATAGCAATATGGCCATAGTAAAAGGAATGGAGATAAATTTGATGAAAAAAATAATTAGTAGGGTGATTGGTTTGCCTAGAATAGGAGACTTTTGTCAGTAAAAGTTTAATACCAAAGTGGAGAGATATATATTCTATAAAATAAATGAAAGGTTGAGAACCTCAAATTAGGGGACTACATGATTGTCATTATTAGTAAAATGGGCAAGAGCCATAATATTCATCTATAGGTATTTCACTTATGAGGCAAGACACTCCATTTTTGCATGGATTTCATTTCATATTCCTCAATAAACTATGGTATGGAAAGATAATAAATATTCCTAATTTCTATATCAACATACTCATAAAGATGGCAGATGTTGTGTAGAAAGGTAACCCTAATGCCTTCTCCCATCACTATTTTATTTAAATAGTTGTACAAGACTATTTACAAAGGACTAGACATATATTAAGTTAGGAAAATTTTCTCTTACTACCAAGGAATGAAGAAAATGTTGATGTTGAGGAAGCAAAAGAGGTCAAGAACAAGAAGAGGATCTTCCTACAGATCCACAAGAACCTATAGCAGAAGTGCCTCTTATATCCACACAAGAACCTATAGCAATATTTAATCTAATAGATCCATAAGAACCTATAGTAGAAGTGCCTCCTACAGCCACACAAGAACCTATAATAGAAGTGCCTCTTATAACCACATATTAACCTATAGTAGAAGTTCCTCCTATAGCCCCATAAGAACCTCTAGTAACACAGTCTCCTTCAACCACACAAGAAACTACAGTAGAGACCTCAATAATAAAAAGGTAGAGGAAAAATTTGGTCTTCCAAATTGAGATAGAATCATCTAAAGAGAGGTTGCAATCAAGAGCTAAGGCCCCTAAAAAGGCCAAGGTTACATTCAACCCTTATAGGTCTCACAGGTTGAAGAGAAAACCAAAAGAAAGAATGGAAACTAGGGATTATTTTGTCATAGAAATTGATGAAATAAAAGAGGAAGAAGATAATATTTTGATGAGCAAAAGTTATGAAGTCTTTGAAGAATTTAGTTTTGAAGAAATAGAAGAAGATGATGAAGAGGAATGTTCTAAAAAGAATAATATTTTTATAAAAATAAATGAAAATGTATGTGAGGGAACACAACAAACACACAATTCTAAATTTTTATAGGAAGAAAAAAAGAAACAAATCATTGTGTTAATACAAGATGAATTTTACACTCTAGAGTAGGATTGGAAGGAAATTGAATGTTTAAGGAGGTAAGAGGCAAAATTAGGAAATAGTTTGAAATCACTCATTCATGTAGCTTCTTAAATACATGCATCAATAAAAGTTAATCCTACAACATCCACTTAACAACCTCCTATATCATAATAATAGCCAACCAAAGTCACAATGGATCAACTAATTAGGTATAGTCCTTCATTTTCACTATCTTCTAAAGCAATATAATGGCTAGACTCTTGGTTTGAAAAATTTAAAAATTTGGAAAAATAAAATTAAAAATGGAAAGAAGAGGTCAGATCAAAAGAAGAAAAGATAACCATACTACAGTGGAAGGTTGAAGACCTGGTTGGTTTGACCTAGTCAATTCTAGACTACAGACCTCCTGATAGGGTATACTCAATTTAATTTGAGGAGCAGCGGTACAAATTAAAATTAATGAGGACCTATTGTGATCTAAAGTGTGAAGTATCAGATGCACTCTCTTTCTTTAAAATTTATCAAGCAAGTTCACAAGAGGATCAAGCATAGTTGTGTGATTTTTTCTTACACAACTATGTTGTACCACATAATAGACATTGGAACCCCAACCTATATGTTGGGGATGTTACTTTAAAAGCATTTTCATCTTATCTATTGAATGAACATAAGAGAGGGAAATAAATAAAAGAATACAAAGAAAAAGAGACTATGACACTCCTGAGGTTGCATTGAATGAATGGGATGAAATCATGCAGAATAAACATGTAAATTCCTAGTTTCATAAAAACTATGAGATAACTCAGAATTTCTATTTAAGACTCAGAACATCTATTAGCCATGTAGTAAAAAGGTCTTACTTTGAAAGGTGGGATGAACTTTCCATATAACTAATAAGGAATGAGTCATATTCTCCTTAAAATCTAAAGGCAACCTTTAATAGAGTCCAAAGATACATATTACTTGTAGATAAAATGGGAATGAATTTACTGAGAGTTAGATTTTGTCCACCCCTATTCTAGTATCTCATACTATATTGGAGGAATATGGTTCCCTTGGATGTAGTTATAGAATTGAATCACTAGTAACTATATGAGCATAGGCATGGATTCTATGACCATCTTTCTAGATGTGCCACTAAGCTGATTGATCTTAGGGCTATTTGTGAATCTAAAATGAACAAGTTTGATGATTGAGGATGAGCAAAACATTAAGTTGGTGGGTGTGACAAGTCTTAGTTTTTTTTTATGTTTTCTCATCTTTTATAGCCATAATTTCCTAGTTACCCTTTATATTTTTAATCATTTCTTGCAAGATTTTTGCCATATACAACATAATCAGCCACAACATTTTAGTTCATGTATCTTTGAATAGTTAAGAATTTTTTTATGTAAATTAATTATATGATATTTTATCTTGTTATATATAATTTTTTTTCATGATATGTTTTGAGGATGTTTGGAGAAGTAGGTGCATTCATGGGAACATTCACAGACCATCCTATAACAACAGATAACTATCACAAAAATATCTTATAGCCACTGTGAAGCAAAAGCCATAGAAAATATAATTTCATCCATTGACTTAACTGACCCACAAGAAGTTATAAAAACATTAAAATAAATCAAATAAAGTTGGTAAAAGGTGAAAATAATTAGACTTTTATTGTATCCATTTCACAGTTCCATGTGATAAATGGTTCAAGCAAAAAGATGGATTCTTGTAATTGCAATTTCTACTTTGTAACCTATTTTGTTTTTCAATAAGACAATCTCCCCCACTATATATATATATATATATATATATATATATATATATATGGGCCCTTATTTCATCCAACTTGTGATTCAAATTTTCCTTTCAACACACTATATTTAACTCAAAAAAACTTGCTCATATTAAACAAATTTAACAATTGCTACTACATGAGATTATATAAATAACTTCTCATAATACAAAATCTCTGTTCTATATCAATTCTCCATATTCTCTTCTATATATTTCTATCTCAACCTTGTTGTCATATATCCCTAAATGATTTAGTCTAATTAATCCATCCCATGCCTCCTTAATGCCCCTTGGCCCCAGATCATTATGAGGGCATTTATTAATTTTAGCCTAAAAAATTGAATGGATTATTAGCCACATATCTTCATCTTGAGATGGAAAGTTTAGGTTCATTCTAATCAATTGAAAAATTCTATAAATAAAAGGTATCTCAAACCATTTTTAAAGCTTAAATTGTGTAGATGTATAATGCTAAAATCTCTCCAAAAGTCATTTGTGTTTTGATTATTATGTTTGTTGAATTTGGGTAAGCTTAATTTAATAGACCAATTTGGATATTTATTCTATTGATTTTAGGTTATGCATAGTGTTCTTGAGGTAATGAAAGATAAAATAAACCATTGTTGACAAAGACTAGATCTCTAGATCAAGTGAAGAACATGCTTGGAGCTGCTCTTGGGTGGTGGAATTAATTTGGGAAGGTAACTAGTATTTGTTTATTTCATTTCATTTTTAATTATCATTATCAAACCCTAAATGAATTGGTTAGCTTTATTTATTTATGCATTTTCATGGATTTATTAACTAATATTTGACTAACAACCATCATAATCCATCATTGCATGCCTCAGCCAAGGCTTGTCATGCATGTGCCTCTCCTAATCCCACCCCTATTGGTGGTTTTAATCCATATCCATGTACTTTTAACTACATTATGACCTCCCCCACCATTATAAACTATCCTAGCTAATTTAAGGAAGATGATACCATAAGATCATCCAACGTAGTAGGGTTGTATGATGTCAGCACTAGATCCAAAATGTCATGGTCTGTTTTAATTACTAGGGATCCCCATTTTATCTCCTAATCTATAGGATATAAAAAATTTAAACCAAATAAACATTATATCACATATACAACTAAAAATCTATCTCTCTACAATCATATACAGCTAGTATTTTATCTCAAAGACTAAAACTTAATAGCATTTTTCTTACCTATCCTAGTGTCACCAACCAGCATCTCCTTGTATAATAATCCACTAAGCACAGTCTCTCCATAATAATATCCCTTAAGTACCTTGTCCATGGGATATCTCCCTATCAAATCTAAACCTGAAGTCATAACCAATGCACATCTCAATCCTCTCCTCAGAGGTGTCTCTATCAACTAGCTCAGTCCTAGATTGATTATTGATTCATCCTATATAACCACCCTATATGATTGATCCCACTAATATAATATACATTGATGGTTTGATCAAGGTGGATGTTCTTCCTCCTATGGTTCCTCTTGTGGTAACTATTGTACCCCTACATTCACATCCATGTCCTCTCCTCCTCCAACTATTGAATATCATGCTTGAACAATCCATGATATGGTCTGATCTCTAATCTCTATACTAGTGCTTCTATTCCTCCTCCTCTCCCCCTCATATCTCTTACATGGCATGCCCAAAAAGTGGGAAATACTAAAAGATTCATTGGGTATAGGAGTCTAAATTATCATGACATGTGTGCCATTATTTTTAGCTCTACCCACTAGGAATAGTGGCCCATGATCCACACTCAAATCAACCCTAACACCATGATCACCTAATTTGGCCAAATATTAAAAATATGTGCATAGTGATACCACACAATCTCTCCTCATGTGAATGTCTATAGTACTAGCACATGGGTCACAACCTATGTTACCTAGTCATGTCTTCATATCTCAACCCAAGGTAACCTATCATCAAAAACATGGGGTAACCTAGTTGGATGATACATCAATAACCTCTCATATATATAGGTTCTTATTAGTACCACCGATCCTATGGTATTATGTCCTCTAGACAAAATTTCATATATATCATCATGTGCTAAACCTAAATGACAAACCCTAAGTCATAGATCACCCCTTGATCTAAAATGTATTGACACAAGGCTATTGCATACATCGATACCTTGTCATTCAACTTATGACACATCACTTATGTTGTCACAAGACTAATCATAACCTTCTAGATATATATACTCTATGCAATGTATACATCAAACAAACTCACCCTCAACCTAGGGTAGATCCTATATGAGCATGTTTTCCCTTGGGCTAGTGCTTGTCTCTCCTCTAGATCATCTAGTATCTTTATGATGATTGGTATCCCCCTATAGGTAGTTTAAGTAAATATTAGACATCTTCTAATGTGATATCTACCTATATGGTATCCCCATCCACCACCCATTAAAAAGTGTTAGTAAACCTTTCTCATGCTCTAAATAACATGACAATGAGATCAATGCTCAATGGAATGCATATAATCTCCATGATGTTGCCTAAGCCCAATGCAACCAATCTAGCTCTATCCACATTTGACAAGCTCTCCAATAAATTAAGTAACCACAAGGCATAAACCAATCACCAAAATCTCATGCATATATGCAATATATATATATATATATATATAAGGATGTATTAGATCTTCAGGTCACCCATAATCAAAATTCATTCTTATAAAATTCACAAAAATAATCTATTCTAACTCAATTTGTTCAATCTCTACTGAAATGACCTATTTAAAAATGAAATAATCTCTATCAAATTTATACTAGATCAACCTATGTATTACTAAGTCATCCACATTATGGTTTATAGTACTAAGCTAGCCTCCTTTCTACATTACAGTACTACTCAGCCACTTAATAAATAACTAAGTCAGTCACCTAGTACTATATCATCCATTTAATAACTAGTTCGACCACTTACTACTAAGTTATCCCCTTAGTTTTCCACCTAACTAGGTCATCCACTTACTAATAATTTGGCCCTTTAGTTTTCCATTTAACAAACTAAATCAACCATTTACTACTAAGTTGAGACACTAATTTTTTTTATCTTCTAAAACCTAAGTCAACCTAGTCAACCTTGTTCATTAATTATGATGAATTTTTTATTAATTACCATAATGCCTTGGGTATTTATTACTCTGACTCCTTCCTACCTAATCCCCCATTTGATCCCTAGTGTCCCTAAAATTTTCCCAGGGTTCATTCTGGTATCTATAATTTACCTAATTGTCAAATTTATATAAGCCACTCAATTTCAAATAAAAATACTTGAAATTTTTGAAATTTTCAATCACTTCTTATGTTTCACCTACTCCAACCATTATGTGTCCTCCCTGGCTCATTTGTCATCTTCTCACCATGCTAGATCTCTAGGCTTTCACTAGGTCTCTCAAAGCTCTATTTTCCTCATAATATTAAATAATATCAAATGAATTATTTTTCACCCTATTTATATTTACTATTCAAAATTATTTACACTTTAAATATTTGATTTTAGATTTATTATTTTGATCATATCTTTATCTCTACTAACTCTTTTTCTAAATCATAAAATGTTATGGAATCCTGACGTCATAGAAAATATTTCTAACCATTATATGCTTATGTTGCAAAAATTTAAATTTTTTGTTTTTTTCCACTAATCTCTATAGGTTTACCTAATATTACTCACATTGTATACCTTCACATTTATAGAATATCCTTCTTTATCTATAGCATTAAAGTAAGTAAAGGTATGTGTTTTTCAATTTTATCCTTCCATTTATATTATTTTCTCTTTACTACACTTTATCTGGCATCAACATTATGTATTATCATGTTATTTTCTTGAAGCACCATCCCTTATTATACATATGTGACACATGATGATCTTCGAGTGGGGCATATAAATACACATAATATTTTCAAGCACTATCAATTACTGATATTTTTTATCTTGTAGGAACCCATTGAGTCTCAATCTCTCTGAGTGCATGCCTTAAAAGGTGTACCAAAAAAGAGGTGGGTAGACCATTGGTGCTTCATAGGATTTTTGTCCCTTTTTTACACTTTGTATCTACACACTTACCTCATAAAAACATTACCCTAAGCTTTGCCTCCAATTTTTCACCCTCCTTTAGTCATTTTCCACCTTCATTAGTCATTTCCCTAACCTAAAGCCCTTTTGGTAGTTTACGTGACTCTATCAACCAAATAAACCTTATATTATTATTGAAAAAATAAATTAGGGTCTAAGTCAGCCCCTAGACAACTTAGTCCATGACCTAGTTAGTTTTTGTCAAGTACAATACTAGGTCGACTAGGTCGACCTTGTCAGCCTAAACTTTTAGAAAGGTTTAGGGTTAGATCTTCCTATATAATCATAATCTTTTTTCTATTTATAGAATAATATAAGAATTAATATATATTTTCCACCTATTTATCCTCCATTTTTCTTGAAGATCAAGCTTAGGGCTTCACACTTTCTTTAAAGATATGAATCTTGTCTTATGGAGAAGTCTTTTGGATGCATTGATAGGTTGTGTAGCCCAGAGATGATTTATCTATGTCATCCTTACATACCTATTATAGAATATAATTTCACCATTTTGGGAGATTTTTTAGGCTCTCTCACTCCCAATTACAATATTAGAGCAACCTTAGGTTATGGGTATCATGTAATGAGGTTAAACCTCCAGAGAATGCTGAATTCCTCTTAGTAGATCACCTAAACTAATCCTTTAATTGGAAAATGGATATAAAGGGGGTATAAGATGACTAATAACAATAACATAGTGATTCACAAAATTAAATGACACTCAAATAAGCTTGAAATAAGCAATAATTGAGCATAAGATAATATTTTCTCATACAATCTCACAAACTAGATAATTTGCATAAGTATTTCTTAAACTAGGCTCATTACAAAATAGATGAAGCAAAGAATAATTATAAAAATCACACTAATCATCCATAAATTGTGTTCAAAGATTAAATTCATACCTAAAAATAAATTTAAAACACCTAAAAAGAGGCAAGAAAGAAGGACAATGAACATGGAAAAACACTTCTTCACAAAGCCATCATACACAAGCTTGATAAACACAAGTTAAAGGTAAGAGATAGGTGAAAAATAATC
This sequence comes from Torreya grandis, assembly GCA_037957365.1. NCBI lineage: Eukaryota > Viridiplantae > Streptophyta > Pinopsida > Cupressales > Taxaceae > Torreya > Torreya grandis. The sequence goes on from JARHVA010001101.1 coordinate 1,606,615, forward strand.
TTATTTTATTCAAAAGTTATTTATTACAAATTTTGATAGGGTTTTTCCTTGTCAAATGAGACTATATTTACAAAATGGGGGAGAAATATGAGATATAGGAGAAAAGGGAAGAGAGAGAGGAGAAGCAAGCACATAGAAATCAATAAATACACACAACCACCTTATATGGAGTTTTAACCACATTTGGATCAATTATCACTAATGCTTCCTCAACAAAATAACCCTCGTTAGTCCAAATAGTCTTCAAGCCTTCTCATTGTCTTAGAAAGACACTAGAAGATGAATAAAATTGAGGATGATGATGTCATGATCCACTCATAATGGAAAAGTCATCCAAGACTGTGAAAACACATTTAATGCTCCACTTTCTCTCTCAACCTCTAAACTTCTCCTCTTGATCTTATCTTCCCCCCTCCACTTGAACTTTTAGAAGATGCTTGGCATATGGTTAATTAACTTGGCATTTGATGTTTAATTGACCATAGAGGTTATCTTTTGGAGTTTTATTTTTTATGTTTTCTTCTATTATAAACTCCTATTTTCTCCTCAAACCTAAAATAAACTTCATGAAACCTATAACTAGCTTCTCAAGCTTGAGCCACCCTTAACTAGCTTCCATAAAACCTCTTCTAAGGACTATTTGGCACTATAAGAACCACTTATGGACCTATAAAGACTTACTAACATTCATAACATTCATTTGATGAATAAAATGAATATTTTTACAACATTTAAGACCTAAAATAATGGTGTAAATCACCATTAAACTTGCAACATTTTTAAAAATGTATAAAAACATGGCTTTTTTACCCTTCATCTCATAAAACTACACTAGAAACCATTTTTTATGGATACAAATGTAATATAATTATGATTTATGTCCCATTATATCTCTTCCAATAATTTAGACCATTTCTCTCTTCAAAGACCTAAAAAAATAGGCATTTTTTAGCCATTTTGGGCCTCTTAGGCACCCAAACGTGCCAAATTATTCGAAAAAATAGTTTTTTCACAAGATTTTGGAAGTCTTATACATTTAAAAAATTATTTCTAAGTTATTATAGGCTATTTATGGATCTATGAGTCCAAAAACCCAAAATTAGTCAAAAAGCTCCTTTGGCAGCCTATACACGTTCACCTTCAAGATGATTGTTCATAAAATGTATACTCCCATTACACCACTTATTTAAATTTATATATATTTAATATACCCCTTCAATATCCTTGAAAATATTAGTCTCCCATATAGAAGGTTTGAAAAGATGCATACGTAAAGATAATTGCTTGTAGTGTTTACAAGCATTCTAGACATGCTTACACTCTTAGCAATTTTTCATAAAACTTATTCCATTAACCAAAATAAATTAATAATTAATTTAAATTAAATATGTTTACTATAAACATACTAAAATCATTTATCCAAACTCCTCATGGTATGAAATATACGAGCATCTGAAGAGGGGCTAAAATTGGGTGTCTTAGGCCTGAAAAGATTGAATTCCTTCAAAGGACCAATTTTACCTTCCAATTTATATTATTTTTATGAAATAATATTAATTTCACCTAAAACATCTCATAACACCTCTTCATTAAGTCACCCTGGATTGGAAGGTCTGATAATGTCTTTTGGTGCTATAGGCCTTCAAATAAGCTTGAAGGCCTAATTAACCAAATCTAAATATTGGAGTTATTAGAAACCTATAAGATTATATGGGGTTAAAACAAAAAAATTTCATGTTATTTACTTAATTCAACTTGTATTATCCTCTTTAAATAATAAAAAAATAATAACTTTATTCTTTATGCCTTTAAGACTATATGTGGGGTTATTAACTTGCCTATGTGTTTAGATGGATTTTTGATTGTGAACACTCTTTAACTTTATTTAATATAATTAAAATCATACCATTATTCTTTTTAAACACTTACATAATCTTTAAACCCATTTTTATACCTTAAACCTCTAAGAACTATGCCTACACTCATGGTATTATCATGAGACATGGAGGGGTTTGTGTCAAAAAATCAGGCACTTACACTTATCACATGAAATTAAAAATATTATTTATATTTATATTATGTCATGAGTACCAATACTACTAATTTTCATGACTTGAAGATGCATACTTTAGCTTGTAGATCCTTTTTACCAAACTTTATCCTGAGCTGCTTGCTTGCTTCTTCCATGCCTAAACTTATCCTCAAGGAATTTTTTTAATGAAAAACTTGAAATTTATCATTTTCATAGAAAATATTAGGTTTAAAAAATCATAACTCATGGTTTTCATACCTCTCTAATTCTTAGACTCTTCATTAGCACTCAAAATTGATAAAAGCTTCATTTGATCTCCAATGGCTGCCTATTGACTTCAAGAGGTTTGTGTAAGAAAAATGAGTATTTGAAACTTTTTTATGACCTTAAATATGGAATGGGATTGTTTTAATAATAATATATACCCTTTTTACCAGATTTAATTCTTTAACATAACCTGTAGATTCCCCAAAATGGTCAATTTCTCCCAGATAGGCTCTAATGTTGACCATGATTAGACATGGGGTTAAATATTCTAAACTAGTGAATGGTTCCCCTTATATAAATACCTAAAAAAAAAATTTATAGGTATATTATGTCATTATGAGTCTCTCCACAAAATTTCATGATTAGATCATCCATATTTTGGCCTGTAGACCTCTTTTACCAAAATCTAGTGAAGTATTGGCTACTTGGTCAAGTTCTATAACTAATTTTCTTCCATTTTGCCTTGATTTATGTCTTATAATTTTTATTTTTATTTTAATAGGTCATAAAAATAATAATGTAAAATATTCCACCCTTCATTTCTTAACCTAAAACCTTATGAAACTCACATATGACCATAGTTCCTCAAGGAAAATCCATGGTGACTGTGTGTTCTCACTTCTAGAGGTGTTGTTCATGAGGTGAATAAGGTATCTAATAGTTATTTGACCATGATTTGGTTTCCAAAAAATCCTTAGACCATTTTAAACCTCCTTTATATTCTCCTTCTTGTGAATATAGGATTATAATAGGGGGATATTAGTGTGGTGTTAGTGAATGAAATCAAATTTGAACAAAAAACACATTAAGATAACACCCTAATACTATATAAAGGGGGGAGCATATTAAAAAAACCAAATGAGAAACACAACCAGAATGCAAAGACAAAGAAATCCTTCACCTTCCTTGGATGATCCAAATAGCTTATTGAGGTGGCTTATTTGGCTTGTGCTCAATGAGTCTTCATCAAATGAGGCTTGGATATCTCCTCTTCTCCTTAGCACCTTTGTGATGGCTTTGGATTTTAATCAATAATTTAGCATTATATCACTAATTGAAATGTATTTTAAAATTATTTATGCATTATAACTTTGTATTATCCATGTTTAAAATTCATATTCATGGATCTTCTATTTATAGATTTTCAAAATGGTTCATGATTAATCATGACCATCCATCTCAAGATTAAGATGTGTGGCCATGATTAAATCCAATTATGTAATTAAATTTATAAATATTCCCCATAAATATTTGGGATATAGGGGCATTTAAGAGGCATGGAGGGTCTTAATGAGGCATCGGGGGGGATTAACCTTGATATTTTATGCATTTATGGCCTAGGGATGCCTTCCCAAGAAATGATTTCATTTGATGATGTAAATATTCAAAAATATCCATGGAATTATTAATTAGGCTAATGATTTGAATTAATTATCTTTAAGCATGATTAGTCACTTTGGTGCACAAATTAATCAAATTGGTCAAAATGTCTTATTTTGGCTCAAAATTTGACTGGATTAGAATTAGGATACAATGTCAGATGCATTAGATTCATTATCCCATTTAGGATGTTTCCAAAACAAAATAACAAAGGCACATGTCTTGTGCAATAAATTTGGTAGAAAAGAGAAATCCAAAGCACCCAAGTGCAAAATTGTCATTTTGACTTGAAATGATCTAATCAAAGTTATTTATCTCATAAATTACATTACCACATTTAATAATACCCTATCCAAAATCAGCACTTTAATATATCAATTCCAACTCATTTAATGCATTCTAGTGTTTTTAGGCCAAATTGTGCAGTTTGGTAAAAATTGGTCAAAAGCCTAGTTGAAGGTCATCATGGCCAGTTTTAGGTGTCTACAAATGTGGAAACCACAAGCCCAAAGGTGATATAAATTATAGGTAATTAAATAAAATGGTAAATACTTAAAGGATATGTGATTAAGGGACCCTTACTATATGGTTCACCTATGATAGGTTCCTTGGCCTTGAGTGATTGTAGGATTAATACTTTTATCTAATATAACTCTTCCTCATCTACCTCTTGTGTTGATTGGGTCTATAGTCTATTTCCATTATGATTCCTTTGATAAGTATTAGTTATTTTACCTACCTCTATGATTGCTTCCTATGGTGGATGAGAGGGGGGAATAATTTTAGGAATGGGGGATAAGTAATCAACTATTTTCTATTCATTGATAGAGTCTAAATATACAATCCTAGCTTCTTCCTTTTATGCACTTCATTTCACTTAAGTGAGCTCCTCAGCCATCTTTTTATTAACCTATATCAATTAAACTATGGAATTTGTTGAAATCACAACTACTAAGAGGGGGGATGAATGGGTGTCCTTAAAATAATCATTCAATTTCACTTATCATTCATGAAGTATTCATTCAAACATACACATTAGTCAATGCATAAACAAACATCCATATAAGAATATAATATATGAACACAATATATATGTTGGAAAAATTTATGGGGAATAAAAAAAATTTAGACATATCTTGGACTATAGTTGTATAATTAGTGAATCAATATTTATTGATGCACAACCCCAACAAAGAGCACCAACCCCTCACTAGTCAAGCACCAAATCAACTAGTCCTTTAACAAGTACCAACTTGTAAGGAGGCACCAACCCCCTAGGTGAATCAGAAAAAAATCATCCACATATAACCTTTGATCACCTCTAGACACTTTTTTATTACCCAACTAATGATGATCACCTTCCTTTGGTCTTCACACTCTTCTATCTTTCTCAAACAACCTTATAGGCTTCTTCGCTTAATATGCCTCTTACTAGGCTTATTAGGTCAATTGACCTTGACAACCACATGTAAAAACTAATTTATATGTTCATAATATTCTATTTACACTCTTTCAATGGTATTCAATACCTCCTTATTCACAATATACTCTCTTATTCACTCATTGGTCTCATCTCTTATGGAAACCCAATTAGACTTATTATTCCTTTTTTAAATACAAGACTCTTGATTGCACATACCTTGGTCAGCCATAAACCTTTTAAAAAAAATTTACCCTTAAAATGGTTCAAATTACATGTTTAATACATGAAATCACCACTACATAGGTCTATCACCACTCATAATGACCAAAACCACTATTAGGCCTAAAAGTGACCTAATGCATTTAGGCCTTCTCAAGTAACACCTTACACTTAGCCTTATTGAAACTTATTTATCCTTAAAATATGAATCAAATTTTTTAAAAAAAAAAAAAAAAAAACCTAAAATATAACCTTTATAACATCCATATAGGTCCATACCACCCTTTAGTCCAATTCACTACTTGGACCACATCATTGGTATTACTCACAACTAGGTCTTCACACACCCAGAACATTTGTCTTAAACAACTAAAGAATAAAACCAATTTAAAAATAAAAATAAAAAATACATGTATATAAATTTAATTACCTAAATTTCATCACCATGTACTTTAGATACTGAAACATAGGGCTTAAAGCCTCTAACTCATTCTTGCAACATGACCACTTAGAACTACCAACTAGCTTCAGAACCCAATCATGATCATTTGACCATAAACATTTAGAAAGGAAAATTTAATTAATATAAATTCACTAATAATAACCTTAAATACCATTATAACATCTTCATGTTCATTATACTCTTAAAATTTGATCAAATCACCTTAAAATCATCTTTGCTAGAAGACTACTTAGAACTACTAGAAACCTCAAAAACTAGTCAACATGGATTTTGACTTTCCAAATTAACAAAGTGGTTTTTTTTAATGAAAACTATATTAATATTAACCTATGAGACCTATATATCACTATGAATTTAAAAAATATGGTATTATTGTAAGAATTCAACTTGTAGGCCCATTACAAAGCCTTACTACACATAGTCTTAACTCATTCAGATAGGCCATTTTGGTAACAATGCTCCAATAATATTATACCAAATTTAATAATTAATAAGGAATGAATATTAAAATCATGTTTTAAAAAATATATATTATATTCATTTGTTATTTATCTAAGGTTAGGGGACCTCTAACTCATCACTCCCACTAGCTTACTCAAACTTGTCAATCTATCTTGAAAACCAGTCATGATGATTATGAATTTTAGTACCTATGTGGATAATTTTATATATTTTTGATGAATCTGAATGATCCTATGAGATAATTATATAATTATCAAAAATAAATATATCATGATCTATTGACAATATTGGTCTTACAGACTAATATCTTAACATTACATCTTCATTGTCTCACCTTCACTAGACAGGTCATCTTGTGAACAATATTTTCCACATTTTAATCTATGTTAAAGGTAAAATATAGTAAGATTTAGGGTGAATCAATGATTTAAAAAAATCCAATTTATAAAAAACCTTGAAAATACTTAATCATTCAGCACAATAATTTATTAAGCATACAGATCATTCATATCAGTGAATAATAAACATAATGCAATATCACATACAAAACATAAGATCTAGGTGGGAAACCCTCTTGGGGAATAAAACCCACTCTAAAACCTAAAAACACGTGGAGTACTATCCTATAAGATGATAAAAAAAAAGATAATGATCAAGTTCTTCTGATCAGGAACCTTTGGCCAAGTCATTCTAACCTATAACCTTGATCAAGTCCTTTTGATCAAAGGTCTTTAGTGAAACCCTATTTCAAAAGGAGAAACTACCCTAAAGTAATATCAAGTAATTTAGACCCTCCTTGGAAATATCAATTCCATAATATAAATTATGGATTCTATACCTGATGATGGATTTCTAGATTATCTGACAATTGCATAAATTATCTCTTTTTCTCAAATAAGAATCTCACATATGCATGCCACGCACACTTTATATTTATTCACTTAAATATTACTCATATACATACTCATATCTCTTTAAAAAAAATCACACTCCAATAAAACTATTCTATCATTATAAACATGACCTATAAGTCATACACACATGCAACCAACTCTTTCACTCATTAACTCCACCAATAGGAAAACTACCTATCCTTCATGCTCTAACTCTCTCAAATCTTCCACACCATGTCTCTCAATTTTCAAAAGTCTAGAACCCAATACATTTGGTTTCACTATGTATAGAGAAATCATGAATTATCCATTCCATAATAATCTTTATCATCCACAATACATGCATTCACCCTTAAGGCATCTCACATGGGTTATATTTAAGCACAACCCCATTTCAAAATAGGCCTAAGTCACTTTTAGGTCCTATCGAGACCCATTCACCCTCTTGATACATATCTAAGAAAATTAAGAACACATGACTATTTATAAATACATAGGTCCACTCCTTATCTCCATTAAGACATATTCAAATAATCATAATCACCTCAGCTTACATCTGTATATACTCAATTAACTAAAACTGAGACCTTATACATAGGAACACCATTAATGAACATACAATCAACTTCTTAATAATTTTTTATATTCAATATAGATCAATCACTCCTCCAAATACTCACATAACATCCCCATGGAGTCTACAGCACTCCCTAATAGACAATTCACTTTGAAACATCAAAATAACAACTACATGAGCTTGAATATCCTTCTTGGGTCACTTGAAAAACATCTATGAAAACATAGTAAACTTTGGAGCTAAATAAATTTGTTTGTACATATTTTCATATCTTCTAATCCATATTTCTAGATGCATCTTGGAGTCTTGTACCACTTTATTCTTTATTACACTAGTAAACTCATATTATATCAAAATCTATAGTCTAAAAACCATACACTGGTCTTTCCTTCACAATTTTAAATATTCAAATGAAAATGGTCACAATTAACATTTGAATACAATTATCAAATATCATAAAATCTTAGCTTTAGATCAATCTTGCATCATCAATCTTGTTTGAGATTTAATGCATATACCACCAAAGTGAAATGTTAAACATTTAATAGTTGACCTCATCTTGTGAAATCTAGGAACTTTGACTCAACATGCTCTATCAATATCTATAGATCCATTAGGTCATTAGTGATTAATACTCACCATTCAATCATCTATATGAACACCCACTCACCATTGCATCCTTATCTTGTACCTTTGCTCAATCATTAAACATCATGCACCTATCCTCATCTAATTACCTCTTAAATTCTTAGAGCCATGTGTATCATTGATCTTAATCAAGATTTAACACTTTCAAAAATGACTAAGTATGGAGAGCCTGTCAATGTGCCTAAGTATCCATTTTTGATCCTTAATAACTTCTTATATGCTTTGATGCAGGATATGAAACTTGGACCAAATGATTTCCTCACATAGGAGAATCTAACCATATAACACACTAATCTTGGAACCTTCATTCATGTGAGATATAACACCATTAAATTGCCTTCTCAAAATATTCTATCACAAATCCAACCATTAAGAGTCCAAATTTGAGCATCTATAACTTTTTCCATGCTTTAGTGCACAAACTCAAATTTAGTGAAAATGATCTATGCTCAAAATTGAACAAACCCATATGATTAGTTTCTCTTGACACCTTCACACATGAAATATATAACACCATAAAAATGCTCACTTAGCTCTTTCTTTCCTTATGTAAATTTGGCTAAGTATGGAAAAACACAGTTAATCTACCTAGGGGCCAAACATTGTATATGCATATCTTTTGATGCACTACATGACATGATCTAAAAATTAACATAAATAAACTAGTTCCAAAAATCAACAAATCCATATTATAATTTTGTCATAAATCCTTAATTTTTGTGAATTTTGACCTTATAAACATGCTTACTTAGCTCCTTTTGGCCAATTTGCAAATTTGGTTAACTATGGGAAAATAATGAATTTTGATTACAAAGCCAAATTTGCACCCTCATATCTTTGACTTCACTTAGATGCATTACTTGAGATCTATTACATAAAAATTAGGGACTAATTTTATCACAATGATATAACCATACCCCCTTAACTCCTTCTCATGTCAAAATGGTGATGTCATCAAATTTCTAGCTCAGATTTTCTGCCACTAGACCTATAGTGTCTAGATGAAAACTATGATCAACCAAATGAATTCCACTTGTGCACACAAGCTCTCAACATAGAGACAAAATATTATGAACCTTTAACACATACTATAATAACCATATTTTACCCTAATCCTATCTATCCATGTCAATAGTAAAGATCAACCAATCATTATTAAAGCATACAAGAATAATCATATCGCAAACCTTGTCATACAAGAACAGTCACAAACATATTGCACACTTTGTGATTATCACTTAGAGTATCAAGGCACTTCATCCACTTATCATAGCATCTCCATGACACTACCATGACATCACCATGATAACTATCCAACAATCTCCCCCTTTGTCATTGATTCCAACACCCATCAATATAATAGTATATAGCTCACCTTCTCTCTCTTCAAAGTACTCCTACAATAGGAACTTTCTCCCCAACATGAAATGTCTTCCCATTTGAAACAATAAAAAAGTGGGTAAAAAATAATCCTAAGGACCTTAAAATAATATAAAAATATGAATGAACCATCTTATAAATATTAAACAAACTCCCCCTTACTTTAAGCCTACCTCTTCTTGTCTTGACAACTTCCTCTTGCTCCATGCCTACACTCTCTTCAATAAAGCACTGCAACCAATGAAGAAAATTGACACAAAAACAGATAAATATAATTTAAATCACCAATAAATATCTAATAGTGACTTCCCCTAATATTTTAAATCAATTTCACCTTTTGAGCATCTTTAGATCTCCACACACCATGAAGAATCACCAAACAGGCTTACTAGCCTTCTCTCTCAAGACTCTTCCATGAACATCAACATAAAATCATACCACTCATAAATCAATAAAATGTTCTAAAACATATTGATAACTTACCTTCAAAAATTCATGCTTTTCTCTTTTGGAGAAACTAAATAAAAGCACTCTTCTTCATACTAGGCCTGTCTTAGACTCCTTATAGCCCTACCTAGAGCTTGAAGATACCATAACTTTCAGTAGACATATCTTCAATACTTGAAAATTAATATGTAGAGAACTCTCATATGCCCCTTTAAACACACTAATTTTAATCACTAGGATCATGCTTTGTAACATAAATCCTTCACAAACCTACTAGATAATTAACCCTCTATTTTGACATAAATAAGAAAAACTTAAGAACCAAAAAAATTAAATTCATTGTGAATCTTGATTTTACAACCCATTTATCCCATTCAACAATATAATAAAACTCAAACCTCAACTTATAAGGTAGGCCATTTTTCTAGTAGAGTCCAAAATCTTAGAATCTCAAAATAAACAAAGATAAAACAATACCTTCTAGTAAATGTACACCTCTAAAAATTATTTTACACCTAGAAACAACCATTAAAAAATCTTAGACAAAGATTTGAGATTTCACACCATTGGGAACCTTAATTTCCTATAACCCATTTTATGACCTTGACAAAACACAAATCCTTGTTTTCCATTTGGGAACCTTGAATCTAACCCTACAGATTGTTCCAACTAAACAACACCACAACAACACTTACTTCTCCAATTGAAACTAATCTCTTAAAATATATATATTTTAAGAGATTACTTTCAATTGGAGAAGTAAGTGTTGTTGTGGTGTTTTTTAGTTGGAACAATCTGTAGGGTTAGATTGAAGGTTCCCAAATGGCAAACAGACACAAACCATCATATTCCTCTTTCTCATTACTTAGATGATACTTATAGTTCTTCTTCTTCTCCTTCTTTGGTTTTAGAGAAACAAATTACTCAACTAATACAAAATCCTCCTTTCTTTTATGATTGGATTATCAATATATAGAGACAACATAGTTTCATGGCATATCTCTTCATCTAAATAATCTTCTTTGTGACTTGGATTCTCATTAATAGGCACTTGTTTAACAACTTCATGATGTTCACTTGGATCCATACATAGATTAGAACTAACTTCAGCCAACACCTTGGTCTTTTCCTTGAGCTTAGTCTATTCATTCTCAACATGAGAAAATGATGAAACCTATTATGACTCTTAAACTTCATAAGAATTCTCTCCACCATAATAAATGTATTACTTATACCTATAGCCTAATCTTAATTCCTACTTACAACCTTTGGTTTCTATGTATTAAATTGTCTTCTTTATTTTACTCTAAGAGCCTGATAAAACCTAGTATATGTTTTAGGCCTTTACTTGAAAAATCTAAAAATATGACCTCTCTATTCACAATTGAAACACACCATATTTTTTTGCAAAATATTGTTTCTGTCTTTCTAGATTTGGAAAATATCTTGCAATGTGTCCTAGTTTATAATAATTGTAGCACTTTATATATATTAAAGGAAACTCATCTTATTTTACCTTAAATGTACAATGTTTTGAGAGGTCACTAACATTATTATAGCTAAGGAACACAAACTTACACCTTTTGACTAATGATCCCCATCATAGTTCCAAGCAAAATCATTCTTAGCAAGTCTTTTACATTCTCTATTTCTATGCCCAAACTGATTACAAGTATAGAAAAAACCATTAAAGTTTACATACCTCATGGTATTTGGTTGTCTAATCTATTATGTATTCATCCTTCTAACACCTTAATTCCTTGTCTGATGATTTGTCTTCAAAGGCTGATCCACCTTGTTCACATTAGTCTTCATCTTTTCTTGAGTTACAGTCTCTGGTTCTTCCTTGTATCCAAGACCAGTATGATCACTAACATGCTTTTGATCATGTAGAATGTTATTTAGATCACTTGATATTTTTTAAAATCTCACTAATGACATTAATTTACTAGATACCTTATTTAAGTCACATTTCAATGACTCATTTTAAATTATATACATTACACATTCATCTTATTTATATTTTACACTTGTAGATAGGACTTCCAACTAACAACTGAGATGTTTGACCATATCTTCATGGTCCTTGGCATCTTAATCCATTATTTCCTCAAACACACTAAATTTTTCCTCAAATTTTTTGAGTTTATATTTCATCTTCTTATTGATCTTATTCTCAATCTTTAGTTCTTCATGAGCATTCATCAATGCAGTCTCATAGTCTACCTCATCTTCATCATTATCTAAATCACTCTAAGTAGACACCTTCTACTGTGAGCAACTTCCTTCCTCAGCCATGAACATGACTTCATCTTTAGCAGAACCATCATCTTCACGATCATATTCTAAGTCATTGTCTTCACTCTCATCTGATGAAATGTAACCTTCTTTGGTGTAGGGACTCTTCTTATCCTTGAAGTACTTCTTTTTATCAAACCTTTTAAATCACTTGTTGATTTTATCAGACTTGAACTATCTCTTTCCATCATCGTGATCTTGATCATGCTCTTCATTAACATCCTTCTTATACTTATGAGGGAACTTATTAGATAAATGTCCTATCACCACAATTGAAGCATTTGAGGGTTAGCTTACCTTTATACTTTCTTGATCCTATTCTCAATTTCCTTGAAATCAAAACAATTAGTTCATCCTCATTTATATTCAAAATGGCATCCTATTTGAGCTTCTTAACTTAGAACTTAGTCTTTGTCTTCCTTTAAATATTGAAAGTTACTTCCTTCTTTGGAGGTATATGATCATTCTTCCTCATCTCATAGGTGCTAAGGGTGCCATGTAATTGATCCATCTTCAACTGAGTAAGATCAAGACTCTCTTCTATAGTAGATATTTGTGGATCAAATTTTGGTGATAGATACCTTAATACCTTTTTAAAAATAGTAGTCTCTTAAAGATTCTCTCTAAGACCTTTGATTATATTCACAACCTCATAAACATTTTGTAGAAAGGATGTTATATTATCTTCTTCATTCATCTTGAATTTCAAATTGCCTTCTGTGAGTCTGCAACTTAATAAGCTTAACCTTTTAATCTCCTTCAAAAATAGTCTTCAATTTATCCCATATTTTATTGGCATATGTTCAATTAATTAATTTGGTGAACTCAATTTATTTAAGACCACAAGTGATGGCATTCATTTCCTTTGAATTATTTTTGAATAGCTTCTTGTCTACAACACTAGATAGAGGAATAACAGGAACAACATAACCATCCAAAATAAAATACTAAACATTAAACCCTAGGTACTTAATGTATGTCCTCATCCTGGCACTCCAAAAATCATAAGTGGATATATTGAACATTGGTACTTGATTAGTAGAGAAACTACCTTACAATTTATAACTAGACATTGTACCTTGGATCACCTTTAAGTTGTTAAGCTTTTACCAAAGGACCTCACTTTGATACCAATTATTAGAGGTACAATCCATTTGTTTGAAGGGGGTAAATCAATTATGGAAAACAATCTAATTAAATTTATAAACCATTACAAATACTTAAGCATTCAACACAAGCATTTATGAAGCATACATATCATTAATAGTAGTGAAAAATAAACATAATGCAAGATCACATATACAACACAAATGTCTAAATGGGAAACCCTCTTGGGGAATAAAACCCACTCCCAAGCCTAGAAACACATGGACTATTATCCTATAAGATGATCACAAATAAGAGATTGATCAAGTCCTTTTGATTAGGAACCTTTTTCTAAGTCCTTATAACTTATAACCTTGATCAATTCCTTCTAATAAAAGGTCTTTAGTGAAACCATGTTTCACCAAGAGCAAATTCCCCTAAGGAAGATCATGTCCTTTAAACCCTCCTTGGAAATAACACTTCCACTTTATAAATAATGTATAAAACATTAGATGATGAATCTCTAGATTATCTGACAACTACACAAACTCTCTCTTTTTCTCAAATAATCCTCTCACATAGGCATACCACACACACTCTCTCCTTTTTAACTCAAAAAGTCCTCATATACATACTCAAATCTCTTTGCACAAATTTACACTACAAGAACACTATTCTATCATTAGAATCATGACCTATAGGTCATACACATATTGAGCCACATGTTCTACTCATTAACTCCACCAATAGGCACACTACCTATCCTTTGCACTCCAGATCTCTCAAATCTTCCACACCATGTCACTTGATTTTCAAAATTCTAGAAACAAATACATTTGGTTCCACTATATAAAGAGAAATCATGAACTATCAATATCACAATAATCCTTTTTATCCATAATACATGCCTTTAATCTTAAGGCATCTCACATGGATCACACTAAAGCATATACCCCTTTAAAAATAGGCCTAAGTCAATTTTAGGTCTTATGGAGACCCATTCACCCTTTTGATACATCTATAAGCAAATTAAGAACATAAGATAATTTAAAAATACATAGGTCCACTCCTTATGTCCCCTAATACATCTTCAAATGATCACAATCACCTTAGCTTACCTCTACATATACTCAATCAATTCAAACTGAGACCTTATACATAGGAACATAATTATTGAACATATAGTAAATTTATTTTTCATTGTTCATACTCAAGATAGACTGATCACTCTTCTAAAATACTCACAGAGCATCCCCATGAAGTATAAAACACTCCCCAATATCCAATTCACCATGAAACATTGAAATAACTACATGAGCTTAAATATCCTTCTCAGGTCACTTGTAGAGCACATACAAAAACACATTCATCTTTAGAGCTCAATAAATTTGTCTATATATAATTTCAGATCTCCTATTCCATTTTTTTAAATGTGCCTTGGAATTCACTACCATTTTATTTTTTACTACAATAGCAAATTATTCTTTTATATAAAGCTATGATAAAAAAACTAGACACTGGTATTTCCTTCACAATTTCAAATATTCAAATATAAATGGTCATAGTTAACCTTTGAACACAATGCTAGAATATCATGAAATCTTAGCTTCAGATCAATCTCACACTGTTGATCTTATCCAAGATTTAATACATACACTACCAAAGATAAACATTAAACATCTGATCATTGACCTCATTTAATGTAATCTAGAAACTTTGACTCAATACACTCCATCAATCTATACAAATTAACTGGGTCATTAGCTATCAATGCTCACCATTGGATCCTTATCCTATACCTTTTCTCAGTCATTAAACATCATGCACCTATTCTAGTATCATTACCTCCTAACTTCTTTGAGCCATATGCACCATTGATTTTGCCCAATATTTAACACTTTAAAAAATGACTAAGTATGGAGACCCTATCTATATGCCTGAGTAAACATTTTTAATCCTTAATAACTTCTTTTTCACTTTGATGTAGGATCTCAAACTTAGACCAGATGATCTCCTCACATAGGATAATCTAATTATATGACACATTGCTCCTAAAACCCTTGTGTGTGGGAGATAAATTCCATTAAAGTACCTTCTCAAAATCTTCTATCATAGAACTAACCTTGTCCAAATCTACTTGAGAGGCAAAATTTGAACATCCATAACTTTTCTTGTGCTTCAGTGCATTAACTTAAATTTAACACATGATCTATGCTCAAAACTTAAAAAAAACCCATATGATTAGTTTCTATTGACACCTTCACACATGAAATATATAACACCATTAAAATGCTCACTTAGATCTTTCTTGCCTTATGCAAATTTGACCAAGTATGAAAAAACATAATGAATCTGCTTGGGAGCCCAACTTTGCATATGGATATCTTTTGATGTGCTACATCACAATATCTAAAAATTAATGTGAATAAACTAGGTCCAAATCTAAACAAACCCATATGATCATTTTATTTTGAAACCTTCACACATGTGAATGCTAACCTTATCAACATGCTTACTTAAATCTTTTTCACCAATTTACGCATTTGGCAAAGTATGGGAAAATATTGAATTTTGATTGAGAATCCAATTTTGCACCATCATATATTTGACCACACTTTAATGCATGACTTGAGATCTAGTTTATAAAAATTAGGAACTAATGTGGTCACAACCATATGACTAGTTCCCCTTGACTCCTTCCCATGTGGCAATGGTGACATCATCAAACTACCAACTCATATTTTCTACCAATGGACCCAAAGTGTTTAGATGAAAATTATGATCAACTAGATGAATTTTACTTGTGCACACAAGCTCTCAAATCAAAGATAACATCTTAGGGACCTTTTGTACATACTCTAATCACCATACTGAACCCTGATCCTCTCTATTAATGTAAATATTGAAGATCAACCAATCATCCTTTAATCATACAAGAAAAATCATATTGCACACTTTATCATACAAGAACAAAAATAAGCATATTGCAGACTTTGTCATTATCATTTAGACTATCAAGGAACTTCATCCACTTACTAGAGCATGTCCATGACACCACCATGACATCATCATGACAACTCTATAATAATTTACCTCCAAAACATATAACCAATGTGGTAATGTGTTATAGGTCTTGAAAAATAAGCTAATGAATTTAGATCCATCTTTAATCCATGAAAACCCATCCCTAATCTCATTTTCACTTTTGCCTAGTTTTTCTCACTCTCTTCACTAGTTAACTTCTTAGCGATAGGCCAAATTCCATGACAGGTTTAGTATATTTGAAGTTTATAACCTTCTCAAAAACCACCATGGGAGTGAAGTATAAGTCATAATCTTAAACCTCCATCCATTGTGTAGCTTTGATTTAGTCAACCCTACTTTCCATATTTTTTTTTTGAGAAATAAGGGATTTATTATAGCTTCCACTCACTCATTTGATAGACCAATGCCATTTAGAGGTACCTAGGAGATTCATATACATTCTCCAATCATCAAACTAGGTCATCCTATCCATTCTAAGCCATTTTCATCAAGATCTTCCATATTAGGTCATTATAAGGATTTTAAGAGGGTTTTAGACTAGTTTCCATTCTTAACTTTTGTTTATAAAACTCTACCCTTAAAACAAACTCCTAATACTTTAAATCATTTATAAGACCATTTTCCATTTTTCCCAAATAATTCAACTTCTCATGCAACAATCATATGTGCTAAAAAGCATAATAAAATCCTTCACATGTCTAAAACACCTCATTATAGCACTTGAGAGATATCAAAGCCACTTATTATGCTTTCATATTCAATTCAAGACCTCAAACTCCACCACCATACTTGAAACAACATTTTATTTATCAAACCATTCTCACAATAGATAAAAATCCTCCAAACTTGATCATGATGCCTCATCATGCCACCTAAGGTCTTAAGACAAGATTTATGAGAAGACAACTAAAGAAAAACTTATCCCTTTAGCTCATTCTAAGAGTCATATGACTAATTCAACACCTTTCTCACAAGATTTAACACTACATTACACAATTTAAAGTTCATATGGATTTATATCACCACCATCATACCTCTACAAGCCATATTCATGCTCAAGAACTAGTCCATTACAGATGCCTACTAGGCACCATACCACTTTGAGATCTTCAAGATACCTTTTGTAACTCACTACTCACCTCTAGTCATCTGACATAGGATCCATAACATCTCCAATCATTCTCATTTAACCAAGTTTCATTAGACCATATAGGTCACTACCCAAGACTAAACTATCCTTATTAAACACACAAGATATGAAGACAATCTCTCTCTCTAAACTCATGAAGCTCTAAATATCTTCACCAAAGACATGAAACCTACACTACCTCAAACAAATCCACATACTTGTATTTACTCATTTCACCATACCTAACTATTCTACACAAGATACTCCATTGGATCACTTAAAGCCATGCTAACAAGCTCAAACAATCAACCTAATACCAATTACTATAGCCACCTTCTTGTGAAGCAACACGTGACCTCAAACTTCTTTTGACATAAATGACCTCAGGCATATGACATCAAAGACAATTATTACCTTATTAATCCTACTTGACATTAATGACAGTAATTAAACACATGACATCAATGAAAACTTTCAATAATTTCCCCCTTTGTCATTGATGGCAAACCACATTGATGAAAAACCAAAAATGAACTAATCATTCTCAAACTATACTTATCTCAACAAGTTGCTTCTCTCTAAAACTGCACAATTTAATCAAGAACTTTCTCCAATAGGAATTTTGACCATCAATAACTTCCCCCCCTTTAATGTTAATGAAAAAGGGTCATACACACTCTCATAAGGTCTTACACACATAGACCACTGATCCTTGGACTTGACGATTCTTAGACTTGTCATGCTCCCCTTTTTTCCATACATACTTCTTAATGCTTGTTCTTATTTTGGATCACAAATCATAATAAAAAACATTCTTCTTAAACCTTTGAAAAAAATCAAACATACTTCCCCTTACTCTATGAATACTTTAGAATCATACCAATTTAAGTGAACATACCTCTAACTAAACTACTCCATATGACCTCTTTATCCAATTGACTACACACAAGATCTACATCTTGACCTTTAATGACTAATATGACCAATACATCTTTACAAAGATGTCTGAGACCATAAAACCTCAAATCATGACCACATAATCAATAAATAACTATTTATTGACTCTTTGCTCACAAGAGTCATTCCCATATCTTATATTATACTCAACAAACATAAATTAGCTCCCCCTAACTCTATGCTTCACTTCTATTATATGCCTTTATGATAAACACACTATCATACATATAAGAAGCACTCTACCTTAACTGATTCCATATCTCCCAAATAGATATTTTCACCATTCACTAATATAATCATGCTTACATAATTATCCATTATGCTTCAATAAACTTGGCAGGGTATAATACTAGGTCTAGGTGTAGACCTAAACCAAGAAACACCTTCTTTCTACCATACTAGATGGCCATGTAGACCACCTTGGAATGCCTCTAATGAACTCAGTAATACCTTCTAACATATTAACTCCTTCAACCCTTATTCCCACTATCTCATCATTTTGTCCTCTATACAAATGTCAACCATGAGCTAGATCATGAAGACAACAAAAGTTTTTAGTTGTCTTCTTATTCTCTCTTTATATACTAAGATTGATTCAAACACCTAATTCCATTCCTCTTCATGGACTATGTTACGTGTTTGATGTTATCTATACATGATCTACATCTGAACTAATCATCCATACCTTTATTTCAACAACCAACTCAAGATAGAGGCCTTCACATGCTTGTTATTAGCTGAAGAGTGTCTCCTTGAAGCCTAGCTAGAGACACCCCACTTCATACGGTTATAGAATAATGTGAACTTAGGAGACCCCTAGTTCTCTAATCTACTTCTCTCAACCATATTGTAATTGAGAGACTGATAGTCTCTTTTTAGGATTCTCTTGGTTTTTATTAGTACCTTAGGCTTGATGTCTACATCATCCTTCTTCTCTTTGATTGCCATTTTTTCTTATAATGCATCATCAAAGTATGTTGATAGTACATGATTTTAGAACTTATTCACATATTATACCTATTCTACTAAAAATAAATCATTCTGACTAATAGGCTCAATGTGATTGACACTAACTACCTTTGGTCTTCATACCCTTTTAGGGGCACCAATCATCTTGTTATGACTAGACGGTTTATCTAATATGATCTTATAAAAACATGCAATGTGACCAACATGTTGATAACTAAACCAAATAACCTTAATCACACCTTTTTTTTTGATGTGGATTATTATACCTTTTTGACTAAATATGTTTCTTCTTACAATCCTTTGCTCTATGCACAAATTCATAACAAGTGAAGAATTAACCATGAAATGAATTAGAATACCTTGGTGTATTGGGTTGCCTATTTGGAGTTGATATTTTCTAGTTTTTCTTCATGTTTAACTTCTTTTTTTTATTAGGATAATTTTCATTCTTCTTAGTTTGAGAGAAAGTCTCATGTTTTTTCTTAATCTTGCTCATCTTGTCTATGATTTGCTCATGCTCAACCTTTAAGGAGACAAACTTGGTATTCAACTAATCACACTCAACTTATTTTTATCTTAGATTTGCATCCCCTAATTTATCCTTAAGATCTTGAATATTCATATTATCTTATTTGGATCCATTATTTATCTTAGTAATTAAGGTGCATACCTACTTCTTAAGAATTATGAACATAGATATCAACTCTTGATTCTATTTCCTTAGTTGCTTAGCCATCTTGTTCTTCTAAGATAAAATTCAAGCTATCAAGCTTGTTCAAATAAATTTATATGATACCAATTATTGAAATCATAGCTACTGAGAGGCGGGGGGGGGTGAATAAATTCCCTTAAAATAAGAATTCAATTTCACTTATCATTCATGAAGTATTCATTCAAATATACACATCAACCAATGCATAAAAAAACATCCACATTATCATACAACATATGAACACAAGATATATGTGGGAAAACCTCATGGGGAATAAAACACACTGAAACATAACTTAGACTATAGTCCTATAAGCAATGAATCAATATTTAGTGAGGCCCCAACCCCTCACTAGTCAAACATCAACTCAACTAGTCCTTTATCAAGCACCAAATCGCAAGGAAGCACCAACCCCCTAGGTGACTCAACACCAAATCAACCAAATTAAACCTATAATCACCTTTAGACACCTATTTCTTACCCAACTAATGATTATCACCTTCTTTTACTCTTCACACTCTTCTATCTCTCTCAAATAGCCTTATAGGCTTCCTCACTTATTAGGTCAACTGACCTTGAAAACCAAATTTAAAAACTCAGTTAAATATTCATAATAGTCTCTATCCCATATTTTTATGGTCTTAAATACCCCCTAATCCTTAACAATATGCTCTCTTATTAGATCATTGGTCTCATCTCTGTTGGAAATCTAATTAGGCCCATTATGCCTTGTATAAATACAAGACTCTTGCTTGCACATACCTTGGTTAGATAAAAACCTTTCTACACTTAGATTAACCTTAAAATGGTTTAAATAAAACATTTCATGCATGAAATAGATGATACATAAGATGGTCACCACTCATAAGGACCAAAACCACTATTAGGCCTAAAGGAGACCTTATGTAACTAGTATTTCTCAAGAAACACATTGCACTTAGCCCTCTTAAAACTTATTGAGCCTAGAAAAATGATCTAAAAACATTAAAAAACACCTAAAATATAGCCCTAATAACATCCTCCATACCACATTTTATCCTAACTACTTGGACCACATCATTCATAGTACTCACAAATAGGTCTTCACACACCTATAAATTTTATCTTAAACAACTAGAGCATACAACCAATTTTGACACTAAACCATAAAAACAATCACATGGATAGAAAATAAATGACCTTAGGGTAATCAAACTATACTTTATATACTAAAACTACCAACTAACTTCAAAACCCATTCATGATCATTTGACCATAAACATATTTAAAGGAGAATTTAATGGATCTAAATTCACTAATAAAAACTTAAGATACCTTAGAAACATATTCATGTTCATTATAGTCTTCAAATCTGATCAAATCACCTCAATCTCATCTTTGTTAGAATATTACTCAGAACTGCCAGAAACCTAAAAAACTAGTCAACATGCCTTTTGACATTCCACAGTAACAAAGGGATTTTTATTGATTAAAATTGTATTAATGTGAACCTATTTTACCTATATATGACCCTTATATACAAAAAAAACATGTTCTTATTTCAATAATTCGACTTGTCAACCCATTACAAAGCCTTACTACATATAGATTTAACTCACTCAGACATGCCATTTTGGTAACAATGCTCCAATCCTCTTATACTAAATTTTAATAATATATAAATAATTAATAATAAAATCATGTCTTAAAAAAATAATAAATGCATTTAATGCTTCTGCTAAGGTCAGGGAACCTCCAACTCATCATTCCCACTAGCTTACTTAGAGTTGTCAATCTATCTTGAAGACCAGTCATGATGATTATGAATTTTAGTACATATGTGGATACATTTATGGAATATTTATGGATTTTAATTATCCTATGACATAATTATGTAATTCTCACATAGAAATATATTATGATCTATTAACAATATTGGTCTTGTAGACTAATGTCTCAACTTTACATCTTCATAGTCTCACCTTCATTAGATAGGTCATCTTATGAACAATATTTTAAATATTTTAATTGACCTAAAAAACATATAAAAAATATGGACATGTGTTATAGGTATTTAAAAATAATCCCATGAATTTTGATCCATTCCTAATCCATTAAAACCCATCCCTAATCACATTCTCATTTCTACCTAGTTTTTCTCACTGTCTTCACTATTGGAATACTTAAATTATGGTTTAGTATACTTAAATTATTTAAAATAATAAAAAAATAAAATGGGAATGAATTATAAGTCACAATATTCAACCTCCATCAATTGTGCAACTTTGACTCAGTGAACCCTACTTGCTATATAAAATTTATGAGAAATAAGGGATTTCCTATAGATTGCACTCACTCATCTGACAAACCAATGCCACCTATAACTACTTGTGATATTCATATACATTATAAAATCATTAAAATAGGTCATCCAATCCATTATGAGATATTTTAATTAAGATCTTCCATATATGGTCACTATAAGGGTTTTAGAAGGGTTTTAGACATGTTTCCATTCTTAACGTGTGTTCATAAAACTCTTATAATAAAACTAAATACTAATACCTATAAATAATTTATAGGAAAGTTTTCCATCTCTTCCAAAGAACTCATATTCTCATCAAATAGTCACACATGCCAATAAGCATGATAAAATCCTTCTCAGGTATACAACACCTCATTCTAGCAATTAAGAGAACTCAAATCCATTTTTTATTCTTTCTTCTTCAATTCAAGACCCCAAAATTCACCACCATACATGAAATAACATGTCATATCTCAAAACATGATCAAATGAGCTCACAGGCCTTGAAACCTGATCATGCTAACTCGTCATCCCACCTAGGGTCTTAAGACAAGGTCTATGAGAAGACCATGACAGATTAACTTACCCATTTTAGTCATTTTAAGAATGATATGAGTGACTTAAAACCTTTCTCATAATACTTAACATTATAGTTCATAATATAAAGTTCATACACATCTATATCACCACCAGTATGCCTCTACAAGATATATTTTTGCCCAATAATTAGTCCATCACACATACCTACTAGGCATCATACAATTTTGAGATCTTCAAGACACCTTCTATATCTCACTACTCACCTATAGACATATAAGACAATATATATAACATTTCCTATCATTATCATTTAACCAAGTCTCCTTAGACCATATAGGTCACTATCCAAGATTGAACTAGCCTTCTTAAACAAACAAGACATGAAGATAATCTCTCTCTCTAAACTCATGAATCTCTAAAGACATTCACCAAAGAAATGAAACTTAAATTTATTTAATTAACTCCATATACTTGTATTTACTCATGTCACCATAACTCACTATGCTTCATAAGACACTCTATTGGATCACTCAAATCCATAATAACAAGCTCAAAAAATCAACCTCATACTAATGACCATAGCCACCTTCTTGTGAACCAACACTTGACCTCAAAATTATTTTGACATCAATGACCTAAAGCATATGACATAAAATACAAATCTAACCTTACTGATCCTTGTTGACATAAATGATAACACTCAAACATAAGACATCAACCACAACTTTCAATACCTTGAATTGGGAGCACTGATTCCTCTTCTACTTGTGTAGAAGTAGGTAGTTGTTCTTCCTCAAATTGTTATTCCTATTTTCCAATGAGTGGTGACTTAGATACCAATTATTATTGGTCTTAATTATACCCTTGATCTATTTAGGTATCTAGGCCCTCTTCTTCTAGTTGTTATGATTTCTTACCACTCTAAAATTCTAAGGATCTCCATCCTCCAATTGGTGGAATTCTAAATTTCACTTCACCAAGTGTTAAATATGGTTCTTCTTGAATCAATCTCATCAATTCCTAAATTAGTCCTACACTTTTGTCCCTTTCCTTTACCTCCCCATCATACTTGGAATTCAAGAAGATAAAATCATGATCCATTGCTTTGTACTTGTAGGCAAGGCCAAGGGTATGAATTTTATTTTAGAACTTACCATGAGGATCATAGTCTCTATGAGGAAGGGTAGGAAATGCATATTCCTTTATAGAATTTATAGCCTCCTTTAATTATAAATGACTTGTATATTGAATTCACCCAATGGTGATGTGGGATCCATATAATGTGGCATTCTTGTTTATAGTAAATTATGCATCAATGTTATTCCATATTTGATACACTATTTCCTACTCAGCTACCATCTCTAGAACTAAATTTGAGAGATGAAGATGATCTAATTTTTAGATACCACCATGATTATTTTGTATTCCAAATAAATTCATTAGTCTCCTAATGTTTTGGAGATTGTCTGATCTATGTTGGAGTAAATTCTTAGAAAAGACTATCTATGGATTTCCATCCATACCCAAGGGTAAAATTCCTCAATGATCTTGGTTATATTCCTCACATATTAATATATGTTCATGAAATTTTAGTGGTCACAAATATGATTATTGATGACTTCAATGTTGGGATCCCATAGGACTCCATTGTGTCTATACATAGTCCTCATGACCATATCTACAAGATAAGACAACATTACACCTAGTAGTCACTTATCTTTATGTAATAGTTTTTTTTGGAGGTGTGCACTAATGATTTACCCCAAAGCATAAGTGCACTCTAAGGTAGTCATAAGGTCTAATAAAGGATCCCATTCTAGGTGTATGAAATATATACTAGCATGGCCAAAAAGTCTATTCAATAGTGTCATCCCCATATTGACTCCCATTCTTAAATGGGTGATGGGGATGGAGCTCTTGACATGTTCCTTTAAATTAAAACTTTCCCCAAGGATAAGCTACCTTGATATAGATCAATTTGGATTATTGTCCTTCTTTCATGTGATGACTATGTGTAAATAAAAATTAACATCCATAATGGGTAAGCTCAAATACTCGTTAAATGCTTCTCTTGCAATATACATAATAATAGTGTTGTTGTCTACATAATGAAGATATCCTCCATACATTATTTTACATTTGAAAAAAAGTACCCATAGTACATAAATGCATGGAATAAACTTTGGATTTGAGGATGTGTAGTATAGGGATTGACATTTTAAATGGAGTAAGTCCTTCACCAACTAATTATCTTCAGTTACAATTCTTCTTTGAGTGAAAATGAATCTACATTCTCCACTTCTTCCCATAATGTTGATTAATTTGGACATCATCCATAAAATTTAGTATCTTCAAACATATCATCCAAGTTCTCTATATAATCATTTGATTGAGAACCTAGATGATGTTTGGGATCCTTTATAAGACATAGACGATGATGCCATAGTGGTTTTGTCAAGTACTAGTATGTTTTAAGATTTTGATAATGGCATATTTCACTGAACTAAATCTCATGGACTAGAAAATTACTTTGATATAAATTATGGATTTTCAAATCACTTGAGGCTAAAGGTTACTTGAGTTCAAAGATGGAACGACATGAACTTGGCTAGGGGCTCAATGTAAATAAATATTCTTCTTTAATTTCTAGTTCATGCACCATTACTCATTAGTATCTATGAGCTCATCACTTTCATTCAATTTGAATTTGACCACTTTATCATAGTGTACATGTAATGTAGGATGCCTTATTATTTAGAGTGCCATAGTGTAACCTTTCTTCTTTTTCCATGTGTCATTATGTATCCTAGTCAAAAGTTGTCAACCTTTACCTTCAGGCTAAAAGACATAGAAGCATAAAATGTTATTCAAAAATATATGCTTCAAAAGTGTTAGGAATATTGAACATAAATCAATATTAATTAATTAAATACATAAATAAAATGCAAAAAACACAACACAATAGAGGCACAAATTTAACATGGTTCACCTAATATGGGCTATGTCCACATAGAAATAACCATTCCTTATTATTTAGTCCAAAAATGAAGGTAAAAAACCTAAAATACATCCACTAAAATATCCTTTTCAATCACACACAATATGCCACCATGATTACAATGCCATCATATCAGAAGAGGGTTACATATTAGGGCCAAAATGCACAAACATAATTTCTACCATTAGATATATGACCTAAAGTGAACGGTCCAAATTTATTATGAAATTATAATATTTTACAATGTATTTTTTAAAAAAAATTGCACCCCTTGTACCCCCATGGTAACCTTAATAGGGGTCATTGACCCCCACACCCCCTTATCAGGAACTAGGCATTATAATAATATTAGGATCCACCATCCAATAAAAAGTTTGCAAAAAAAAAGTTTTTAAAACAAAAATTTTGATGACTAAGGTTGTCAAAGGAATCATTTTGATAAAAGTTTTTTGAAACAATTATTTTGAATAGAAGTTACTAAAATGAAATTTTCTAGCATAAAAGTCTCTAGTGAGAATCTTTCTAAAGAGAATCTTTCAAAAATACACATTTCGATGAAATTCACAGAAATTAAAGTTACCAAAACAAGGTCTTTGATGAGAATCTTCCCAAAATAAAGATACTGATATAATCCTTCTAATGAAATTTATTCAAGAATAAGTCTCCAATGAATAATCTTCCAAAGAGAAAAGAATGCAAAGAAATTTGCCTATGAAAAATTGCCAAAGTAATTATTGTCGAAAAGAAAGTTTCTAAAATGAAATTGCTGACACATAGCCATTGACGAGAAAGTTTCTACAGAGATTATTTTCAAAATGAATGTTCAGAAGAAAACATTTTCAAAACAAAGTTGTTGATGAGAAAATTTTCATATAAATTTTTTCTAAATGAAATATTTTGAAGACCAAACTTGTTGAAGGTTGAACACTCTGCAATAAAACCATCTAAATTCCTATCATGCAAAGACATTATTTATATATTTTTAATTAATAGGTTAGTTTGAACAAGTAATTATAAAATTAAAAGTATACCAAAACATGATTCAACATTAAAAACACCAAATTTTTATATAATAAAAGTATCATAACCCTTAAGATTCATAGCTACCCCTATAAGATATTAATTATTTCCAAAAATTAAAGAGGGTTACCACTTTTCAAATAAAAATACATAGTGGGTTGTGTTGAATAAAATAAACTTAATGTAGATAAATAAAATGCCCTACTTACCAAATCATAATCTTAGCCTTCATTCCTTTCCTCCCACCTAATTCTAAATAGATAACAAATTCATGAATTAGTATTTTTAGTAATGTATACAATAAATAGATCAATAATTTTATTGCCTAAAACAATTGATCAATTTTTTAATGTTTTCTACTTTTTGTATTTTTTTTTTTTTTTGGTATTTTCCCCTTGACCATTCATTTCTAGTTTTCAAGGCAAGGCTCATTATTCAATGCATGACTAGGTAGTAAGCTAGTTTTTTTATCAACATTGTCAATAACATCTTGGAAAGGATTTCCACTATGGAATTTTTTTTATATATTATTATTTTAATTTGTAGACACGCACATGCACACACACACACACACACACACACACACACACACACACACACACACACA
Source organism: Torreya grandis (assembly GCA_037957365.1). Taxonomy (NCBI): domain Eukaryota; kingdom Viridiplantae; phylum Streptophyta; class Pinopsida; order Cupressales; family Taxaceae; genus Torreya; species Torreya grandis. Next base: position 1,634,451 of record JARHVA010001101.1, read on the forward strand.
CACACACACACACACACACACACACACACACACACACACACACACACACACACACACACACACAAGAAGGAAAAAAAAGTGATATCCTTCTATTTTATAGAATATACCATCATGGAGTTGTTATCATGGAATAACTATGTCTTTCCATGAAAAATTACTTCATGTCTGATGTTTTGAACAAACTCCTCCTCATTGATAGATTATTAATATAATTTGAGTCTATTTCCATTAAACAACAATTTTTTTTGACTCCCATCTATTATCAACAATTTTACCAATCCATTCTCAAACATGTTTTATATTTGATATAGGCCTAAGCATATTGTTCTCAACTTGCCTTTGAATCGCTAAAACTTGGAGTCAAATAGAAGTTCCCAATCTCTTTTTTGAAATAATCTTGATTTGATATGCCATATTTTCCTTTGATGTTGCATCATATCTATTTTTTGTAAAGGTTTTATCTTCATCTCATCAACTTCATTCAATTAAATAATTTTATCTTGTTATGCCTTATCCAAATCAATACCTACTTCCATTGTTATTTTCAAAGTCTTTAATTCAAATTCAATGTATAATAAATGTTTATTACCATACACTAACTCATAAGGTGAGAACTTAGTGGTTATTTTCCAAGTAGTGTTTTAGACCCATAATGCTTTTGGCATTTTGGTTACCAAATCTTTTCTATTACTATTGACTACCTTGGTCAAAATATTCTCCAAATCTCTGTTAGCAACTTTTACTTGGCCATTAGACTATGGATGGTAAGGATAATATTTCATATTATTTACTCACTAGATATCCATAAAAAATTTCAGCATGTTAGACATAAATTTTGGTCCTTTATTTCAAATTATTTCCCTCAATTTCCCAAGATATTGCATGATCTTAAAATACATAAAATATTCTACTAATTCTTTTGTAACAAAGGTAAAGTCTTGGAATTCAGCCCATTTATTAACATAATTTGTACATATTAGGAAGTATTATTTTCCTTAATATGGGGGATCTATAGGACCAACAAAATCTATTCCCCATTTTTCAAATGGTTCTAATACTACCTATGGATGAAGAGTCATCTTTGTTGATAGTGTAGGTTATCCCATACTTTGACATGGATCACATTTTGTGATATACCTTTTTATTTTATTATGAAGGTATGGCTAATAATACCATACTCCTAAGATCTTGTGTATGGTTTTTTTTTTTTAATAATTACATCCTCCTAGTTCATCATGGCAAGCTCTAATGATTTAATATGCTTCATTCCCTGCTACACACCTATGAAACACATGATTAAGTCCATACTTAAATAACATGCCTTTAATCCATTCAAAATAAGAAATTTATTTAATTAAATGTTATATTTATTTACAAGTAAAATGAGATGCAAAATTCCACATGGATAAATATTTTGATATACCAATAAACCATGGGGATTTTATTGAAACAATAAATAATTATTTATCTAGAAAATAATCCTCAATTGGTTTTTCACTACCCACATTATTTATTATAGACAAAAAGTCTTCAACCACATTAAATTTTCTATTTTATCAATGATGGTTATATCAAATTATTTAAAAATTAACAACCATCTTATGGTTCTTCCTCCTACTATAGGTTTATTCATAAGATACTTTATCGCTGAATGATCTGTGTATATGAAGACCTTATAACTTGTAATATAGTATCTAAATTTGTTGATAGAATAAATTACAAGGAATTTTTTTAGTGGTTTTATAATTCCTTTTAGTTGGTGTGATATTTTTTATGATTTAATAAATGGCATACATATGATCATTCTCTTATTTTTGTCTTAAAAATTCCTCCATTGCATAATTAGAAGCATCAGTGCAAATGTGAAAGGGTTTTTCCTAATTGGGTCTTATTAGCACTGGTTTATAGCTCAATTTTTATTTAATATATTCAATGGAATTTTCATAATCAACACTCCACATAAATTCACTACTTTTTTCCAATAAAGCAAACATTGGAGAAACAATTTTACTAAAATCTTCTATGAAATGTTTATAAAAAATAGCATGACCTAAAAATCTCTTGATATTATTTTGATTATGTAGGAAAATTAGGTTATAAATTATTTAAAATTTATTAGGATCCACTTGGATTCCCTTTGTATAGATGTGGTGTCTTAATACTATGCCTTGATCCATCATCATTAGGTATTTCTCATAACTTAGTGATAGTTGGTGTTTTTCACATCTAGTTTAGACCTTATGAAGATTACGTAAGGATTCCTAAAATTGTTCTTCATGAGTAGTGAAGTCATCCATGTACAATTCCACATAATCATTATTTGAATAAGATAATATGGCTAAAGCTGCTTGTTGAAACATAGCTTGGGCATTACAAAAACCAAATGGTAAGACTCTATAAGAAAATATACCTCATGGATAGGTGAAAGTGGTTTTTTCTTGATCCTCAACTACCACTATTATCTAATTATATCCACTAAATCCATCCCAAAAGGTAAACTATTTATTTCCTACCAAATTATCAAGCACTTGATCAATAAAAGGAAGAGGAAAATAATCCCTTATAATGGCTTTATTTATCTCTTATTAATATACACACACTCTCCATTTACCATTTTTATTTAGTATAATTACCAATGGATAAAACCATTGGCTATCTGAAATAGGGTAAAAAAATCCTACATCCAACAATTTCTCAATTTTAGTTTTTACTATATCCCTTAATGCTAGATTTATCTATCTTTTTGGTTATCTAACTGGTTTGTCCTATCTTTTATAAATGTGATGGGTACAAACACTCAGATGAATTCTTCTCATATCTATATAATTTGAAGAAAATTCTTTGGTGTGTTTTTCTAAGATATCAAAAACTTTCATTTCTTGATCATGGGTTAATCTACTATTTATGTTCAATATTTTTCCTGGTAATACCATAACCTGTTTAATGTATGGATGGACATATTCTACTTGTTTAAATTCAATCATAAAGGAATTAAGAGGACATAGATGTTTTACTAATAGATGAAATGTAGTTACATTTTTTACAAATCCATCTCCTAAAGGAATGATTCTATATAATGGATAATGGAATGCAGTTACAAAATTATTTGGTTTGTCTTCTACCTTATTTCAAATGCTTTCTTGTAATTATCTAGGGTCATATGTTGAATGTTCAAATATTGATTCTACAATAATAATTTTGGTGGTCTTCATAGTTGATGGACTGGTGGAGTCCATAGCCAAGAATCAAATAGAGTTTTTAGTAGACAAACTGGCAAAGTCCATAGCGGATGGATTGACAGAGTCCATAAGAGATAAACTAGAAGAATTTGTAGTGAATGGAATGATAAAGTATATAACAAACATACTAACAAAGTCCATATCTAGGCTCATGAGGTTAGTGACTTCTTCTAGATCTTGTGCTAACTCATTAGTTAATTCTTGAATGTGTCCTTGTATAGTTATCATGACCAAAGATGAAAGACTATTCTTGTTTTGTTCTTGTTCATCTACCTAAAGTGTTTTAGTGTAATCCAATCATGGTTTTACATGGGGATATAATTATATTCATTTTTATTTTAGACCATTTTAAATAATCATATCCCCTAATATAAAACCAATTAATGATAATATAATATCTAACCAAGGTCTTTCTAAAATGAGGGGATATCCTAACTTCTTGGTTTTAGGTATTATCAACAAAAAATCTATTGGATAATCTCATGATTCAGTCATTACAGCTACATATCTTATAGTACCTTATAGTTTAGCAACTAATTGATCATCTATTTGGAGAATGGTGGAGGTATGTTGCATCCCCATAAGGGAGAGTATTTGAAGAGTTTAAGTAGTCATGACATTGATTTTTGTACCCAAATCTAATAAAACATTGGGTATTTCTTTCTATCTTATGGTCACTATTATGACTAGACTTCCTATGTTTGCATATTTTGGTAACAATAGTTTTCTTTCTAAAAGATTAGTTAGTTTACAATCTACATGTATGGTGTTTTTTTATTTTTCTCTCTTCTAGGTGTCTTTACAATTGGTGAAGTTTTGGACACTCCCTGTAGTTACTACTCCAAGAGTGAAGACATACAAACTTGCTTACTATGCAAAGGGATAAGCTTCAATATTTCTTACTCTTTGTGTAAAGGGTTAAAATATAAGCTTTCTTACTCTCTTCTAAAATATATCTCTCACCAAATTCTTGTGAATATCTCTCAATCAAAACTGTTTCTCCTCCTCAATGGATGCTTGGCTCTAAAACCTTAGAATAGAAGAGTTGTAATACAAGTAAGAGCTTGCTTATCAAATACTTGAAATGTAATTGAGATCTTGGAGTGATCTTGTAATTATCTTGGAATGATTTTAAAAATTTGGTTCATGGGTTTATATATCTTTTCAAAACCCACCAATTATGGATTTCTTCATGTATCCATCGCTATGTACAAGTATTTATTTAAGCTTCTTAGCCTTATCTCTCAAAATGGGTTATGGTAAGTTGATGAGGGTCAACTGGTCAAACCACCATTCATATCTTGATATTTGGATAATATTCCCATGCATTTCAATGGGATATATCCCAATTTCTATTGTAAATATCCCACATTTGTGGAGAAAGAGTATTCATGGAGTTAATCCCATTTCTCAAGCCTTAGGAAGTGGGATTTGTCTAAAATCTTTGAAAATATTTTGGATCTATTGTGGACAATAAAAATGTGAGGATTTAATTATTCCATGTGTTAAGAATCTATTGGAACACGTACATGTCTAGTCACTATATTTGCACATTGTTTCCCTATTACCTAAAAACTTCAATAGGTCATAACTTTTGCATACGGAGTTCATTTTTCAAATCATAAAATGCATTGGAAAAATATTGATGATATATTCACTATACATATATTTTGGGTAAAATTTGAGACCAAACAAATTTTTCACTATTGTAAATCCTCTCATATCAAACTCCCTCTCTATCCATCAGTTATAAACCATAAAAGTGGCTTAATCGAGTTGTTTTCCATGAGCATTAAGTGCCTTCCCACACCTGTAGGTTGACATTGATGAGTAAACTACCCAAAAAATTAATTATAATAATTAACATGGTGGATTATCACCACAATTATATTTATAAATGTCTAAAGGTGGTTCATTAACCCCATGATGTCTTTCTACATCAATTAGTACCTCTTTTCTATTGATTAATTATGCCTCACCTACTAGTCATTCATTACTCTACCCATCAAATATTTATATGATTGATATAGTTGAATGAAAATCTCAAGACATATTAGAATTATTTAATAAATATTTAATTAACTCTTGTACCAGTACTTAGACACTTAAAACATTTCTCTCCTACAAATCCATCTTCCTTATATGACTAGGATATCTAGACTAGTTTTACAAAATGGTTTATTAGAGGATGTTAGAATAGGAAATTATAGGTAGGTAAGTGAGCATTTAAAATATTATATAGGTGAAACAAGTCTTAAACCAAAAATTCCCATGATTTATAACTTATGATTAAGTCCTATACCTTATTTCCTAATTAAAACCCTAAAAACTTGTAGTTTTTATAGGTGTTCATACAACATCCATACAACTAAGTACCAAGGAAATGACCTCCTATGAGTGTAAAACATTATTTAGGTGATTTATAAGTTTTTATTACATGTTTGGATGCATTTTACTTGAATATATCTAATTTGGTTCTTATTAGGGTTTTAGGGGGTTTAAGAGTGTTTAGGACTCTTAATGATCATTCATAAAGTTTAGGGCCTAAAACTCTAAACCAATTCCACTAAATGAATTTTTAAAAACCCATTTAACTATCCTAAAGTGCTCAACCTACCATGCATAGTTTCTATATAATTATGATCATGTGAAAATGTCCCTTGGGTGAGAAGCATTCCTCTTAGATAGCCTTTGAGTGTCTACATGCTAAAAAGGCTAACTATGGCAACTCTCCTAGAACTCAAAGTGACCAAAATTTTCCCAAACATCATGACAACCTAACCCCATGAGTATTTTAAGTGTCCTTAGATATCAATATGACTTATATTCTACCTTCTAGTGGTATTTACCTAATAAATTTATTAGACCAACATGTCTAAACACTTGTTCCTTGAGTCTTATCCTTAACCCTAGGCTTACGAAGCACTTTTACACTATTTTTAACTTAGATATTATCTATAAGTTTTCTTGGAGTATTAGTGTTGGCTTGATTAAGCCATTTGTCATTTTTTGAATGCATGTAACCCTTCATCTCAACACCAAAGTTTATCTACTTATAAAACTAGTCATGGAGGTTCCTATAGATGATTGTTAAAAGACTATTTTGAGGATTTATGACCCATTCTCTCTAATTAACCTAAAGATATGTACAAGTCTTTCCATTCCATGGATTTTAGACCCAAATTAGCCTTCTTAATTATGATATATATAAAATGGTCCCTTCATGTGCCAAATAATGGGTTATTATGATGCTCATAATACCTTATGGGACCTAAAGTACCATTTCATAATCAAACAACTCAATCTAGATGTATTTTGGGGAAAAAATCCATCATTGGGTATTATATAGGGTTTAGGAAGGTTGTAGGATATATACCATCTTAAATATGGTTCAAAGAGTATGTAATTCCAAACCAAAACTAATTTCCATGAACTTGTATTACATTTACCCCTTCATCTTCCCTCAATAATTTTGGATACCATGCATAACATGTGTAGAGATAGGAGTGTTGAAACATGAATCTTGATATTTCTATCAACCAATTCTAGAAAGTTATCTTCTTAGGTATCATTCATAAAATTTAACCCCTTAATGGCTTTCATTATTTCCTAGATTTTTATTCCATAGGGGTACTTGAATTTCTCCAAGATCCTTGAGCCTTGACACATGGTGAAGTGTATCAAGATTTGAAAGTTCAGCTCGAGTTAGCTACCTAGAGATTTATGACCTAAGTAGAGACTTAAGAATAGTTTAACCCTTTTCTAATTTACCTTCACTTGAAACTAATTTTCCAAGATATGAAACACTCTTCCATACTTCTCATGGTGATCAATCTTGTTATAAAGACTTTAGTATGTCCCAAAATGGTAGTAGGGTTTAAGTCTAGGTTTAAGGTCTACCTCTTTAGCCAACATTGAACGGTATTTAACTTAAATAATAAAATAATTTTTTCCTATAAAGTGTATGAATACATTAAATATCATTTGATAGTGCCTTAGAAATCCCTTATGAAGTCTAGACTGCCTATGAGCTCTTCAAATTAGCAAATCACTTACCTAGCCTCAGAATTGACTATCAACAGACTAGACTAGTTTGAGACAAAATAGTGGGTATAACCACTAATTAACTAACCAATAGGAGAGAATAAATATCTTAATTAAATCATAGTGACCCCTTATACCAGATTTGATAATCTGGTCACACCTATAGAGGCTTCAAATAACATCTTTCCCATGACTGGTTGTAGACCTACCTACATGTCTGTGTGTTTGGTAGTATGAGAGGTTATGAGTAGAAATTTGTACCTTTATTTTTTAATTATAATTTTTATAATTTTTCTAAAGTTTATTTTTTCCCTTAGGTATCAATCTCTCACCATCCCTTTCTTCTACATACTTTCTTCTCCTTAGACTAGGTTTTATGCCCAGTTAGGCCTGTGTAACCCTCACGTATGTATTTAGTATCTTATACCTTTGGTCGGGTGGAAATTATGTCTTATACCATTATTAAGTTTGAATATTTCTCCTTAATTTATATATACTATCTCTTACCTTATGTAGGATGTATATCTAAATACACACCAACAATGTTGTAGGCACTCACTTGCACCCATTAACTATCTACAGGTTTCTATGAAATAGGATCATATCGTAAGAGAGTGTATTGAATATGTTTGAAAAATTTGTGGAATTTTTAAAATTATCATTCATCTCCCTGAGGTATTCATTCTATTGATCATATCACTTCCTATGCTCAGGGTCGGTCCATACATGGTGACCCTAAAGGATTTTGCATAGTAGGCCCAAATGGTTTCCTATAGGTGGTCACTTGCTTCTTCAAAATATATATATATATATATATATAGCTACATAGGTCTATCTCTTCATGACCTTATGGTTATTTATAGTACAAGGTGTATCTATACCTCCTTCTCATTATTTATTCTCGAAAATGGGGTGGATGGCTTATGGGAAATAGATGTGGAGTAGTGTGGGATTTTAACATGGAGTGAAGGGATTAAACTAAAGTGAAAAAGTAGACTAAAGATCATGAAATGGTAGAATTTATTCCATGACTTAAAATTAAGTGTGGGTACCTACCTAGGATAGCCCACAATGACCTTGGATACCCTAATATGTATACCTATCAATACATAACATTGGAGGCTAAAAAAAGGTATACACAATAAAAAAATGAAACATAGGACTCTCTAAAGAACCTTAACATTAGTTGGGAAACCTTAACTTATGCTAAAGTGATTGTGAAGAGGATTGGAGGTAGAGAAGTGGTTTCAAGACTTTTGGGCCTATCATGAAGTTTGTGGACTTTCTCAAAAGGATGCAATGGTGAATTTAACATGGATATAATAATTTATTGTGTTTATAATATGTTTGATAACCTTGAGGCCACCATTAAACAATATATTATCTTTCCACATAGTAAACCCCAAATTTTTATGTCTCCCTCTCTTTAGATACACCATGAGAGAGTAAGTAATATACATGAATATCAAATTGAATTAAAGAGACATAGGAAAGTCTAAGACACTCTATTTATCCATAAATACTATCAATATTTAGGTGAAATCACTAAAAAAACTCCACTTTACCATCCAAATTTGCCTGTAGACTATATATTTTGTCATATTAGATGTTTCTTAGCTTTATAATCTCACACATGTGGGCAAAATTTTGATGACATCATTAAAAGTTACTTCAAGACTTAAGTAATCAGGAACACATACAAATTTAGTCAAATAGACTAAGAACTCAACAAAACTATTCTACTCCTTTTCCCTTGGGTAGATGTGAATGATGTCAACACCTATTAATTTTTTAATAAATTTTCATAGATCTCAAGAATCCAATCCTAAAACTAATGCCCATAAATTAAATGTGACCAAGTTTACCTTCAATGGTCAAGAGCTTGGGTATTCTTTCTCTCTCCTCTATATGATCTATTCACAAACCTAAAGTGTTATGCAAGCCTTCCAATGAGCTCTATGGAAAGGTGAATTATTTTTGTGTTCCTCAAACATTGAAACACTCTTATTTCTCCCATATATGCCATTATTGACTTCCTTTTATATATCCCTAACCCTACCTAAGCCAATCCATAATATACAAATCTATAACACTCAAAAAAATCTTAAAACCTATAAATTACTTGTATTTTCTCATATTTTAGATCATAATACATTGTTAATTGATTGGAGGAGGGAAAATAGGAATTAGGTGATGTATTAAATTCCATGGTACGAATTGGATAAGTTGAAAGGGAAAAATTTGGCATGTATGGGGCCCATTAGTGGAAATTAATCATTAACCTTTGTAGGAATGGGGCTCAGTAGTGAGTGAAATTCCTTTTTTATAGCATAATGGAGTCCATGAAATTCCTTGAAATCATGGATGGTATTTTAGTGGCCTATCAGGGTCAAATGAGGTCTAATTATGGTTAAAAATCTTACTTTTAGGACACAAACATGACTTTAAGGAAGAACAACAATTGAATAAAATTTCAACACATGTGAAGAGACTTTAAAACCTTTTAATAAATTCAATTTACCCCAATTCATCTTCAAAATGTTTTCTAAATATTTTAAATGAATTGTACCTTACATTATTTGAAGACATCAGTGGTGTTCAAAATTCTTTATCAACTATATTATCAACTTATCTCCACCATGGTACCTTTGAATGTTGAGGCTTCCTCAAAACTAAACAAGGACCTTAATTCATTTTTAAAAAATTAAAAATCACCTAAAAAAAATTGAAACATGAATTAAGGGTATTCATCAAATATATTATAATATGATAAGATAGTGAACCTATTACACATGGAAAGATAACTAATGACTTGTTTGAACTACCCTATTTTACCAAGATGTATGATAATCATGAGAGCTAATGGTGGATTAGGGTCCTAACTATTTAGGTTGACCCATTTATACTTATTATATTATAAAGTGGTCACATTTTTTGGTGACTCAGATAGCTCAACTAGCCTAATAGCCAAGGGAACTCAAAACCTCTTAATTTTCTCTTCATGACTAGAAAGTGAACCTTTGACTACACATAAACTCTGCCTAATAACTTACAGAACTTAATAATAAATGAGACAAAATAATAAACTATACAAGACACATGAAAATATAAACACACATTATAAAAAATATAGGACAAAACAACAACTATCAAGCATGTGCAAAAGGACTTAGATGAAGAAACTAATACTAGTTACTATTTACAAGAGGACATAGTGATCCTAATAATATAACTCAAGGGACATCCCATTTATAGGGATGGGGAGTTCCTCACCATTAAACATATATATTTTTAAATTATTTCTCTCCTTGAAATTGTTAATGACATAGGGCCCACTCTAAAGACTATCAAACTTTGAGTGTTTACATGGCTTGGCAGAGTCCTCATCCCACATAAGCACAATGTCTCCTTGATGAAGGGTCTTGGATGAATATATATTTTAAAATTAAAATTTTAATTTGTTTTTGATGTGTCACATAACATGGATAAAACTATCCCTTGTTTCTTATAACTCTCTTAGCTCATTCATTATTACTTATATTGCATCATCCTTCATGAGCTCAAGTTAGTGTGCAAGCTCCAAGGCTAGAAGTCTAAGTGAAATGAGAAGTTTTGCCTCTATAACATAAGAAATTAGATAAGGAGAGTGACCATTAGACATTTTCATAGTTATTATATCTTCCCAAAATCTAGTCTTTAACTTTGTGTGCCATTCTCTTTGACTGTCATTCATTTTCCTCTTAATGATCCTAATCAAGTTTTTATTGGTAGACTTTGTTAGCCCATTTCCCTATGGGCAGTATTTGGATAGATAATTAGGATATATACCTTGGTTAAGGTCCCACTCACATTATTTATCACTATTTAAGGTTAAGGCATTATCAAATATAATGGTAGAGTGGTCCCAAAACCTAGTCACAAGATTGTCATGGAACTCTAAAACTAAGTTCTCATTGCAGTGTCCTCCACCCACCTAGTAAATTAGTTAGTGGATATAAAAACCAAATTATGCCTAGAAATATAGGATGTATGGATAATTCCTATTAAATATAATCCCCATTTCATGAAAAGTTGTTCGACTTGGATGGGTTTAAGAGGTAAGTTAACTAGTCTCTGCTTACTCACAAATATAGCACACTTAGAACACCTTTTGACCCAAGCATGTGAATCCTTGAATAAATTAGGCCAAAATTATCACAATATTATGATATTGGATGATATGGTATTGGATTCAAAGTTTCCACCTATAGGACCATCATGAAATAGATCTAACAACTTGTCAATCTAACTAGTTTTAACACACCATATGAGCATGCACCAATGTCCTCTTGAAGAGTACTCCATCCACCAAGATGTAATGGATGGAATATAATATAAATTTACTCATTTTTATCCTATAAAATCCAATATTAAATTTTCCCATTTAAATAAATTTCACCACATCTTGAGTCTAACTAGAAGGAGTCATGCTTGCAGTTGTTTGTTGACTATCTTAGATTGTCAAGACCATATCCTTTTATTATTTAACATCTATTTCAAGATGTTCATAGATTCACATAGCTATAATTATCCTATTCAAATTTAATTCAATATTATATTCCATACACTTAGTCACCCAACCATCACTCTTATCACTTATGTTCTTATTGAGTATGAAATCCTTTATACTAAGGTAAAATACCATCATAGAGACCTTGTTATTAGACACCATGTGCCTGAATTTTTTTATTCCTCTCATGAAAATAAGGAAATTTTTTTAAATAATTTGTATCTATCTTCATAACCTTATAATTCTTTAATAAATAAAACAATAGGTTACTATAGTCCTTCATCATTTTGTTACATGAGCATAGAATAAATGGTATCAATTGTGAAGGCATACATGAAAAAGTCTTTGGTAAAATAAGGGTTGAGGAGGGTGGGAAATTGGGATCTTATGATATGTCCTACTTGATGGACTAAAAAATTCTATTGCCTTCTTTTCTCTATGCGAACTCCTTGTGCGTCTTTAGCATGTGAGTAAGTGGTCTCACTAATTCTGTAAATCCTAGAATGAATCTCCTAATGAAGTTAATTTTTCAAAAGAATATTTGTAATCCTTTATTGTGATTCAATATGGGTAATTAAAGGATTAATTATATCCTATTAGGGTCAATGGAGAGGCTATAATTTGACATAATATATCCTATAAGCCTACCTTTATGGACTAAAAATATGTATTTTTAGGGTTTCAAGGAGACCCTAAACTGCCTTCATCTATCAAACACTCTTATCAAGTGTGTAATTTTATATTTAGGTTCCTTTTAGAATATAGTGATGTCATCAAGGTAGATGATAACTATCTCATTAATGAGCCCTTGGAAGGTTACATCTGTTTCCCTTTAGAAGGTAGCCCCTACATTGGATAGTTCAAAGGGAATATTCAGGTATGCATAAGTGACCCACTTAGTTGTGAAGGTATTATTATATCTATCCTCTTCTTTCACCAATATCTAATTATATCCATAGCATACATAAAGTAAAGAGAAACTTTGAGAACCTAAAACTTTTTGAAGAATCTAATCCATCGATAATGGGGGATAATAATCTCTCAAAGACACCTTATTGAGATCTCTAAATTCAACACACAAATATAACTCCCCATTGTTATTCCTTATAGGCACAATATTTACCATTTATGAGGAATGTTTAATATGGAAGATGATTTTGGGTTTAATGAGTTTTTTTAACTCCTTTATCATGAGTACCTTAATTTTGGGGCTGACTGGTCTTTGTTTTTATTTCATCAGTGTTACATTCTCCTCTAGCTTTATGGTATGTTGGGATAAGATAGGTTCAAACCCTTTCAATTCATGGTACTCCCATGAAAATACATCTACAATATCTTGACATAATGTTATGCAGGTATCTCTCTCATCTTTGGTATTGACTTTCCCAAATTTAGTAATTTATCTTTAGATATATTAACCTTCTCATAATCTTCCTCTTTGGTGGAGATATTTACCTTGTATTTCCTCAACTAGTCATCCTCATTGAAGATAATTTATAGTTTCACTAATCCCTTAGGAAACTTATTTGTCCTTATTTAGACAATTTGATCTCCAAATTGATGTTTCCACCTTTTTTGGTTCTTTGAGAAAATTTTTCCTTCATGTTATAAGAAGGAAAAACTATGACTATCACTCTAAAAAACTACCAAATTACCTAATTATTAGGGATTGAGGTCCTACACACCACTTTGGTTTGTGACTATCCTTTTGTGTCTTTAAACCCATATACTATGTCATATTTTACATCAATGGTGGCTAAGCAATTTGTATTATGATTGGATTCTCTATGTATAGAATGAATGTCAAAGGATTGGAATTCCTCTAAGAGGTCCAAAATTATATGCTTGTATGCTTTCAAAAGTGGGTTCTTGACTGCACTTATGCCCCTTACCTATTTCACCACTATTTAATTATCTCCTTTAGCTTCTAAAAGTTGAATACCTCTTCTCCTTGCCCAGTGTAGTCCATGAATGAGGGCTTCATATTATACAATATTATAAGTGTACTTAAACTAAAACCTTAGGGAAAAATAATACCTTTTATTGGAAGGGGAGACAAGAATAACACCTAAATAAAGGAATAACAACTCCTTCATGCATATAGTAAGCACATAGGCATTCACCTTCAATGGTACTTTAAGGGTCATAACCATGATTATCTACTTCCCACTCATCAATGAGAAAATTTGAGATGCCTTCAAGTGGCTCCTTAGACTCTTAATCATTAAGATACTTATCCTCATCTGAGATAATAAAGCTAACATTAAATAGGTTAGACATGGAGAGTTTTAAGTGGAACCTAAAAATATGTTTAGACCTTATGGTGACTCTTATACCATACCTACTCCTAAAGACCATGTATGACCAATTAAAAGAGATATGCCCCCTAATTTTAATAGTAATATCCCTAGACAAGCATAGATAAAAGTAGGGAGGAAGGTCAACTACAATGACATCTTGAGATATGGTACAGTAAGGAAAAGCATCCAATATAATATTAAGGTCCTTGTGAACACCTATAGTCTTGGTGGGAGACCCATCCAATTGTAAAACTTCCTTTTCATTAGGTTCATACTTAATCTATAACTTATCAATAATGGATTTAGGCATGATAGAAGTACTATCACCACTATCTATTATGAAATTATGAACAAGGGGATCCTGTATTATGATTGATAGTTAGAAAGGATGTGGTTTTACTACCTTAGGCACTTGTGTAATATACCTAGATAGGGGAATAACTAGTAGAAATATTAGCATGTAATAGTAATGCATTAGACTAAGGAAATAGGTAGGTAAGAGAAAGTATGGCAAATCATGGGGTTTCCCACTCTCTTGTGAAATCAGCTCACCAGTGCATTAACTCAACTTTGAAAAATTGTCATAGTATGGGAATATCAAACTAAGTTTGAGATATTAACCAATGGCACCTCTACTACATTATTCATTCATTGCTTTATCAAAAAACTTCAAGATGCAATTCAAGTAGAGGTTCAAATGTGGCACCCTTGGATAATGATGGAAGTGGTCGGATTATCCAGGCTCATGGAAGACCACATCATTTGCAATTTTTTTAACCCACACTTCTTTAGACTATAAATCGCTAGAGTAAGCACCAAAAGTGCCAAAGGATTCCTCCAATGAATCCATTCAGGAAACCACCATGCTTAAGTAGACCCCAAATGAGCCCATGATAACAATCATAGATCCCAAACATCAAATCAGGGCTCCACCTCCCTTAAGAAATAATGATAATGGAAATGGAAGGCACCCTCAATTGGTTTATAATGATAACTAGTTTGTGTACCCCTATTCTAGATTTGAGGTGATCATTACCAAGAATCAACTTTCATTACTTAACTTTCATTACCAAATTTTAGTTATGGTTAGTCCACTTATTCATCTTTCTACACATCCACCTTCTATTTCACTGCTTATGTTCACCTTATTATTTTCTATGCTCCTATCATATCTTGGATAGAATAAGTGGAAGCAAAAACACATGCATGGTAGAGCTTCCATCTGGTCTTCAACTTATTTTTGGTATATCTTCCATTTTGTTCTCCTCCTAATTATTATCATGTTTTGAGATCAAAACATATTTAAGGGGGATGGAATGTAATGTACCTAGATAGGGGGATAACTACTAGAAATAGTAGCATGTAATAGTAATGCATTATATGAGTAGTCCCACATGCATTAGACTAAGGAGATGGCTAGGTAAGATATAGTATAAAAAAAGGGGAAGGTGATGTTGTAGATAATCCAAGAAGAATTGTAATAGATCCTTGATCTAAAGGAGGTATCCCCTTCAAAGTGGACCATGATATCAATTTGTTCCTTCTACAAAAGGAACTGGTGTTTGTAATCTACATTTTGGTCAATATATGAGTTGAGTCAGCTATTTAATCATCATGAGAGTAATGGGCCCTTAGAAACTTGGGGTTTATGAGGTTGACTAAAATTATCAGAGATTGTACTTACCTTATTTACTTATTTATCCATGGCACAAAGCTTGGAGAGATATTCTTGAAGGAGGTCCTTTTACCCTAGAATTAGTAAAGCATCCCAAATAGTATTTTTGAGATGGGCCCTATTTATGTAATTCATAATTCAAAAAAAGAGAGATAATTATCTTAGACTATAAATTAGAAGTAAAAACATCATTTGGAACTTGTGTAACCTGGGGTATAAAATGACCCTTCTGATGTTGTCCATGTCCTTATGGTATCTACTAAGTTAGAAGTGTCTTGTGAACTACATCTTGAGTGGTATCCCTTTGGGGTGTTTGGTAAGGTAGAGGAGATGTCTTAGACTACACTAATATATCATCAACTACCCTTATTTTATCCCTTATGTGGATTATAACCTAGTTGTCTACCTTTATCACATTTTGACCATAATTTGCTTCCACTTTCTTAAATTAGTGCTCACCCTATTGAAAATTGAAAAAGTTAGTTTCATAGGGTGTGTTGCCTCTACTTACCCCTTTTTGACTTAGTATCTCACCTTAGGTCATGAAAGGAGTGTCTCCATGAGGTATAAAGGTATCTTCCTTGTCTTTTAGAGGAGGCATATTTTCATGTGGTTGAAAGGTAGGACCCTATTACATATAGGATGTCTGACACCCTTCACCTCTTGGATTCATTGTCATCTCTCTTTATTATCCCCATAGAATAGATCACTAACCTTCTTATACATAATTATTCTAATTTTGTACCAAGGCCCTAGAATTGTTGGTAGAACTAGGATTAAAACTATTGTATGGTCTTGCCTATGCAATCTACCTTTGTCCTTGTTGCTTAGGTTGATAAGGAGGCTTGTTGTATTTATAGGACTAATAAGGGGTTTGGTATATGGATTGATAAGGCATATAGGGTGGAATTTATTACCTTTGTAAGGATACTAGCTTTTTATTTTAGGCATTGAAAAGCCCCTCTATATTGCACAACCTATCTAAATAACTACCTTTTGCTTGATCTTGATTAGTTGGGGTTGGTAATGGAGCAATGGTAGGTATAAGGGGTTGAATTTATATGAACAAAGGCATGAGAGGCATATGAGTTTGTCTATTTGGATTACATAGTTTTATGCTCTTATGGATATATCATAGGTTTCTAGAAAAGTAGTTCCCCCATTGACTATATCATAATAGCTAGATTAGAGTTTAAGTCCCTTAGGTAGTAAAAGAAATCATAGTTAGGGGTGGGCTTCATGATGGTAGGAATCTTATCTTAGGTTTTTTAGAACCTATAATTAAAGTCTACCATGAATTATTTGGGGCATTTTTTTATAGTATTAAATTTTTATTCTAAGGATACATGGTCACTCATATCCCTAAAGTGATTAAAAAAATATTCTCTAAACTAATTCCATGTTTACAGATTCAAGTATTAGGTCCTTATACCATTGGAGTGTCGTACCCCTCAAAGAGGTTGTCAAGAATATTATAGCCACAGTTTTCTTGGGTTATGCTATGAACTAAGCATAGATTGGTTATTTTCTATATGATCTATAGTGGTAGTCAAGTTATTTCCTATGAATTAGGGAATACATTTAAGGGAAACATCTGATATGTCATTAAATTGGTTAAGGTTTAAGGGACTGCCACCATTAAAAGTCATAAAATCTTGCATCATAGGCCTAGCCATTGGGGTTAGAAGACTTGCAATAGTATTTATTTGGGTATAATTGGGAAAATTGGGAGGTGTATGATTAGGATTAAATATAGGATAGTTATTCCTTATAGAAATGTCTAATGGTAATTTAGTAAACTCAAAATTCTTACGTTTTGAGGAAGATCTAGTGGACACCTTTTGCATGTAAATGTTTGTATATATGCCAAAGAATATCCTTAGATTTAATATGTCCTCCAAGGATACAAAAACATGTTCCAAGTCACTTTAAATATGTTCTCACTAGGCATGCTAGAATTTTAAGCAACCAGAGTTGTACCCTCTTGAAGGAGATTGTTTAATTATAATTCAAACTTGGACTAAATGGGAATGGCCTAAAAGCTATGGGTGGCCTTATCATTAGACCATAACTCTACAATATGGGACTAGCTCCCCTAATTTATCAAATTGAAATATTATTCTAAGAACTATTCCTATTGGGATGAAAATGGTTAAGATGAAAACTTGGAAGGAAAACCTATACTAGGAGTGGTGATGCACCAATACTTACTTATCCTCTCTCGACTGCTACATAAACACACTTATGAATCCAATGAAAGTAAATAACTAATCAGACCTATTAACATAATCCTAGGCATGGATATTTAATATGAAGGTCAAGTGGAAATTTTATAACTTGAAGGCTAAGGATATAAGCCTGCATAAGACACTATTAGCCCATCAACATGTCAATATCACTACTACCTATCAACACTTCATAAAAACTACATAAAATGATAGTATGAAATTAGGTAAAAGAAAGGACCTAAAAAATAAGTTAAACCTCATAAATTCTACAAATAAACCATAATAATACACACTAACACTCATTTAAAAGTTTGTAATTGGTATTTCTCTATTGATTCAAGGAATAAGGCACAATTTTGGTAGATCCTTGCTACACCCAATTGAGGGATGAAAAAAAAGATCTCAATACCTTAATTTATATATTTATTAATGAATGAGATGGAATAATCTATGTAAAATATGTATTGAAGAGGCCAAGGTGGCCATATGGTAGTTACAATAGTCTCCATTATTCTCCCCATTTGTTGTTTGAAAAGAAAGGTGTCTTGAATGGGCCATTTAAGGCATTGATGTATGGTTAAAGAAAAATTTGACTTGTGGAGATCACATAGAAACCAACTTAAGTTAACTTCCTCTTTATCCATTAGTTACAAACATTAAAAGTGGCTTAATAGATCCCTTTTCCATGATCATTAAGTGGTTACCTGCACCTATAGCTTGACCATGATGAAGAAACCACCTAAACCCTTCATAATATTGATAAAAATGGGGGTACACACCTTAATGGATATTTAAATATGTCTAAGGGTGGTTCATTAGTATCATGATGTCATTATACATCCATTAACACCTCCTTTTTATTGATTAAATAGGCCTCAACTAGTAGTCATTCATTATTCTACCCATCCACTATTTGGATGATTAATATAGTTGATCAAGATGCTCAAGATATCTGAGAAAGATTTAATCACTCTTGTATTAACCCCTTAAACTATTAATTATATACTTCAAACATTTCTCACCTACAAATCCATCTTCCTTGCATGACTAGGCTATCTAGACTTGTTTTGTAAAATATTTGATTACAGGAGTTAAGTGAACATTTATAATCTTAGAGAGGTGGAAGAAGTCATAAACCAATGCTTCCCATTATTTAGAACTTATGACTAAGTCATAAAATTTATTTTATACCTAAAACCCTAAAAGCATATAGTTTTTAAAGGTGTCCATATAACATCCATACAAATAACTACCATGGACATGACCTCCTTTGAGTGAATAACATGATTCACTTGATTGTCATGTGGTTCCTATCTATTTGGATGCACTTTTATTAAAATCTCTCTAGTCATGTTCTTATTAGGGTTTTAGGTGGTTTAAGAGTGTTTGAGACTCTTAAAAATGGTTCATAGAGGTTATGGCCTAAAATAGTAAACCAATTCCACTAAATGCATGTTGAAAAACCCATTTACCTTTTTTAAGTGTTTAACCTCCAATTCATAGATTTGGTATATTTATGAGCATGTGAAAATGTCCCTTGAGTGAGAATCATGCTTCTTGGATAGCCTTTAAGTGTCTCCAAGACAAAAATGCTAATCATAGAAACACTCATAGAACTCAAAGTGATCAAAAGGTTCTCAAACATCATGATGACCTCCCCCATGAATATTTGAAGTGTCCTTATTTCTCAATTTTTCTTCTGTTCCACCTTCTAGTGGCATTGTTCTAATAGAGGTGTTAGTCCATCATGTCTAAACACATGGTCCCTCTGTCTTGGTCCAAACCCTATGATTTTGAGGCACCTTTCCATTGTTTACGACCTAAAGATCATATCTAAGGCTCCCTAGAGTAGAAGTTTTGGCTTTATTAATCCATTTGGCCTATTTTGAATGCATTCAACCCTTTGTATACACATAAAAGTTTCACACTTTTATCAATTACTGATGCTTTACATCTTATAGGAACCCATTATGACTCAATCTCTTTGAGTCCATGCCTTAAAGGGTGCACTGAGGAAAGGTTAGGTATAGCTTTGGTTCTTTTTAGAATCATTGTCCCTTATTGCCATATTATTCCCTATCCATTTAGCTCTTAAAACCTTTTCCTAAGCTATCTCTCCTTCCTTTCACATTACACTAGAATTTCACTCTTTCTATCATTATTTCCTTGGCTTAGTACCCTTTTTACCTATTTAGTAATCTAGGTCAACCTAGTCAACCTAGCATTGTTTGGGGTCACTTTAGCTCTTTAGGCCTAGTTTTCATCTAGCTGACCTAACACAAGCTTTAGGAATTAGCTTGATAATGTGCTAGGTTGACCTAGTTAACCTAGCATAGTCGACATGTTTGAGTGATTTTTGGGTCAAATACTCCTATATATATGGTAATTTTGGTCATTTCTATATGAATGCAATCAAAATTTATTATTCACTCGTGCTTCTTCACAATCTACTCTTCTACCATTCTACTTGAGGAGTCTTATCTTAGGTTTTTTATTTTTAGAATCTTAGTCTTATGGATAGGTCTTAGATGCTTTCGATTAACAAAGTGATGCTTATGAACCAAAAAGACTCTTGTGAAGCCCCATTGGCCAAGGGATATATTTATTCATGATGAGTTCACATTTAGGTGAGTATATTCTAACTTTATTCTCCTCTCTTTTAGTAGATAAAAGTATCATAAGTGTTGGATCGAATAATATTACTCCTCATATTCCATGTATTAGGGTGTTACTCATACTTAATTTATTTAAAGTTCCATGTACATGTATTTGATTGCTTTACATCTAACCCCTTACTTTGTACCATAATATTTGGTGAGCATTAGATTAGTTTACTTTCTTGCTTATTATCATAAGTGAATATAGAAACCCTAAGAATATTTTAGGGTTGTTGTGTGATTGTGTTAGACTATAGTATTTGGAACCCTACCTATCATGATGTGTTGTCATAGATGATATAAGTGATCCCCTAATTAGGTCTAATGTATCCTCATATTGGTCATGCTACCATTTAACAAGTGTGTGCCCCAATCAAAAGTGTAGGTGTGATCTATCTTATCCAATCCTTGATTGATTCATGCATGCCATGCAATGTTGATTGCATAAATTTTGGTGAACCTGACATGAATCATACATTTATAGTGTTTTTTCAATTATTTTATTCATTTTGTCATCTTTTCTATCATATGTTGACTTGTTAGCTCGATTTTGTTGACCCAACTATTTTTCTCTATGTGTAAGAACAAGCAACAAATAGATCAATCATCTCAACCCAACATAGGTTTCCATCACTTTGTATACTTTCTATTTAGCTTACTAGGTCAACTAGGTTGACCTAGTACTTTTCCAACCACTTTGTAGTAGGTTCCTATTCAAGATTCACACTATAGGTTCTAGATTCTAGACTTCTAGATTTGCAGTCCAAACAAGTAGGTTGACTAGGTTAACTTAGCACATTTCTAAACATCCATTTCAGTCTATTAGGTTGACTAGGTCAACTTAGCATACTTTTTTAGCTTTTTTTTATCAAGTTCTTGTCTCACTTGGTCGACTAGATCGACCCAACTCTATAGATTAGGCTAGTTCTCTCCAAGTTTGCAAGTCAATTATCTATTATATTTTTAATATATAAAACACCAAGGTTATTTTCTATTTTTATATTTCTACTCTAATCTATAATTTTATTATAAAATTACAATCTATTTATATGTACCAATTAGATTGGCTAGCATCAATTCAATTGACTGTATATTTCATTATAGTATCTACTTTTCTAGAATAGCTATAGACATACATTATTTTATTTATCATCTTATTATTAATCCTTTCCCTTTCCCTATCTATTATGCTACATCAACTATTTCAACTCTGCACTATCCTTAACTATTTCTACTACTTTTGTTCACTACACTAGGTCCACTTGGTCGACCTAGCATAATTTACAAGTCTAGTTTTTCTACTAGGTCAACCTAGTCAACCTAGATTTATTTTCTACTTCCCCTAATTTTTAGCTTGGTTCTTCATCCTTTTCAATCTGCATCCTATTCATTTCTCTTTGATCAAAATGAGTTCCCCTATCATAATCTTTTTAGATAGTCTTAATCCATTATGATCCTATATGGAGTGTTCATTTCTCATTTCTCGCTTTCTTTATCTCCTAAGAGCACCATCACTCTTAGGGTACCTCTTCTCCTCCTTCATCTATAAAATGCAGCATGGTTCAAATAACACCTCAGTATGAGGTTGATGGGTCTAATCCTTTCTTCACCTACCAATAACCTTCTCAAAATCTTTAAACTAATGTGGGAGTGATTTACTCAAATTTATTTAGTAATCCCACTAGTAACTCTTCTTCTAATATTCCCTCCAACACTAATGTGGTAAATGTTACTTCCAACACCAACCTACCACTTGATACAACTCAATTATTATCCCAAGTGATTCAACAAATGAACATTATTAAAAACTCTAATACCAATCAACTGATGAAACTTTAACAACATTTTATCAATGTGGCTAATCAACCTCCAATCCTGAATCCTCAAGCTAATCCTAATTACATTCCTCCACCTCTTAGGGATGCCTCAAGTAACATTATTCCTCAACCAATAATGAATAAAAAATGCTTCAAACTATCCAAAATGAGCTTTATCTCCCTTAATTGTATCTATTGACATTGGTAACAAATCATTAACTATTAAATATAATGGGACTAAAGACTCAGCCTCATTTCTAAAAGCCTTTGGTAATATCTATAAAGAGTGGATCCAAACTAATAAATTTTCCACTAATAAACTCTTATTCAAAACCTTCATTGGTGATGTATTAGAATGGTATAATTAATTACCTCAACATTCTATTTGGCAACTTGAAGATGTGGTCAATCATTTAGTTAAAGAATTTCAACATAATTATCTTCCTAAAAACTATCTTAGCCATTTCATAAATTCTAAACAATCTCATAATGAATTGGCTCATGACTTTATTAAAAGATGGAAATCCTTATCTCATAAATCCACTCATAATATGTTTGATGATAGCCTATTCAAACTCTTTATCACAACTTTAAACTCCTACTCTTCAATACAAGGTTTGAACCTTTTCTCCTCAAAGTCTTACTGAAGCTCTTAACCAAGCTAAATGACAAGATTTTATTATGAATCAATTCAAACCTAGTTCTAAATCATCAAATTATCTTTCCAAACATATAATTTTATCACTAGTAATACTTCTCAAACCAAACCTAATGTTACCAAAAATGATGTTTCTTCATTCTCTCATTTGCCTCTTTTAGTTCATCAAATGAGACAATTTTTACCTCTTTATAAACCTTTCATATATACTAATGCTCCTCCTAAATGGTATGATCCCAGTCTCTTTTATTGGTTTCATACTGATATTTGACATTACCAAGAGTATTGCTGAGGAATATCTAAATGTACTATTTCATGCATGATTGGTGATTCAGTTGACCATGAAACCATGATTAATAACCATCATCAAAAATATACTAACATTTTTAAAAATAGACAACCCTCTAAATCCTATAATATAATAATAATAAAAAATCTTCTTCTCATAACCAGTCAACTTCTAAGGATGTTTGTGTAATTAACATTGATTATGATCAATACCTTAACAACTCTCAATACGTCAATGTGACTAAGGTTAATTATTGTAGGAAGCCAGTGCATAAATATACTATGACCAAGGTTAAGAAACCTTAATTGGAAGAATAACTTCTTAAATACATTACCACTATCACTATTGACTTAGAATTACCCAAGGAATAGCTTCTTCCTTATGATCCTCTAACCACATCTATTCCTCCAATGTCTAATTTGCCTTCTTCTTAACCTCGTGGTTCTTCTTCTAAATCTCATTAGAATTTCCTAGAAGAACTTAACTCTATGCCATATAACATTCCTCTCATGGAGTTGGTTCTCACTTAACCTTATCATCATAAATTACTTATGCAATAAATCCAAGAGATTAAAGACCCATCTTCTTTAGATGAAGAACCACCTTCTATTAATTCTTAACTAGTAAATATTAATTCCATTGAATCTGTGTCCTTTTTCCAAACCTTCCATTGCATGATTTATGATGAAATCCTCTTTTTTATTGATGATTAGCCTCTTTTCAAAAAGATAGCCATTAATACCACCCTTATTCAAAAAATTCTAGTTGATAAAGGTTCAAGTATTAATGTGACTTCTTTATAGCTTTTACAACAACTTGGTTATAACAAAAGTCATCTTAAACAAACTCATCTTACTTGATGTGGTTTTGATAAGACTAATTAGAAACCACTTGGTTGTATATAGATTCCCTAAACCATTGGTCTTAATATCATGCGAACCAAACTCATGGTTCTTGATCTTCCTTTATCATATAACATACTCCTCAACCATCTATGGACTCATCAAATGAAGGCCATTACCTTTTTTGATAGTCAATGTATTAAATTTATACACAATGGAAAATTTTATAAGTATGATGTTGATCCCAACACATGGATCATCCAATTTCTTAATCCTAAATCACAATATCATGATCCCATTATTCCTAAAATCAATAGTGTTCCACCTGAGTTCATCAATATGAATCCTAATTTACAAGTTACTATTGTGGATTTTGATGATGATGAGCCCAATGAATTACAACACACTTGCAATACTAAGAAATTGCCTCCATATATTTTGGAATGGATTCCACCTTCCCTCTTACCCATATATTGTACCATTCCTCTCATGGATGAGATTATCAATCTTCCTCCTCCATGAAATGCTTAAGACCCATCTTTACCTGAAGATGCTTTTGCTTTTAATAAATTTGGAGTGGCTAAATTATTTCAAGACCCTCTCATCATGAATCCTCAAACATTTAGTAATCTTAATATTTCACAATCTAAATATCCTCTTGAATCCTAAGCATGCACAATTTTTCCCATATATGATGATAACTATATCATGGCCCAAGCTCAATCTAGAGACTTGGATGTCTTGCATTATCAAAATATTTTAGCTCAAATTCATGCTTTCAATCAGAATGTACATACCATTTTCATAGGTCATAACTTATAACCTAAGGGTTATGTGCCTCTTATTAATCCTCCTCTTATTGATTCTCCTTGGGTGGTAAATAAAATCACACCTTTTAAACCTTCATAATTGCTTTCATCTTCTTTACCTCCTTTGGATTCTCCAATTGAATCTAATTCTTCTCCCATAATCTCTCCATCAACCTCTTCTACTATATCTATTTATTCTATTCTTAAAATCACACTTGATGCCACTGTAACTAATGTTCATCAAATGCAATTGAAATATGATCGACATATAAATAAAATTTTAGATATAGAAGTAGAAGTGGAATATTATGGTCCTCTTCCTACCTTGCCTAGTGATGAAGCTAATTCAGAGTTGTTTTATGTTTTAAAAACATAGCTTCCATGGAAACATCATAAAATTGGACATTTTAAAAATGAAACTCCTCACATCAATGACTTTGTCACTAGCATTGATCCTAAATCTAGTCCAATTTCATCTTTACCCAATACACCATACCACTTTCAAGATGGTAATGTCATGCTTATTAATGAAATAACTCATATTGACTATGGTACTCCCTCTTGTCCTTGACTAATCATAGTTTCCAAAGAAATTTAACCTTTTGGACATGATAATTTCAGCCTATTTTTTGATAAGTATCAAGAGGCATTCACATGGTCTTACCAAGATATGCATTACATTGACCCTAGTATAGTGGTCCATAGCATCATTACCTATCTTGACACTAAACCTAAACATCAGAAGCAATGCAAGTTTCATCCTACGGTTACCCACTTATGGCATAAGGAAATCATCAAACTTTTCAATGTTGAATTCATTAAACCTATGGATTATTCTGAATGGGTTTCCAATATTGTTCTTGATTAGAAGAAGGTCACCATGGTCATTCGTATTTACATTGATTTTTTTAATCTAAATCTTTCTTGTCCTAAAGATAATTTTCCTTTACCTTTAATTAATGCCATTTTCAATTTTATGGCTAGATATGAAATTTTATCTCTTATGGATGGATTTTTAGGATACAATTAGATTCATATCACTCCCAAATACCAACATAAGACTACATTCACCATGGAATGGGGAACTTATTTGTTACATTAAAATGCCCTTCAGTCTCAAAAATGTGAGAACTACTTACTAGTGTGTTATGACTCATATATTTCATGATATCTTCCATAAATTTTGTGAAAAATATGTGGATGATCTTATTGGTAAATCCAAGCATCACATAAATCATCTTTCTGATCTTTCCATCATCTTTGATCATGTCATAAAATATAAATTTAGACTTAATCCTTTCAAATGTGTCTTCAGAGTCATATTTAGTAAATTTATAGGATTCTTAGTCTCTCTCCATGGCATTGATGTTGATCCAGCCAATATCAATGCTATTATCAATATGCCTATCCCTCATTCTATTCTTGACACTCATAACTATTTAGGCAATCTTGGGGTAATTAGATGATTTGTTCCTAACATAGCTTATCAAATTCACTCTATCAATTCCCTTCTCAAGAAAGGTACAACTTTGGAATGGATGGATATATGTCAAAAAGCATTTAACAACATGAAAGAGTCATTTCTTCATCTACCTATGATTCATCCTCCTTATAATGATCAACTCTTGATTCTTTATACTTCCTCCACACATATTTCAATTGGAGCAATGCTTGCCTAATAAGATGATACAGGTAAGGAGTATTGCATATATTACATTAGCTAAGGCCTCATCGATTATGAAACATGTTATACCAAAGTTGATCATGATTGCCTTACCATGTATTTTTTAACTAAAAAGCTTTGTCACTAAATGCTTTACCAAACCACCTATGTCATTGTTCATTCTGACCCCCTTTGACACTTCTTCTCCAAATCATTTCTTCTAGGAGATAGAATTGGCAAGTGAATGGTTTTATTTATGGAATTCGATCTTCACATCATCATGAAAAAATCTATCAAAGGGCAAGTTATAGCTAACCAACTAACCATGACTCCTATTCCAACCACTTCTTTACTTCAAGATTACCTTCTTGATGACAATATTTTTTACATTGAAAGTCTTAATCAATCAATTTCTCTTGAAGATTATTTTCATAGCTTTACTACTAATCTTGAAGCCAATCAATCTAATGAACTATCCACTCCCTTTAATACTACCAAACCAAAATTTGTTATTAAGGAGCTCCCCAAAATTAACATTGACTTGCATGAGGATACTTGGACCCTTCACTTTGATGATGCTAAATGCCTTCAAGGAGTTGGGGTAGGTTATATTCATACTAGTTCTCTTGGTAAAATAATTCATTTATCTTTTTATTTTACATTTGATGTCTCCAATAATATGGCTGAGTATGAAGTTCTTATCTTAGGTATGAGAGTTGCTCTTAATCTAAACATACAATATCCTCATGCTTTGGGTAATTCTCAACTCATTTTACATTAAGTTAGTGGTATGTGTCAATGTAAAAGTGAAAATATTATTACCTATCATCAAATTTCAACCACTCTTGCCAAGGATTTTACCTCTTTTATAATTGAACCTATTCCTAGAGACCAAAATTCCATTTCTTATTCTCTTGCCTCTTCATCATTTCTCTTTTATCCAAATCAAGTTCTTTCTTATCCTTATTTTATCATAAAAGTAATCAAATATCTATCATCTACTCACCTTCAAAATTCACTTATCTACTTCATTGATACTATCACCATTTAACAATTCTCGTGGTATCAAGACATTATCCAATTCTTAAAACATCAAACTTATCCTCCTAACTTGGATTTTTTCAAAAAAATGTGTCTTTGTAAATAAGTTTTCAAGGACATATTTAGACATAACATCTTATATTATCACAATGATGAAGTTAATTTGCTCCATTGTGTCTTTCCAAATGAGTTTCCTCCTCTACTTGAGTAAACACATGGGGGCATTTGTGGTGGTCACAATAGTAGATATCATATAGGCTGCAAATGCCTACGTATAGGTTACTATTGGCCTACTCTAGAAAAGGATGATATTGAATATGCTAAAATGTGTAATTTTTATCAGCTTCATGATGATCTCATTCATTCACCACCATCCAAACTTTGAGTTATTGAATTCCTTGGCTATTTTCCACAGAGATTTGATCTCATTGGCAAGCTTCCTTATTTCTAAGATGGGCACGTCTTCATCATCACTACCACTGAGTAATTTACCAAGTGGGTTGAAACTATGTCCCTTGTTAATGTTACCAGGCATACTATATCTAAATTCATTCTCAACCAAATTATTTTCCATCTTGGTGTTCCTTACACCATCATTTATGAAAATGGTGGTAATTTCAAAAATAAACATGTTAAACAACTTTGCACCAAATTTAAAATCAATCACAAGTTTTCCACTCCTTATCATCCACAACGTAATGGTCAAGCTAAAGCCACCAATAAAATTCTTCAAAAGACTATTCATGAAACCTGATTGGATTGGCATCTTCATCTTTATCCTATACTTTGGGCCTATCAAAGTAGTATTCATACTACCACTAATACAACTCCATTTTCTATAGTCTATGGTTCTGAGTTGATTATTCCTCTTGAAGTTGAGCTTTCTTCTCTTTGTTTATCTCTTTGTGGCATCTTTCCTGATGAATAATTGTGTGAGGCTTACCTTCATGCCCTTGATCTACTTGATGAATGTTATCTTTTCACATTGCATCACAATCTTCAATACAAGGCTTACATCACTAGACAACATAACAAATGTGTTAAAAATTGTACATTTAATGTTGGTGATCTTGTCCTTAAATTAGATTACACCTACAACAAAGAAGGTAAGTTTGCCCAAAAATGGTGGGGCCCTTAGTTAAAGATGTTCTTGGTCAAAGTACTTATCGACTTCAAACCAATGAAGGCCATGCTTTCAAAGATCCCACCAATGCTTAATTCCTTAAGAAATACTTTTCTTAATCATTTCCCTTCTTTTCATGTTTTCTCTATATATCTATCTAACATCTTTTTGTAGGTTACTTTATCATGGGTCTCTCCCTATGTAGTAGTTTCCTTTCTTTTGAAACCTTTAGTCCTCCCTTTTGGTCTTTTGGTTTTTTTATGTACCATAGGCTTCATTTTCTTTATTTTCAAACCTTTAGTCCTCCCTTTTGGTCTTTTTGTTTCTTATTGTACCATAGTCTTCATTATCTTATTCTTCATTTTCTTTCTATTTACCAATTTTGATTTGGTGTCCCTTGGTCTTTTATTTTGTTATTTTCTTCGTAAGACCATGTATAGGACTCGACATCCCTCACAAAACCACAATTTTTTAATCTTCTTTCTCTTTTTTCTACTTGCCAATGTTATTTTGGCATCTTTTGGGGTTTTTTTTTTGTGAGGTGCTTTATACAAAGGCTCCCTCACTTTTTGCTTATTTGCACCCTCATGGGTCCCTCTTTTATGATTTTTTTGGTAAGACCATGGATAAAACCCAACCCTCCTTATAAAATTACCTTTCTTTTCATGTTTTTTGTGATTGTTGTTATTTATATATTAGCTTTTACTTCTTTTTCTAGATAGAATCTGTAAACAATCTATGTTAGCATGTTTTTCTTCACTTCCCATAGTCTTATGATAAGGAATCACCCCTTTGCTATCATTATATTCATTTTTTATTTTTGTCACATTTTCATGAAATTTGAATAAATTCAAATTTATTACATGTGTCATTTTCCTCTTGATTTCCCCCTTTTTTCACCTCCACATTTGGATAAAATAAGGTCAAAGTCAAGATAGCACTTTTATTTCACCTAGATTTACGAAACTCTTAGACCCCATGCTCTTTGATTTTTTCTCTCTTAGCAACCTTGTCCCAAAATTTTCAAATGAAATTCATCTTTAGAAACCATGTTTGGTCTTCTAAATCTATATAGAGGAGGAATTTAAAAAAAGAAAATGAAATAAAGTTAAAATATAATCATTTGAAAACAAAAGGCAATGATATCTAAAAGGCAACATACAAATCTTAAAATTATAATAACACTAAAATATGTGATCATAATTACATCTCCTATCTCTAATCAAATCTCAAAATCCATAGTCAGCTTCACATATAACCAAAGTCCTTTGGGGTGCAGTAAGCTAGTAGATTGGAATAGGGGATTTCAGAAAAAATTATAGTGCTACCTACTTTCTCATAAAAGTATCTAATATTTGTATTAGATCGATGGTTCTGTAAGGGGTCCATTTTATTTTTCATGTATATAACTTTCATGGGATGATCTATATAATTCATTTATTGACTTAATATTTGTGTATTTAAGATATGTTATTTAGAGTCCTTAAGGTAGATAGTCCTCTTATTTTGACAAACCAAATTTGAGTGTCTTGACTTCTATAAAGAGTTCCTCTACCTTGGTTTTTCCTTCATTCTCCCCTCCACCCCATTTCATTTCCCCCTTGATAGACAAATTATGATTCCAAATTTATTTCCCCTCTTCTTTAGATTCATTTTTCTTCATTTCTTAAAAACATGCTAACACTACTTTGTTTAATTTTTATCTATCTTTAGATGTAAAACAACATGTTTAAGAAACTATGGATCATTTTCATCATATTCTATATATTTACTAAAACTAATTCTCTTTCCTTTTTTATCTTGATTTTGTTGTTCTACTATTGTCAAAACTTGAGTTTGCATCTTTTTCCATTATTGCATGAGATGTGGATTGTTAATGTTAACCCAACCATGTTGTTTTCCATTTTTTGCATCCCCTTTTTCCATTGATGGTTGAGATGTGGATTATTACTAGTCACTCATCAATGTTGTTCTACCATTTGTATTTTTGAATCATATTTTTACCATCTTGTTTGACATGTATCCTTGATTTGATTTGGTGAGTTTGCCTTTTATTGAAGTTTACTTGTTTGATTTTTTGGTCTTTATTAGCCTTGGCTTTTTGATTACCTGATTTACTCTAATTTTACTTGGTCATTTGGTATAACATAGCACTTGTCACCTAGCTTTCCAAATTCCCAAGTATATCCTATCTACATAGCACTAGTTATCTTGGCTTTTCTTGCATTTATTTTTTTATCCTTCGTTTTGTATTTTTGGGTTTGTCAAAAGTAGTCTTTGCACCCTCCATAACCAAAAATAAAATGCAACTGACAAACATCCCATTATAAAGGTAAGTCAAAGTATGCATCATTTAATTTTTAGTTATTTACTTTTTAGTTAGTTTCCTTTTATTTCATTTAATATTAGTTATTTTATGATTTTTAAAATACTACAATTTTTTTAGCATCGTCATTGTGTGTGTACTTATGTTCTTTCTCAAATCACCATCCCCTATTACACCTTAGTGGCACATGATGAGCTTCAAGTGGGGCTTATGTATACACATAATATTTTCACACTTTTATTGATTACTGATGCTTTACATCTTGTAATAATCCATCATGACTCAATATCTCTAATTTCATACCTTAAGGGGTGAATCGAGAAAGGGGTGGGTAGACCTTTAGTACTTTGTAGGATTATTGTCCCTTATTTCCATATTATTTCCTATACATTTGGCTCCTAAAAACTTTCCCTAAGCTATCTCTCCTTCCTCGCACAATCCTCTAGTATTTTCCTCTTTCTATCCTTCTTTCCCTTGCTTAGAACCCTTTTTACCTATGCAGTAATCTAGATTAACCTTGTCAACCTAGTACAGTCTAGGGTCACTTTAGCTATTTAGGCCTAGTTTCTATCTGGATGACCTAACACAAACTTCAAACATTAGCCCAATAGTGTGCTAGGTTGACCAGATCAACCTAGCATATCTGACATGTCCAAGTGATTTTTAGGTTAAATACTCATATATATATATAAGGTCATTTTGATCATTTGCTCACACTTCTTCATAATATGCTCTTACACCATTCTACATGAGGAGTCATAGCTTAGTTTTATTATTTGGAGAATCTTAGTCTTATGGATGGGTCTTGGATGCTTTGGCATAACAAAGTGATCCTTATAAACCACAACAACCTCTTGTGAATCACCATTGGCCAAGGGAGAGATTGAGTCACAATGGGTTCATATTCAGGTAAGTATATTCTAACTTTTTTCTCCTCACTTTTAGTAGATAGAAGTATCATAAGTGTTGGATCAAATAATATTACTCCTCATATTCCACATATTAGGGTGTCACTCATACTTAATTTATTTAAAGCTCCCTATACATGTATTTTATCACTTTACATCTAACCCCTTAGTTTATGCCATAAGATTTGGTGAGCACTAGATTAGTTTAATTTTCTTGTTATTAGATAGATTTACTTTCTTGTTTATTATCATAAGTGACTATAGAAACCATAAGACTCTTTTATGGTTATTTTATGATTGTGTTAGACCATAGGCTTTTTAACCCTACCTAGAATGATGTGTTGTGATATATGATACAAGTGATCCCTTAATCGAGTCTAGCAGATCCTCATATTGGTCATACTCTTGCTTAACAAGTGTGTGCCCCAATCAAAAGTGTAGGTGTGATATATCTTATCTAATCTAAGATTGATTCATGTGCACCATGCAATTCTAATTGCATACACCCTTCATCTCAATGCCTAGATATATTTACTTAGAAAAATAGTCATGGAGATTCCTATTGATGACCATCAAAGGACTATTTAGAGGATTTAGGACCCATTATATCTTTTTAACACTAGGATACATACAAATACTTACCATTTCTTTGATTTTAGTCCTAAATTATCCTTATTAAGAATGATTCATATAACTTGGTCCTTGCACACTCCAAAAAATGGGTTGTTATGATGCTTGGAAGACCTGAGGGGACCTAAAGTACCATTTCATAATTTAAAAAATCAATTTAGATGAGTTTTGGGGTAAAAATCCATTATTGGGTATTATCTAGGGTTTAAGAAGGGTTTAGGATGTCCACCATCTTACCAATGGTTCATAAAGTATGTAAATACAAATTGAAACTAATTCCCATGAACTTGTATTAAATTAACCCTTCCATCTTCCCTCAATAGTTTTATATCCCATTCATAACATGTGTAGAGATAAGAGTGTTGAAAAATGACTCTCAAGCTTTTTGTTAACCAATTCTAGTAGGTTAACTTCTTAAGGATTGTTAATAAAATTGAACCCCTTAATGGATTTCATTTTTTCACATAATTTTATTCCATATTTTTACTTTAATTTCCATAAAATCCTTGATCCTAGGCCATTTTGTGGTGAAGGGTATGAATGTTCAAAAGTGCACCTCGAATTGGTTGCTTGGAGCTTTATGACTCAAGTAGGTTATTAAGACTATTTTGACCATTTTAATATTTCCATTCACTTTAAAATATGTTACAAGGATCTAAGACACTCTTCCATACTTATCATGGTCATAAATATTGTTATAAATACTTGGGCATGTCCCAAAATGGTAACAGGGTTTAAGACTAGGTTATAGGTTTGCCTCTTTAACCAACCTTCAAGGGTATTTGACTTGAATACTAAATGGAATTTTACCTATATAGTGTAATAATACATTAATTATCATTATATAGTGCCTTATAAACCCCTTATGAAGTTTAGCCTACCTTTGAGCTCTTTAAAACATCAAATCATTTACCTAACCTTAGAATTGACTATCAACAGACTAGACTAGGTATGAGATAAAAACGTGGGTATACCCAACAATTATCTAATGTATAAGATAGCATGAAAACCTTAATTCACTCATAGTGACCATTTTTACCAAATTTTAAGGTCTAGACATACTTATAGAGGCTTCAAACAACTTTCCCATGAGTAGATGTAGGCCTTCCTACAAGTCTGGGTGTTTGGTAGTATGAGAGGTTATGAGTATCCATTTATTCATTTATGTTATAATTCACATGAATTAATATTTATAATTTTCCTTAGGGTTAGTGACATTTTTATCTATCATTATCTCAACATCCATTTCCTTTACATACTTTCTTCTCCTTTGACTAGGTTTTATGTCTAGTTAGGCCTGTGTAACCCTCAGGTCTTTATTTAGTCTCTTCTACCTCTGGTGGGGTGGCCATTATATATTTCCCCTTATTTATTTTAATTTTTATCCTTCATTTTTACTTATTTTCTCTTACTCTAGTTATGATGTAGATATCAATACACCAATAGTGTTGTAGGCACTCACACACATTAACTATCTATAGTGGTTTATGTAACAGGATCCTATGGGAAGAGAGTATTTGTGGCCTTTTCACATTCTAATTAATCTCCCTAAGGTATCCATCCCCTTGAAAATATCACTTCCTATGCTTAGGTTTCGTTTATACATAGTGACCTTGAAGGCTTTTGCATAGTGGATCCAAATAGTTTTCTGTAGGTGGTCACTTTCTTCTTCATTAGCATAAATGGATACATAGGTATATGTCTTCATGACCTTATGTTTTTTGATATTACAAGGGTAATTTAGGCCTAATTATCATGATTTAGGCTTGGAAATGGGGGTAGATGGCTTATGTCAAATGGAAGTAGAGTAGTGTAGGGTTTGAACATGGAGTGAAGGGGATAAACTAAAGTGAAAAGGTAGAGTAAATTTTCATGAAATGGTGAAAGTTATTCCATGACTTGAAATTAAGTTTGGGTACCTACCTAGTACATCCCAAAAGGACCTTTGAGACCATAATATGTATACCTATCAATACATATCACTTTGGAGGATAGGAAAAGGTATACATGGTTAAAAAGTGAAACCCAAGACTCTCTGAAGAACATTAACATTAGTTAGGAAACCTTAACTTTTTCTAAATTAACCATGAAGAGGCTTGGAGGTAGAGAGGTGGTTTCAAGGCTTTTGGTGCTATCATGAATCTTGTGGACTTACTTAAAATGATGTAATAGTGACTTTAGCATGTATATAACTCTCCATTGTATTTATACTATGTTTGAGAACCTTGAGGCCACCATTGAACAATATGCTACCTTTACACATAGTGAACCCCAGATGTGTATTCATCCATCTCTTTAGAGACACCCTAGGAGAGTAAGGGATATACATGAATATCAAATTGAATTAAAGAGACATAATAAAGTCTAAGACACTCTATTGATCCTTTAATCCTATCAATCTTCATGTGAAATCACTAAAAAACTCCACTTTACCATCTAACTTTGCCTATAGAATATAGGGTTTATTATCTTATATGTTTCTCAACTTTAGAAGCTCACACATGTGGGATAAACACTGATGAGATCAATGAAATTCTCTTCAATACCTAATGAATCAGGAACACCTATTAATTTAGACAAACAAACCAGGAACTCGACGAAATTATTCTTAATCTTTTGCCTTATGTAGATGTGAATGATGTCTAGAACCCTTAAGTTGTTAGTGAATGTTCATAAATCTCAAGGAACTAATCTTAAAACTAATTCCCAAGAAGTAAAGGTGCCCAAGTTTACTTTGTCTATCCAAGAGCTTGGGTCTTCTTTTTCTCTCCTCTATACGGTCTGAGCACAAACTTGAAGTGCCCCCCAAGCCTACCAATGAGATTTATGGTAATGTGAATCAAACCATATATCTTCAAGCATTAAAACACTCTGATTTATCCCATACATGCCTTTATTAATTTCCTCCTACAAATCCCTAATGCCACCTGAGTTAGTCTATTATATATGGATTTGTACCACTTAGAAAACTCTTGAAACCTATAATTTCCTTGCATTTTATCATGTTTTAGACAATAATCCATTATTAATAGGAATGAATATGGAAAATAAGAGTGAGGTGATTTATTAAGTTCCATGGTATGAATTGGAAAAGTTGAAAGGGTATAATTTGGCACGTGTAGGGCCCATTAGTGGTAATTAAGAAATGACATTTATGGGAACGGGGCTCAATAATGCATGAAATTCCTTATTTATGGTATAATAGAGTCCATGAAAGTTATTGAAGGTATGGATGGTTTTTTAGTGGCATATCAGGGTCAAATGAGGTCTCATTATGGTCAAAAATATTACTTTTAGGACACAAACATGATCTTAAGTAGGAAAAATAATTAAAAATCATGTCAACACATGTGAAGAGACTTTATAACCTATTAATAACTTTAATTGACACCAATATAGATTCATAAAGTTCTCCAAATCTTATAAATTAACTATACCTTACATGATTTGAGGACATTAGGGGTATTCAAAATTCCTTTTCAATAGTATTATAAATTTATCTCCACCATGTTACCTTTGAATATTGAGGCCTCCTTAAAACTAAAAAAGTATGTTCATACATGTTAAAAAAATTTAAAATCACATAACATAAGTTAAAACATGAATTAAGGGGAGTCATTAAGTATCTTATAATATGATAAGATAATGAACCTACTACACAAGGAAAGATAACTAATGACATGCTTGAATTTCCCTAATTTACCAAGATGTATGAAAATCATGAGAGATAATTACAAATTAGGGTCCTAAGGCTTTATTTTTACCCCTTTATAGTTTTATATAAGAAATTGGGAAACATTTCTGGTGACTCAGCTATCTTAACCAACCTACAAGTCAAGGGAACTCATAACCTCTTAATTTTCTCTTCATGAACCTTTGACTACACATAGACTCTGCCTAATACCTTGAAATTATTAATAATTAATGAGACAAAACAAGACACCAAAAAATATACATG
The DNA here is from genome assembly GCA_037957365.1 of Torreya grandis. Classification (NCBI taxonomy): domain Eukaryota; kingdom Viridiplantae; phylum Streptophyta; class Pinopsida; order Cupressales; family Taxaceae; genus Torreya; species Torreya grandis. The sequence continues at coordinate 1,671,207 of JARHVA010001101.1, forward strand.
AAAATACAAACACATAGTAGTAAACAACTAGGAGAAAACCATAACTATCAAGCATGTGTAGAAGCACTTATAGGAAGAAACTAATCTTAGATACTATGTATAAGAGAACTTGATAATCTTAATAATAATACTTGAGGAAGATCCTATTCATAGGTATGGTGATTTAATCACCATTAAAATTTTATATTTGGAAATAATTTCTCTCCTTTCAACTATTAATGATATAAGGCACACTCAAAATACTATCAAACTTTGAGTGTTTACCTCAGTTGGCATGGTCCTCATTCCACATAAGCACAATGTCTCCTTGTTAAAATGTCTTCAATGAATCTCTCTTAAAAAATAAAATTTTAATTTGGTGTTCGATAGACCACATAACATGTATAACACTATCCCTTATTTATTCTAACTCTCTTATCTCATGCATTCTTACTTCCATTGCATCATCCTCCATGTTCTCCAGTTGGTGTGTAAGCTCCAAGGTTGGTAGTTCAAGTGAAATTGGTAGTTTTTATTCTCTACCATAAATAAGGAGATAAGGAGAGTTAACATCAGACATCTTAGGTGAGACTCTATCTAAATATAAGTTAATATTTAATTGAATGTCCTCCATTTTCCTTTTAATTATCTTAATCAAGTTTTTATTGGTGGACTCTGCTAGCCTATTTCCCTATTGGTAGTAGTTGGATAAAGACTTGAGATATATACCATGGTTAAGGGCACACTAACATAATTTATAATTTTTTGAAGGCCAAGTCATTATATTATATAAGGGTAGAGGGGACCCCAAACATATTATAAAGTTATAATATAACTCTAAAACTAAGTTCTCATTTGCTTCTTTGAGTGCAGCTACCTCCACCCACCTAGTAAAGTAATTAACTGCTATAAAAACCCACTTATGACTAAAAATAGAGGGATAAATAATGTATATTAAATATAAGCCCAATTTCATGGAGTTATATTTAAATTGGTTAGGTTTAAGATGAATGGTAGCTAGTCTCTACTTATTGGAAAACATAACACACTTAGAACACTTTCTAAACCAATAATGTGAATCCCTAAATAAGGTGGGCCAAAAGTAGAATAATATTATGATCTTGGATGTTGTGATATTGGATACAAAGTGTCCACTTATAGTCCCATCATGAAATAATTATAAAAAATTATCAATATGACTAGTTTCAACACACATTTCAAGCATGCCACCAATGTCCTTCTTGAAGAGTACTCCATCTACCAAGATGTACGGGATGGACTACAATCTAAAGTGCCTCATATTTGTCCTACCCAA